>JAFBJR010000138.1:5274251-5874251 GCA_016785285.1 Brachirus orientalis
ATATATATTTTTTTTTTACATTTTTTGTTAAATACACTATCTAATACTCAAATACTGTTTCTGCAGCAAATGCTGTTCCTGTGATCCACAAATATATTTATGAAGTCTGTGAAGACAACCCGTTAGGTAAACATGAGTTTTTATTATTATTATTATAAAAATCACACTTACATAATATTAGGTCTATAAATTACCGCACACCGCTTTATTACATGTTCCCCCAATGTTGTTTTCACAGGTGCCACTGCGTTTACTATAGATGCATCAGACACAGAAGGAAAACCACTGACTTATTCTCTCAGTGGCTCCAATGCCATGTACTTCAACGTTGACAGAAACACTGGGCTTGTGACAGTCAAGTTGCCTCTGACGGTATGGTCATGTTGAAGCAGAACCCTCACAGTTTCTAATGTCACTTCACAAATGTTTCCATGTGTTTTATCAATTGTATTTTTTTCCCCCTCTTTTTAATAGAATTCTCCCTTAATTGAACTTGGTGTTGTTGTTTCCGATGGTTTCTCTACTGTAAGTGACATCTAATTGAATCCTCTATTTCGTAGCAGTTTGGTCCAGTGTATATACAGAGTGTAACATACAGTGTCTTCCAGATAGCAGAGCTGTTAAGAGTAATAGTAAGAGATGCCAACAACAACAAACCCATATTCCAGGCGTCTTCATATGATTTTGAGGTTGCAGAGGTAAGTCAGACATGAGTTGATATTTCACTTTGGTGCGAGTGTCTGTAAGAGAAAAGCACCAAAAGTTTGCCACATTTGGCAGAGGTATCTTACACACTTGTCAGTGCTTGGAGACATTTATTTAGATTTACTTGTTTTTATCCCCATCTTATTCACCAGAACACAACTGTAGGTGCATCTCTGTTTACGGTGTTTGCTGTTGACGATGACACGGGTACTGCTGGTGCTGTTCGCTACAACATTGACGAAGTAAAGCTTACTAAATCTAAGTCTATTACTACCATATTCTGGGGTTCTATTAACATTGCTAAAGCCTCGGCTCTGTTTTGTAGGTGACTCCAAATGATGGATTCAGTCTGTTCACTATTGTAAGCACAACTGGTGAAGTCAGATTAGCGGGAAATCTGAGTTATACGTCACTGAGCACTTTCTATCGACTTAAGATTAACGCTAGTGTAAGTACCCTGCTCCAAGTGGTGTTTTTTTTTTTTCTTCTTTTTAAATAAAATGTCAAGTGTAAATATGCAAACATACTGTACCTTTTATGTAGTCTCACAGTTCCTTCAGTCTTCAAAGCAGACAATCTGACATTTTGTTTGCAGAGGCAGAGATGAGAAGAATAAATCTGCCATGTTATACATGTAGATAGATTATTTTACACAGCAATCATGGGAAGCACAGTGCAATATTTACAGCTTGAGTTTTGTGCATTAATAATTCAGTCTAGTCATTTTCACCCATTAAATTTACTTACTTACCCATTAATTTGAAAGGCTTTATGCTTTAAATGCCCCAGCATATGTCTGATTTACTTGATATCCATAATGCAATTGATGCTTTACATTTTTCTATTCTTTGATTTTTTTTAATATAATTTTTTTCATTGTTTGCTATTATTGCTCTATTGATAATCATATGTGCTTCAGTCATTCTTTTTACTAATTACACATTAAATTCAAATAGGAATTTGAACGTAATCAGTAAAACCTTAATAAGGAGATTGTTATTATTCTAGTAAACAGAATATTGTCTTAAAGCTGCCAAACATTTGTCAATTTTGACAACTTTGATTTCAGGATAGTGGGGGCCAGTGTTATTTTAATGAAACAAACTACCTATCAAGTGTGGTTTATTCCTTCATTTCTGTGAAGGACGTCCCAGACCTCAACCCACAGTTCATCAGTCTTCCCTACATAGGGAGTGTTGTGGAAAATGCACCAGTGGTGAGTGCTTTTTTCAGTGTTGTCACAATCTGTGGTCTCGCCATTAAATGTCGCTGTTATTTACTGCATCTTTAATGACGCGGCTTTAGATGAAGTTGTTTTTATTTCATAAAAAAAACTCACACAAACTGATAAACCAATTATCAAAATAGCTGAAAATATAGTTGCTGTTTTTCCACTTTGACAGGACTTGTCTGTGTTTAAAGTGACAGCCATAGACCCAGACACAGGAGTCAATGATGTTATCCACTATAGCATTGAAGGTCAGACTCAACCATTAGCAGATAATTTAAGGTTTGAAGAGAGTGAGGAAATAAAAAAAATTGTCCCTTTTTTTTTTTTTTTGGCAGATTCAACGGCAGAGGGTCTGTTCAAAATCTCAACAACTGATGGCGTCATTTCTGTGATGTCAGCAATTGACAGAGAAGTTGTTGGTGATACCATTAGCCTGACTGTAAAGGTACAGTTGTTTTTCTCCCATCTCTTATTACTTTTGTAGTAACAGTTTTACAGTGAGTGTAGGAGTCCGGTGGTGAAAAATGAGAGGTTTTACTCGTTCTGTTCCTGTTTTAAAGCATTTTACTGTTGAGACAGTAAACCAGTTCTTCTCTGATCCTTTTTTTAGGCCACAGAGTCTAAACCAAACATCCATGGCTTACAAGCCCACACCGTAGCAAATGTGTCGATCAACATCATCGACGTCAACGACAATGGGCCGGAGTTTTACAAGTGTGAAGGCTCAGGAGATGAGCGCTCCTGTGAGAAGGCCACTCACTTCACAGGAGAGGTCACTGAGCACTTGCTGGGGTCTGTTTCTATCAACATGACAGTCAAAGATCTAGACAGGGTAGGAAAATATTTCATCAACTAATTGATTGAATTTGTCCCCTTAATGTGTGTGTGACTGTGGTTCGAGCTTGAGTCTCCTCTTTCACAGTTTTCCCGCACTAATCTGAACCTGGAGGGGGTTGACAAGCATGTGTTTTCTGTGGCGCCTGAACACACCACATCAGACAGCATTGTTCAGCTTCTGGTCAAGCAGCCCCAGTTACTGGACTTTGAAGTGAAACAGCAAATGGTTGTACAGGTAAGAAGTAAAGTAATTTAATGTCGAGCCAGTATTGTGTCTGTATCAGACCAGTACTGGTCAAAATCACTGGATGGTGGATTGAAAAATGAATGAGATGAAGTCCAATATCATCCTAAACAACTTAAATATCTCATAAATGCTGCACTACCCATAAGCAATAAAGAGATACAGTTGCTATCAAAAATGATTCAACCCCCACTGCATTTTAGGTTATCTGGCAACATTTAAAAATTGTTCAGGTGTTTGCAGTTTAAATAGTTAAATAAAATTAATATTACAAGGATTTTATCCAAATTCAACACTAAATCCTACTTTCAATGACTACTGCAGTCTCAAAATTATTCAACCCCCTGAATATAATTCCTCATAAAAGCACACATTTGCAAATCACGTTTTGCCTCAAGAGTTTCTATTAGTTGCATCAGGTTTCCTTGAGATAGATCACCTCAAATACCAGGACTGTTGATGGTGATGTTTGATTTCATGTTAGAAATATGGCTAAGTCGAGAGAAGTGTCCAAAAAAAATTCAAAAGAGACCATTGCCTTGCAAAAACAAAGAAAGGGATTAAAAAAAGATAGCAAAGGCACTGAATGTTCCTAGAAATACAGACAGAAGCATAGTTTGCATGTTTAAAGTTGAAGGAACAGTGGCTGCTCTACCTGGATGTGACAGAAAGAGGAAGCGAGGACAGAGGACAGAAGCTATCAACGCTTGCTACCAGAGTCCTGAGGAGGCAGGTGGTCAAAAATCCTCAACTGACTGCAAAAGACCTGCAGCAGGACTTGGTGGCAGCAGGCACTGAGGTTTCAGTTTGCTCAAAACTATATAAATAAACCAAAGAGGTTTTGGGATTCTGTTCTGTGGTGCAGTGAAACAAAACTTGACCTTTTTGGGGCCTATGGATCAGTGGTATGTCTGAAGGAGGAAGAATGAAGCATACGCAGAAAAGAACACCCTGCCTACAGTGAAGCATGGCAGTGGCTCAGCGATGCTCTGGGGCTGTTTTGCTTCTTCTGGCACTGAAGTTTAGCTGTTATTGGACCTTTCAACAGGACAGTGATCCCAAGAATACCTCAAAGTCCACCAAGGCTTGGTTTCAGAAGAAGTCCTGGAAGATACTAGAGTGGCCAATACAGCCGCCTGACTTGAACCCCTTTTAAAGTCTCTGGTGGGATTTAAAAAAGGCGGTTGCAGCACACACACACCCAAGAATTATTAATTTATCATAGCCCATAAGAAATGGGCTAAGGCTCCTCAGGAAGTCTGCCAGAAGCTGGTGTCTGGCTATGCATCACGTTTGCAGTAAGACATAACAGCAACGGTTGATCTATTAAGTACTACAAATGCTTGTCATGAAGGGGTTACAAAATTTGGAGACAGCAGTAGTTATTAAGAGTGGCATTTTGTGTTGAATTTGGAGAAACCACTTGTCATATTAGTTTTGTTGAGCTATTTAAAACATTCTCATTTGATTTGTTTATTGTAAACATCTGCTAGTTTGTGCATTTTGCCAATAAACCTAATTTGCAGTGCCACCCACGTCATGTGACCGGAATGAGAGTTAGTAATGTACAGTGCTTGTGGGACATGTGAGGACTTACCTTCAGATAAAAAGAAGCCCAAAAAATAATTGCATGAAGACTGTATTGGACCAGTGTGGGAGGACACTCAGGCTGTAATATCAGAATCACCATCAGACTTGAGTGTTGTGCTTGCGTCACATGCAGGTGGTTGCCACGGATGAAGATCAATCCAGCTTCTGCTCCACTGCGACAGTCACTATCGCCATCAAGGACAGTAATGACAACAGCCCCAAGTTCCCACAGGAAACATACAAGCTGCGTGTTAATGAGCACTCTGACGTTGGGACCATTGTGGCAAACATCACTGTACGGAATTAATTATTCTTCATATTCAGTCTGTTTAAGCTTATATTTAAAAATCTCTCTAGGCGAACATTAATAGACGAACATTAATATTGTTTTTGTTTCCTAGGCTGAGGATCCTGATACAATGGATCAAGGCAAAATCACCTACAGGCTTCTTCCAGACAGCATGTCCGTCTACACTCAAACCAAGCAGCAGTTATTTTGGTTGTTTGAACGTAGCTGCTATGTGCCTTTTCTTCACACACACACACACACACACACTGAAACAACACTACTGTGCATCTCTCTTTTCAGACTACAGTATTTCGACGTGGAGCCACATACAGGTTTGGTGTTTGTGAAAAGCAAGACTCTGTTGGATCGTGAGGTCAGATCTCTGCATTCAGCGACTCTACAGGCCAGAGACACAGACGGCAACCCTGGCACCACACAGCTGGAGATTACTGTGACGGATATCAATGATCAGCATCCGGTCATCAACAGAGACTCTTACACGGTGTTTGTGAAAGAGGGGGAACAGCTGGAGGTTAAGATAGAGGTAACCATGATAGACTGATGAGGCAACATATCACATTTCTATCACAGGTGCTGACACTGTATTACCAGGACTTCTGATTTATTATGAGGATGTTTTTTTCCCCACAGTTCTGGACATAATGTGTGCGTATACTGTGTGCAGCTAGTTGCCACAAACTTGTGGAAAGCCTGATCAGAAAAGTGAATGCTGGCATAGTAGTGTATTAAAGGGATAGTGTGTAGTATTTTGTAGTAACACATTGTCAACACTGACTTCACTGTGTGTCTCTTAGACTCTGCAGCTGCCAGCAGGGACCAAACGATTTTAGTCAATTTAAAAAGCACACCTTATAAAAATCTTATGCCTGCATAACTGAGCAATATCTTAAGAATATGTCTGCCAATTTGTAGGGTCTTTTTTTGGTTCTCATTCTCTTGCACCAAAGTCCATAGAGTTCTAAAGTCCTTAAAATCAACAATTTTAAGATCCAGAACTTAAAATTGTTGGTGTGAAGGTATGCAGGTGTGAATTTTATTAGGTTAAGTTTTTCGTTGTGTCCATGTCTCTGGCTACCACACTTTAACACTTCAAAAATGACCCAAACTATCATTTTATCACCTGTAGGCATGGGATTTAATGTTTAAATACATGAAATGTTGTGTTAATGTGCTTTGTCAATGAAGTAAGACATATTATTTCCTAAACATTTCCTCTCACGCTCTCATGTATGCAGGCTACGGATGCAGATGACCCAGATACACTGAACAGCCAAATTGTGTATGGAATCGAGCCCAGCAGCTACAGTGATAACTTTACCATTGACCCAAACACTGGTGTGTTGAAAAACAGTGGTGAGCTGGATCGTGAGGCCCTGAACCCGGAGCTGAAAGGAAGAATTGAACTCAACGTCACTGCTACTGACAAGGGAAGCCCCCCACTGTCCACGGTAGTCACAGTTTTTATCAACGTAGAGGTAAGACTTCAGCAATCTATGCTAAGCCACTGCTGCTGGGTTGTTACAGATGCTGCCACACTTAGATTCTTCTTCTGATGCAGGATATCAATGACAATACACCACAATTCCAGCCTTCCTCTTATAATTTTTCTGTTAAAGAAGGAGAAAGAGGTCAGTATAAACAGCTTGCAAATGGCTTTTCTGTGTTCAGTATTGTGTGGATAGATTTTAATTTTCTTTTATTTTTCTGTCAAAATCAGGCGCATTTGTAGGTTCTGTTTACGCTGAGGATTTGGACCAAACAACAGACTTTAACCGCATCTCTTTCAGCATCATTGATGGGAGCTTTGGCACCTTCATTATTCGCAGCTTTGCAGAAGAGGGGGCCTACTGGGGAGCCATCAGTGTGGACCCAGACATTGAATTGGACTATGAGAACAATCGCAAGCAATTCATGCTGAGGGTAGAGGCAGCAGATTTGGAGCACAAGAAAGCTGTGGCAATGGTGGAGGTGAACGTATTGGACATAAATGACGAGAGGCCTGAGTTCATCCCGATGGCAGCTGTGACAGTAAAGGAGAACACCACCATCAGTGGGGCTGTTGGGAAGTTCACAGGGCAGGACAAAGATGGAAATCACTCGCTGGTGTATAAGTTGGAGTCCATCAAATGCAGATGCAACAACTCTTTGATACACTGCAACTGGTTTGTCCTTGATCCAACAGGAGAAGTCAGACTCAACCAGGAGTCTGCAGTGGACTATGAACTATGTGACCAGGTGGTGATGGAGGCTCAGGTAGTGGACGAGTACACAGAGAAGGGAGAAAACCACAGTCTTACCTCAGGTCAGAACTGCTGGGTGGTTTAGATATAAGAAGAGTATAAAAGTCACATGTTATGGGCATTGTAAAAGCATAAAGCCATCAAACACACTCATGTTTCTCTTTCAGGACAAATGGTGATCAACATTGAGGACATCAACGATAATGCTCCAGAATTCATTCCCTCAGATTCAGTTTTTGGTAAGTGCATGTTGGAGCATTTTTCCCCGCTGTGACTCACGGAACTGAAGCATTCTTCTGACTTCTCTCTGTTTCACTTTAGTTGTGGTGTCAGAAACGGCAAGTAAAGGGACTTCAGTTGCAGGAGTCACTGTGAGTATGAAAGAGCACAAATAAGTGACACAGTTTCAGCCTGTTAATGAGACATGTGGTATGGTGTCCAGATATTCTCACATGCATCTCCTGCTGCTCTCAGGCTACAGATCGTGACACGGGAAATAACAGGCAGATTGACTTTAAAGTCACAGCAGTCCAGTTTCAAGACACCAACAATCAGACAAATAACATGAGGATGCTGTTTGAGGCCATCACCACACAACAGAAAGATTTTTACGTCGGGATAATTCAGTGAGTACACACTCATCCAGTCTGCTCTTAACAAAAGCTGTGTGCGCACTTGTATTTGTTTTCACTTTAGGACATTTTTCTGGCAAAAACACTGACCTTGTCAGGCCAGTGGTCCTCATGAAGACCAAAACCTGGTCCTAATGACACAGAACCTAATTTCAGAGAAACTGTAAGTTTAGGGCTAGGAATTGAATTATGGTTGGATTAAGGTTAGGCAATAACTGGTTAGGGTCAAGGATAATGCTTTGTGTTGGCTGTCCAAATGAATGAAAATCAGTGCAGTGTTATTAAAAGTATAGCTGCATGAACCTGTGTGTCTTTGTGTGAGTGTGTGTTTTCAGTCTGCAGATGTACAACCGAGCAAATAACAATAAGAGGGTACATTAAGACTTGACTATAGTGTTATAAAACAACAAGAAACACAGAAGAGTACAATTATTTACCTGAAAAAGACATGAAATGTCCACACAGAGACTGTGCTGGATGTCTTGTCGATAATTTGAAAAAGATAGAAGACATTTTACCTCTGTATCTGCTCTCATAGTTTGTTTTACTGTCCACAGAACCACAGAAGGTCTTGATATGTCCCTGAAAGGAAAATATTTGGTAACAGTAACTGCAAGTGATACTGGTGGCCTCTCCAGCAGCACAGTGCTGGAGGTGAGTGCTTAGAATTTGGGAAGACATTACCTACATTGTCTTTGTAAACATCAGGGAGACAGAACTCCAGTCTGTTTTTATACCTCTGTTCTTCTTTTTGTAATGCAGATATTCACAGTTGATGAATCATACAAAGTTGAACTCCAGTTTACACGAAGCGTAGAGGATGTCGAACAAAATCGCAACAACATCATCAGGTAGATGTTTCTCCTGGCCAAACTGTTGAAAGAGTGGTCAGTGCTTTTTCTTTCACTGACCTAACCGTCCTGTCACAGTGGACTTACTGTGATCTTACTGTTTTTGCAGGTCACTGACTGCTGCCACCAAGGCTGCTGTGGAAGTTGTTGCAATCCTGCCTGGCACTCCTGAAGAATCCAGGCATGTTTTTTTTCCCACATCAGTATATCTAATCTAGAGTCTGTGAATATAGGCCATAACTCATTAAGGCTAGATTAACCTGTGCTTGTGAAAATGACTGTATTTGTCCACTAGGAGGTGCAAGTGCACATGACTACATTAAGGTTGTTGAGGATGTTATATGGTTTTGATTTTAGATTAAAAGGCTAAAAGAGCTGATGTTAGTTTATTATACAAAGTACATTTTTCCCCCCTCAGGGCTTCTGTCATCACTATCATGGTGGTATATTTTGTCTACTCCAATGGGACAGCTCTTACCTCTAATGAAGTGGAAAAAATGGTCTCTAGTCCTGAACACTATCCTGTACTGGCTGACCTTGGCCTCAGGTACATTGTAAGTACACTTTTAAATTCCTCTTGTGAAGTTTTGGAGTAGTTTCTGCTCACTTCTTTCCCCACTGCTGTCAGTGTATAAGACAGCAGGTATCCGTGGGCCATGAAGCCTGTCACTGCACAGAGATACAGCAATTAGCAATAACACAGTCTGGGCAGAGAGAAGAGGAATATAAATGTTGGAGAGAGAGAGAGTTCATTTTCAGTATATTATTCCATTCATTTGGGAGAATGGAATAAACAGCTATAAATAAAATATGTGTTATTTCTTCCAAGTTGTGCAAGTCATGAGTTAAAAAAAAAGTTAACCCATAAACATGTCTGTATTCTCTGTGTTATTACCTGCTTTTACTGCCAGTGGCTCCATTGTGATCCAAAATAGAACTGTTTTTTTATTAGTAATGTTCTGCATGTGGCTTTTGACATAACCATTTCAGTCATTTACTGTATAAAATATTACAACTGAGTCTATTGCATTTCATCCAATGACATTTAACGGGTACATGTTATTTCTTTCTGTAGATGTTTAAAAATGATTTGCACGTAGATCCCTGGTGATCTAAAATAAATCATGAATATATAAGTTCTCAACACATTTTATGAAAGTTTATTGCAGAACTACAAACTTTCATTATTCATATATTTTTTATTACATTGTAGTGAAATATTAGAAACTGTGGCCAGTGCAGGTGTAAATTCAATGTTATTGATCATCAGAAAACAACAAAATAAGGACAGATTTCTGACTTGTGTTTCAGGGGAAGGCACCTGTAATTAAACCAGAAGAGGATCCTGTAAAGTACATTCTGTTGGGAATGGTGTTAGGCCTCATCATTTTACTGGCTGCCCTCATCACCTCTCTTATCTGTACTCGCAGAAGGTAAGAAAATGGATTTGGAATAAAGTTAAGAACAGGATTAAAATATAGAATACATCCACGTGGTGACACATTTTTGATGCCAAAAAAAACACAAAAAAAAAACACAATCTTTTTGAGTGACCTGAAAACAAACACAGTTTCTGTGTCTGTGTCTCAGCTACAAGAGGAAGCTGAAAGCATCTAAAGCAATGAACTCTGCATCCATCGTGGTATCTGACAACCAGAAAAATGGTCCTGTGGTACCTGGAACTAACAAGTACACCATGGAGGGGTGAGTACACAACAGCAACTTCATAAATCCAGGAATGTGAATTAATGAATGGAAATATAGGATACATTTTTTTGCCACTATTCTCTGACAGGGCCAATCCAGTTCTCAACCTCAACATTGACACAAACCTGGTTCTGGACTTGGATGAGGACAGCTCTGACATAGACAAAGTCAGGTAAAGAGAACCTTTCAGACTATTTTTCTCTGCCATCTGCTGATTGTTCCCTCAGCACTGTTTGATAAGTTAGTGGCTCACAGTGACAGGCAACATCTCTCCCCTCACTATAGCAGTGCTGGTTAATACACTGGGATGGTTTCCAGGTGAACAGTTTGTCACAGTCTGCTCACTGCAGCATGTTGTGACAGAGAGGTGGCTTTCATCTCTGCACGACCTGTGAAATGAAAAACCATCAACACTGATTGGAGTGAAAAACACTGTCTTTGGCAGATGACTGTAAGAATTAGGATTATTTTGATGGTTAATTCTTCTTTCTCAATAAAGCCTCAACTCCCTAGACTACAATGATGACATGACAGTTCTTGGAAAGGACACAAACTCAGACATGGTGAGTTTACATTTTAAAATCTATCTACTTCTCTTCTCTCAATATTTTCAAATAAATTTACCTACCTGTTCCTCATTTGCAGATGATCCAGGAGGACGAGGAGGAGCACAGAAGGTCACCAGAGTACATTGAGCCTCTGGATGAAGCACTGGCCCAAAGGACACAGAAGAAAGACAAACCATATATGGGTTTTAATAACCCTGGTTTCAACAGTACCACAGACCTGTAAAGGAAATGTTGTAGAGAGATATGCCAATTTCAAGCCTCAGATGGCCATATGCTGCATCTCTTAGGCCAGATTTAACCAAATAACAAATCAAACATATCGTATATTGCAGAGCCAGCTTTCTCACTCCTACCCTGCACCTGCACTGATGAAATAGTGAATGCACTTGTGCATTATGTAGGTCATGCCCTTTGATTCTTAAAACGAAGCCTATTGTTTTCAAATTTAGTTTTTGAATGGCTAAAAATACATAAAACATGTTGTATCTTGGTTGTAAATGCCATATAAAGAAAGGTCCTTGAATGTTGAACAGCACTTTCCCATAGTTTTCTGTTTTAATGCTAAGTGCTAAACTTAGTGCAGAAAAAAGTACCTGTGTTATACAGAGATGAGGGTGACATTGATCTTCTTGCATAATTATGAAGGAGGCAAAGAGCATGTTTTCCAAAACTGTTCTTACATAAACATGTAGACCCTGGATGGCGAATGCCCGGCCTCTGGACTGAACGTGGCCTTGTGAGACTAAGGTAGTTATTAAAAAATTTAAAACTATTTATGCAAGATTAGGAAACAGTGGAGCAGCTGGAGTGATTATACTTGCTAAATAATTTGGAATGGTCAGATAAAGATTTGATCATGGTCAGAGAAAGTTTTAATGGAAAAAAAAAAGCACGAAAAAAACAAAAGTTTGTTGCACATATAAATCACTTTATTTTGTTCACATAATAAGCAATGGTTTAAAAAACAGTTTGGTTTGAAGTAAGTTAAAGTAGTTTAGTGCCAACAACACTTAGTGCTAATAATTGTTACAGCAGATGTTTCTGGAAAGAAATAAGGAAAACAAAGATATTGCATTATGTATGAATGAAATTGTTATTTATGAATGTCAGCCAAACAGTTTAACCTTATCATCCATGTTTAATTTAACTAACTTTCTTGGGGTTCCCGATACATGTTGAAATAAAACATGCAGTGTGACGTCAGACGAATAGCTGAACGACAAGATTATTTCACTGTTTACTGACATCTAAATTAATGAATCACAAGTGCAATCTATGAATAAAAGCATTTTTCTCCAAATGTGGAGTTTAACCCACTCATGAAAGTAAAGCATGGTCACCATCATCACTGACAAAGTTTCATCACATATTCACAATGGAATTACTTGTCATGGAATTAAAATACAGTAAGTAAGAGTCATTGCTTTTCTAAAATGATCCTGATTGTGCTCGTCATTAGTAAATTGTTATACTTTTCACAATACACACAAGTCATTGTGCCAAATCTGAAAGCAGAAGATAAAATGAAAGAAAAAAAATAAAAGCCTGCACTAATGAAAAACACTCCTCTCACACAGATGGGAGCATTTAATAATCAATAATTAATTTTTTAATAATTAATATTTTAATACTAATGAAACTTATTAAAAACACCCAGATTGTCTTGAAAGAATCAGAATCAAAAACTGTCACCCTACTCTCATTTCTTTGAGCTGAAGCTGTTCAGCTTGTTGGCAACCAGGAGAGGACTAGATGGTTGCCATGGCTTCATATTGTCTTAGGTGCATAAAGTGGAAAAGCATCAGCAACTAAAATGACTCAGTAGGTCTGGGTGAAAACATGAAAGGATAAGAGTTAACAAATACCCATTTTTTTCTAAAACATAGAGAGCATTCATCTTTTACATCAAAAGTCCCAGAAGGAACTGTGAAAAGGTAAAGTCCAAAAAAAAAAAAAAAGAGAGAGAGCAATAAAAACAAACACTGTATTAAATGCTTTTGTGCTTTTCTTGTCTTGAGTGAGGAACTACTTTGCCTCTCACTCTTTCCAAGACAATGTCGCATATAAGTAAATCATTCAACATCATTTATGAGATGTCATGTGATTGTCCAGCACAGGTCTTCAGGTGTTCTATTCCTGTATCACTCATTGGTGTGAGCTCTGGAGCAGCAATGTGGCTGCTGCACGTTCTCCATCAGCAGACGGAAGGGGTTTCTCCTGCGTCTGCTCACCTTTCCGCCCTGTTCGCTTCTCTTCCCGGTCCGGCCTTTACCCGACCCTGAGCACCCCTGGGTGACCTCCGGGGTGAGGGGCATGGCCAAGGGGTTGAGAGGAGGAGGGGGTGGCAGAGAGGGCTGGATCTTCTGCTTCTTCACCTGTTTCTCCAGGTGTTTCTGGATGGCTGAACCCAGCACGGATACCTCCACCACTGCCCCATACACCTCCCAGGTCATCCCTTTCTCGTCCCAGCTCACCTCCTGCACTGGCTCCTCGCATTTCTCCTCACCTTTCTCCTTACAATTTATTGTTTCTATTTGGTTCTCTTTGGCCGCTTCACCTTTTTTCTTCTTCTCTTCAAGTACCTCCTCTTGGTCTTTCTTAACCTGCTCATTTTCCTCCACTGTCTTCTCCTTCTGCTCTATGCTAGCCTCCTTCCTAATCTCAGGAAAGGTTGTGGTGGTGGGCATTCTTGGGGTCATGGGCGCTGTAGCAACAGAACGAAACTCCACCTGTTTCCCCACCTGCAGCTGAGCATCTTTAGTTTGTGCACCCACAGCATCACATTTCCAAAAGGAACTTGGGAAGTGGAAAGCATGGTCTCCCTCAGGTGGAGTCATGGGGCTGGTAGCTGCAGACTGACACTGCACCACCTCCAGGCTCACCTGTGTGCGCATATTGTGGCAGCCGAAGGGAGCTGGAGATTCAGGGACAGAGTGTTTTGTCATATTATTTGACTCTTGAGAGACAAGTGTATTCTCCCTGCCATCTGAATTGTCAGATTTTATTTTGGTTTTTGTTTGTTCACTTGCAGGAACAGAGGATTCTGCAGTTTCACCTTGCAGAGGATTTGTATCCTGTGCCTGATCAAGATGGACTGTTTCTGTGGATATCTTTTTGTTTTCATCCCTTCTGTTCTCATCACTCCTGTTTTCATTAGGTTCTTCATATTCGTAGATCTTGACCATCTCTGGCTGAATGGAATAAAGTGATAGCTCTGACTTCTCTTCCCCTTTTTCCTCATTGTTGCTGTAATGGGTTACCAGGATTGTAATGTCCTGATCCATGCTTCCCATCCTCTGCTGCTGACACTGCTGATTACTACCCTCCTGAGTTATTTGGGACCGTATTAACCCACTCACTTGAGCTGCACTTGAGCTGGAACCTTCAGTCAACTCCTTTGATTTGGCACATTTCAAGTCTCCAATTTTCTCTGACTCAGCTTCTGTCTGACGTCTTGTTGCTGGGACACTTTCTTGTTGGCCACTCTCCCTCTGCTCCTCATAACCTTTCACTTGCCCCTGTCTGTGTAACATCTCCCTACCAGCCAGCAATGGGAAAGCAGTGATCGATGGTGTCTTTGGAGTCATTGGGGATGTGGCAACAGAGCAGAACTCCACCTGCTGACCCACCTGCAGCTCGGCATCTTTAGTATCAGTGCCCACAGACCCTGATCCCCCAAAAGAGCTTGGAAAGAAGTAGGAATGGCCACCCTCAGGAGGAGTCATAGGGCTGGTGGCTGCAGAGCGACATTGGACCACCTCCAGGCTCACCTGTGTGCGCATGTGGTGCTGCCCGAAAGGAGCAGGTGAACGGGGATCAGGAGAACAGGGGTTGGAAGGGTCCACAGTTGAAGACACAGGCACCAAGACACTCTCCATTTCCGTCTCTTTTTCTTTGTCCTGAATTTTAGCACATTCATTGCCGTTATTCAAGAGCTTATTACTGATTGTCATGTTGTTATGTGTAGCTTCAGGTTGTTGTGTAAGTTGAATGGCCTCGCTCTGAGCTAAGTCATTAACTTTGATTGAATTGGGGTTGGCGCTTGGCTCTCCTGAGAGTGCTTGATCTTTGTATGTTGGGCTTTCCCTCCCCTCTTCAGTGTGGGTGGCATTCATATGTAGGTTTGGCTGATGGTTGACTTGAGTTGTTGACTCCTGAAATGTGTTTATCTGAGGTCCCCCACGCACAGCGCTGCCATCTGAGCCCCCTGGATGCTCTTCATCATCTGTCTTTTTCTGCTGGTCCTCTCTGAGACCTCTCATCTCGTTTTTTAGACTTCCCATTCTGTCCCTGCTTTAAAGTGGCACAAGTACCTGCAGGGTGTAACACAGTGATGTTTGTGCAGTTGTGTAATACATAATTATAACAACAAGCTCTAGAATGAGTGGAGTAAAAAAACCAAACAAAACAGTTTGTTTTTGTGACCAAAATACTGATACTGTCACACGATACTGATGTCAAGTATCCAAATGCTGACACGCAACACAAGTTACATCACTGCTACTACTCGATGGATATTATTCATGTTTATTTTAGTGTCCCACTATAATCTCAGACAGGCCAACTACATATTTTTAAATCTTCATTTGAGAATATTTTGACGTTTTATAATACAGACCCTTTTTAACTGAAACATTTCAAATTAAAATCATGCATAGCTCACATTTGATTTGTCTATTTGAGGTCATAATCACATTAATGTAAAAGGATAAACAGGAATCCTGCATAGGTGTTATTTTTGGAGGAAACACGATAAAACAAACTGAAGGAAAACACGAGTCAGAAACATACCTCAGCAGTCCAATTCAAACCGTAGTCTCCCCATAACTCTGTCTCAGATTTGGGTCAAGCAGAGAAAATCTCAGCAATGATTGAGACCCACATCTGTCCGTACATTTCCCCTGTTGATTTAAAATGATTGCAGTGGCCACAGGTTTGTCTCTAGAAGAATCTATCTTAGGCAGTCCCCGCTCTTTAAGCTGTGGCTGTGTCTGTTGAAAAGCTTCACATTTCCAGTTTCCCTGGAAACCACGTTCGAGTTCTGGCAGTGAGTGGTAATGTAATGACAAAATCTCTGTTCAGCTCCATAATCATCAGTAAATCATAGTAATTATGTCCAGGTTCTCATAGCAACACAAATGCGACTGCGTGCAGAGAAACAAACATATGAATTGCAGGGGAAATATTTTAAAGAGGCTTAAATGATTGATAGTAGCTTTTATGTTAATGCAGGTGAACAGTGTGAGAAATCCTGAAGTCGTGAAAGTGTGCAAAAGGGATATTTGTCCTGATTTTAGTTTTACATAATAAAGTGTGTGTGCCAAGGCTATATTTGATTGGACCACTTAGTGGTCAGTTGTAGACCAAAAAAAAGGAAAGACAATAATGAAAAAAGGTACTTGCTCTAAGCCAAATTTTATTTTAGATACATTATAGGATGATAAAACTAATTGCAAGTTTAGGGTCTTGTGTAGGAAACATGTGAAAGAGCCCATTACTACAGCAACTGTGAGAGAAGACATTTCAGCTGAAGAAGCCGACAGGGAGCCGGGAGGAAGCCGAGCCGTACCTCCCACACAAACAGACTCTTATAAGGTGCCTCATCTTTTATAATCTAGCCTTCATCCCTCCCCTCTCCTCACTGCGACGCACATTTATGATGAGCCTCTACACTTGAGTTTGAGTAGGTGTGTGGCACTGAGGATGTTTTTAGGTCTTTAATTTTTCAGACTTTCCTTTCTTGGTTGTAGTGTAGTGGTGGGTTGCAGCTTGGCCAGAACACTGTGTACTGACGATGTATTCTCACCATTAATTCAAAGGCCTCCACCAATGCTCAGCCGCCTCAGAGTGCTGTTGCTTAGCAACCACATAGTGCGATGTAAGGAGGTGTGCTGCTGAGGGCCAAGGTAGATGGCTCTGATCACATTCTCATCAGTAGCCATCATCCTGCCAAAGGCCATCTTCTCGCCAGTGTGTTGGTGATAATGACTGTAGTGATTCATTGATGAGTGCTCTCCACAACAAAGATGCATCACAGACACAATGCCTCTGCAGCCATGACCAGTGTTAGTCCTGCTGTTCGTAGCAGGATATCACATTTTTCAAACCTGACAAATATGTTTGTATCTGCCTTTATTTTTCTAAAATAGTCATAAACATTTTAATGAAATGAATAATAAGCAAGAAACACATAGGAAAATGTTAAAAAAAAATGGGAATTTTCTTTGGAATGTTAGTTTTGTGTGGATATTTATATATTTTGACAGTTTTTGACAGGCCAACATAAAACTCCATTCTAACATTTGAATTTGTCTCTAATTGATGGATTAACAGGCAAGTTGGCTCCAGAGTTGGGACTTGAATGCTTCATGTTTTAAGGATCATTTGGTGTCCAGTTTCTGTCCAAACTCCTTGATGGTGTCTGTGGCCTTGTCTGCAGCTTTTCCTATGGCTGCTTGGGTCTGTCTGCTGGCTTCCTGTGCAGCTTCAAAGAGTCATAATCATCAGTTTCAGACTACAAAAATTGTTTTGGTTTAACAGCATTAGATTGAAATCTTTGTTAGTAACATACAACATACAAAATCTCAAACCGGAACCACTCTGATCAGTAGAACCACAGTGCTGTATAACATGCTCATTTAAGAGATGAGTGATTTTAGAAGCTACTCTTTTATCGGCCTTCAATCATTTCACTTTTTTATATCCTCTGACAGCTTGACTCTGCCCTTCAAGACTTATCTGCTGAAAATGCAATTCCTACTACCCTATCATGATGATTTAAAGACAGAGGAGTGAGCTCAGTACCTGTGTTGGCTGTTTCTTTGGAGGAGTCTGCCACCTGCTGCACAGCTTCTTGAGTTGCCTGCACTGAAAACATATCACAGGGTCTTTGGGTGGGAAAAATTAAAGCAGGTTTCCACAACTCCAAAAAACATATTTTACATTTAAACATTAAATATATTCTATTTTCAGATCTTACATACTGTATATCCTGTGTTATTTCACAGCTGTAGTTCCGTACCTGCAGCATCGGTGACTCCTTTCGCAGCCGAGTGACTCGTGCCTTTTAGGCTCTCAAAGGACTTCTTGAACGAGGCCATCGCTCCTGTCTCTGTCCCTTAAGCATCCACACATCCATCTGAGGCAACAGCAGCTGGAGTGGCTGTTTAATACCCTCTGTCTGAACCTGACACCACCGAGCCTGCACGTTCCACCTGGATTAACTCACAAAAACTACTCAAAGACCTGATCAGACTGGCATCCCAACTATGGCAGTGTCCCACCAGGGCCCGGAGCCCACTCAGCAGATTCTACACATCCTGTGGTCAAACCCCCCGAACAGGAGTGAGCAAAAAAGAGAAGCACGTGAGTTTGATTCACAATACACACTCATTTGAATCCACAGGAAAACAGAAATAGTATAACGACTATTAAACAACACTAACAAATGGTTTGTTTTTTCCTTTTTATTTACAGAGGATTTGTATGTCTGGCTTAACACATAAACCTTAATATTGACAAGTCCTGCAATTTAAAGCACATTTTGATATGACAACCATTAATGATGTCAAGACATAATAGTTAAAATCTTCAGTACACACAAACACACGCACACAAACATGTATACTCTGTCCATTTTTAACAGATAGTTTACTGGAATGATTTCACAGGCAACTATAAAGATACAATTTAAAAAACTCTTTAACTTCAAAAACATTCAAATAAATCTCCAAAGAAATGCAAAAAGAAAAGACCCACAAACAGGCATTGTCGACACTTAAGGGGATATTATTGTAATCTTATCTGCTTGCAACCGGACATATTTATTTTTTTTAACTCCCAATGTCTCATTGGAAGATGATGAACATCTATTGCACATTTTTTAAATACAGATACACACAAGTACAAAGTCACAAGCCCTGGCTCTGGTCTCATTTCATTGGGAGGGAATCAAGGAAATGAGACTGAGAGGACAAATCCTACATCTCAATAAATACCTACACCCAACACATTACATTTATAACATGACATTTACAATATATAATAATAAAAGATTTGTCTTGAAGGAAGAACTTTTTCAGTGGGAATGCTTGTCTTTTTCGTTGGTTTTTTGCAACGGGGTATAATTATGATAGTTTCAGCATTTGTCCTTTTTATTATTAGAAATATTATTGTGCTGCTGGTTGGATGGTGGCTTGGAATGATGATTTTACGCTTCTGGCTCATAATCCTGGCTCTCCTGGGAAAAGAAGAACAGATTTTAAGTGACAGGAAGGTCACATCTGCAGCAAGGGGAAAAAAAATCCTAATTTAAATCCTCACTAAGACTTTAATTGAAATTGAGTCAGTTTAATCAGTTTAAGGAGACTGTATATGACAGAGGGTTTATGTTAAGACATGACAGGGATGTCGCTCCACCACAGCTGAGCTCCTCTGCTCGGTCAGTGTCTCTCTGCAGCCTGCAGAGGGCAGCACAACTCTACAGCAACCTCAAGGACATGTCGTGAGCACAATCCCCTCATCCGTGTAACCCTGCACACACCTCCTCCTCACACAGGACCATTAAAAAACACAACATAGCCTCCAGGACTGTACAACAGACTTCATCTTTTGCAGAACAGATTAATGTGCAACACAGGGTGGGCAGGATTTTCTTTTTGTCTTTAAATACATTCCATGTACGTTCCCCTCACTCTGCAGTAGTCAGACTCCATATTTACAGCAATGCAGGAGACCCTGAAATTACCCACAATGCAGCAAGGCAGAGAGCGTCATCACCACACCCATTCAGGCAGAGCTAGCACATTGCTCGGGTAGCAGAAGATGGGGGAGGGGAAAGGGAGGCAGAGGAGTGGGAGAGAGACAGAGCAGGACACGGATGACACAAGCTCCTGCCTCTGTGAAATTCACTTTTAATATGCAACTCAGGAAATAGTCAGATTCACGCATTCAAACGACTAATGCGGATGCAGTAGGTGAGAATGATGAGCAAAGTTCAAGCAAATGCACTGTACAAATGACTCCAGCTCACTTTATATCTAATATTACATTTTCCACCAGCTTGATATTTTCATTACATGAATTTTATCAGTTTATGGTTAAAATCATTATATAGAATCTTAATATTACAGTTATTTAAAATAATTTTTTGGAGCAATGGATTCTACGCAGTTAGTCTCGCTCCTGACAGCCAAACTCCAAAAATAGCCATCTGTGTCAGACTCCCATCCTACCTCAGCTCACACACAACACACACACACACCCGACATTCTGTGTAGGTAGGTGGTGCTATATTCACTATACGACTGGCTTGTTAAACCCACCATTTTTATTTCCAGAGGCAAGAAAAATTACCTCAGCGAGAGCTGCAGTGTTTGTGTGGGACAGAAGTGGAGGGGAAGTGTGAAGTGCTATTGAAATGCAATACATGTAAAATGAGTAACCACCCAGAGCTGGTGAATACTGATGGGTGAATATATTGCTCTACTATACTGTATGTGAATGGACTCATCACTGCCTGTAGTTTGACACTTTGTTTTCCCCGAGCTTTTTGTGTGACGTACAAAGAGCAAACGTGATTCGACTTTAATACTGAGACATGAGACACATGTAGAGCAGCCACGGTGTCATGTCGGCTGAATACCTGCTGGGTCTCATCATATGTCTCTCCTTCTGGCTCCAGCATTGCCTCTCCCTGGCCTTCCATGGCCTCCTGTCCATACTCCTCGGGCTGCAGAAAGACACAGAAAACGAAGTAAATGAAAAGGTTCCATCCCTACACATTTCTGCATAACTCTGGATTTTTATCCTCAAATTGTGATTCCACTTCCTATATGCACGAGGTTCCATTGTACTGCACAAGAGACTTAACTATGTTAATAAAACACAGTGTCGTTGTTTAAAAGATTTGTATTGTTTTTGAAACAGCAGGCTGCAAATTTCTTCGTGGCACTATTTCATGCTGTGGATATTTTCAACAGAAAGGGAACTGTCTGTGGGATAAATAAACCATAGTTTTGAACTTAAAAACCTTGTGGAAAGTTTCATCCAGCTTTAAATAAACAGTCAGTATATAATTCATTGTTTATTTCAATATTTTTTTTCAACAGGCAAAAGATGCTAGATACATGTTTATCCATATCCCTACTGCACCTCCTTCTGAGGCCTTTCTGTGGCAGACAGCGCTCAATCTTTGCTGCACCTGTTACTACAAGGCCTGAAAACAAAAGCTAGTGGGTCGTCGCACATTTATTTTTAAACCCGCCACTAATCAAGTCAATTAGGTCAGAGAAGAAGAGGCCATAATCCCATGTGCTGTATCAAGCTGCTATTACCGGTGTAAGTCCATCAACATGATTAGCATGGCCTTAAAAGCTACACACTCGTCACACATCTCCACTAAAAAAATTGAGACCAGGAAAAAGGTGGTTTATGTAAATAAAACAGAAGATATAAAAGGTTCTGTGTGTGATTTGTCAAGTATCTGCATTAGTTGAGATTCAAACACGCGAAGCATTATTTTAAGATGTTGACACACAAATATTGCTACTTTTTAATTACATTTTAAAGTATTACAAGTAAAATGTCTTATGAAGGTGGGTGGGTTTAAAGTCTTGTATTAATTCTCTCTTTAAATTAATGTATGAGCAGGATAGTCTTGACTAAAGTGGATAAATCTGAGACCCAAATGTAGTGCTGCACAAATGGCTGTATATAAAGAGAGATGAAGGTTTCTGCCTTACCAGCACGTGTTCTATTTTTTATTCATGGCATGTTCCCCGCATGTGTGCGTGGGTTTTCTCTGGGGTCTCTGGCTTCCTCCCACAGTCCAAAAACATGCAGATTTGGGGATTAGGCCAAATGGACACTCTAAATTGCCCATTGGTGTGAATGTGTTAGTGGATGGTGATTTGTTTCTATGTGGCCTTGCAATAGACAGGTGACCTGTCCAGGGTGTAACCTGCCTTTTGACCTATGTCAGCTGGGATTAGTGAGTGAGTTTTATTCATGAATGTGCAAATAAAGTACAGCAAACCAAACTTCATGTCAAGATTCAAGTCAAGCTTTCACCATAAAGGCAATCCCATGTTGTGTAACTGATTTCTTTTGGAGACAGAGTCTCTGCTGAAGTCTGTGTGGAGTAAGTTTGACGTATCAAGGTCCCATTGATAGACCCATCTGATCAAGATGACAGCGCTCAGACAATCTCAGCTGTCAATCATCAAACTAAACTGATCGCTCCATCATACACCTGTCTGTCTAAAATGACAGAATTCAACTTTTTTTTGCACACAACTTTCAGCAAAAAAAATGCTTGGTGTACTTTGAGTACCACGAAACAGGGGTCAGGGTTTATGAGCAGTGAGACATGAAGGTGACTGAGATGTTCTGGCTTCACTTTTGGGGAGCTGTCTTGCCGTCTATCATTTTATACAGCCATTATTCCGCACTTGTGATAACAATGTCAGAAGTTTAACGGCCTTTTGTCAGGATGTTAAAATGAGTAGTTCTATCACTCAGACTGTGCCTTCCAGAAGCTTGTTAGAGCAGACAGTCAGATTCACTAGATTAGAGGCTCCAGGTCTGAAGGACAGGATGACAAGCGCTTTGTTTCACCAACAGACAGACAGAATGTCAAACAGCTAACAGCACACATCCGCAAATCATTTAAGAAGCACAGAAGCAGGTCAGGCTCTGCTAATAAAAATGTGCATTACTCAAATTAGATGTTTTTTTTTATTCTTAATGTTTGTGGAAAGTTAGATATTTCCACTGTTCTTGTCACATCTCCCGGTTTACGATGTATATGACCTGATGTATGCAGAGACATGAGCGGAGGTCATCAGGCTGATGGGATGTAGGGCAAAAAAAATCGCTGTGTGTTAAGAGAGCTGATAATATTACAGAGCGACTGTTCAGGTCATTCAAAGGCACCTGAACAATGAAACAAGCTTAAGGTTATTAGGGTGAGGGGAGTTGTGAATATCGAGAAAGATGTATGGAATAACCAGAACAAAACTAGTGTAAAATCAGGCCTGTGTGTATTTTCACGAAATGGATGGAAAAGAACTGAAAATCAATTCTTCTTTTTTGAATTGCCCTGATTTAAAAAAAAAAAAAAAAGGAAATTCTCTTAAAAACGTTATGAAGAAACAAACACAAAAACTATAAATAAAGCTACACAATGTGTCTTTGGTGAGAGCTGCTGTACAGAACAGATGTAATGCAGACACGTGTACATTTATCAGGCATATAAATTTTGGCTGTGGTACAGCTACAGCCACTGTCCAGAGTCGAATGAACACAGATTACAGGGACTCAACTGTAAGTGAGCGCTGCATCTGGAACAGATCAGGTTTCTTGTTCTCTTGCAGAAGCACCATGCCATGTGCGCAAACATCACTGGGCTCAATCGAGATTGCATTAAAAGTGAAGCAGCACTTCATGGAATGTATTGTTACCATGCATGTACCAGTCAGTCATGTCATGTCATCACAGGCATGTTAGCGATGTAACACATCAGGGCTGAACAATATGGGGAAAATATGAGATGTGTGTATATAAAGTACACTCTTATACACTATTATAGCTTATTCACAGCGAATGGGCATATTTCAACATTTGACAGGAAGTGAAATGTTGTGTAAAGACACATGTGAGCTGGCAGAGTGACTGTAATTTTGTACATACATTCATGTCAGTGGGGAACTCGTCCTTCTTCATCAGGCCAGTGGCAGCGGCGATGTTGCCCATAGCCCCAGTGGTTTTCTCAGCCACTGTAGAGTCACATATAAGCATCATGTTTTCACACACACAAGTTACTCTAATGAGATTCACAGCAGCAATGATCCAGAGGTTTGACAAACAGGGGTGAAAACTCACCTGTCCCCACACTGTCTTTGGCCTTGTTACCTAAATTAACAAAAAAAAAAAGACAAGTTAGTAAAATGAATATTTCAAGTCACAAACCGTTTCACATATTGTTTTCCTGTGTGTGTGTATGTGTGTACATAAAAGGATTTTATGATTCATCAGATCCACACAGTCTGAATATCCGTCGGTCTTGGACTTTATTGAAATACACTATTCTTAAGTGACTTGTACTTTCACCAACCTGACAAGTCAGCTGTCTGGGATTTGTGACTTACTGATGTTGTAGTTTACCAAAACAATGAAAAGCAGTAGTAAATCAGTTTTGCAGCGCTGCAATCTGTTCACAACATGAAAAAACAGAGGTTTAATGAATCTGTTGACTAAGATTAAGTCCAGAAAAACCTTGTGGCCGATTTCAACCACCACCTCAGGCATTGTTCAATTCTCTGGCCTTTTGCAGATGTCATCAATCTATTCTCCACTCCACTGAGCTATTTGGCCAATCTACTGAGAGCGCAATGGTCCTGATCACTCAAGCATCGCCACCTTCTTTACTCTCAGGGGTCTCATGTCTTATTGGTCCCTGTAGACCTTGAAAAGCCATCTGAAGAGAAGTAAAATAACGATGAAGTTCAGAACCATCTCTACAAAGGGTAAGTCTCTTTTTTTTTCTAAATAAAAACAGAAAATGGTTACATTCCAAAAAGTATTTGTTTGGGACTTTTAAAAAGTCTCTATGTTTTTAAACTGTCATGTGTTGTTTATCACTTTTAATAGAACTGGCTATTTCAACTCAATGCAAACCAAAATAAACACAATTTCTCATGAATCTGAGGCTGTAGCTTTCGTGTAATTAGATGTTATGGGTTGTCATATACTGACACTGACGTGGTGTGACTGCGAGGTTTCACAAAGATAATTACACTGCGTTTTAAAATAATACTGTGTATAAAATATCCCACTGAGTCATACGTAGATAAATGCGCTGCAAATTAGACTGTTGTGACATTAAATGGCACCTAGTACAGCAGGGTTTTCTCACTGCCGCCACTCCTTACTCAGCTCAGCTGGGTGTGGGTGGGTGGTCGGCAACAGCAGCAGCAACGGCAGAAGCAGCAGCAGCTGCTGTCAAAAGGTGGGCCACAGACCAATCAGATCTCTCTTAACCCTCCTCCAAGAGGGGCCTTCAAGCAAATCATACATTGCTTTCTAGGGCACCACCATGCTCAACAAGCAGCACACAGATGCACAAAGATGCCAAAGAAACTCTCTCTCTCTGTGTACAACAGGAAAAAGGCAAGATGAAGCGTAACATGCAGAGCCTGTACATGCTGTGACATGTTTAGTTGTACTGATGTGCGACAGGGACATGGTGTGCAATATGCATATGTGATTAGACTCCATCTCACTGCAGACACATCTGACACAACTTCATCCTTAGTTTTCTCCTGAATTCACCCACAGCAGATAATCACTGAATCAATTGTACAAGCCGCTGAGTGTGGACCTACAAACAACCACAGCAGGAGGTGCAGATGGAAATCTGGGCCCTTGGAGAGCTCAGCAGGCCACTGAAAAAATAAGTATCTAAAATGTATGAAAGATTCCAGGGCCTGAGTGCTGAGTGTTTACTGAAAACAACTTAAATATAAAAGTTTTTCAAAGCTATAGAATAAGACTTTTATATGTCCTTTAGGTAATGGGTTTTGCTTTACCATCCTGTGCCACCGTGTTTCCACAAATGACAATCCAGTCAGAGCGTATATTTTGCATTGTGAATAAAGGCCACAAAAGTTCCCTGATGCACTTGGGAAAGGGAGGCGTGAACAGATGAGTCCTCCATTTGTTACAATGGGCACTTTCTCTATTAGAGTTCACTAATTATTACACAGTGGAGCTTAAAATGGTTTCTACTTCAAACTGGGAGGTGATCTACATATCTAAAGACAAAACAATTAGTCCAATAACAGACAATGTATTCACAACTATTTTGACAATTTAGTTAAAGAAATGTTCCAAATGCACACGCCTAACATTACCTGCACCCAGCCTCAAAACCCTGAAGCTACGTTAAGTTATCTGATGGTGAGGAAACCATGATGAGCCTTTCCCACAATTTTTCCCTCATTTTATGAACCAAATGATTTTAATGATGAAGAGAATTATATAAATTAAAAAATAAAAAAACTTTATAACTCGAACAGGAATTCAGAATGTGGTTATAATACTTTTGTTCATTTTAATTTACTGAGCTTGGCATTAAATATTGAAATAATGGCTGGTTAGCACTGATTATTATGACATTAAAATTTCATCCATGACATTAAAGAATAATCATGTATTATGCCCAGCAACACAGATGATGGGCTTTACAAATGTAGCACAACAGAAACTGAAGTGGAACTGCTAGTTATTTTGTGAGACAAAAGAGACTAATTTCATTTGTCAATTTTTATTTATTTTTTTATTTTGCCAGGCTGCATTTGCAGGAGTCTGTCTACCTCCACACGTGTTCTCCTAAATCATGATTTAAAGGTGTTACACTGGGTCAATGATCTCAATCACGGGCACTAAACTGCGTGGAAGTGCGTAATGGTGTTACATTACAAATTAGCCAGCGTTTGGCCTGTGGCTCCAGGAGGTGATCACAGGGCTTAGACTGTTTTCCAATCTGCTGCCACCCAATACACGGACATGTGGCAAGAGCTGCTCCCGCCATCCTGCTGCCCCACCCCCAACCAAGTTCCCACCTCCTGCCTGTAGCCCAGAAAAGTCCGGTGAGAGAGCAAAAGGACATACGGATCCTTGTATCCTTATCCCAGTGTATCATCGGACAGGCCCTTTCGTTTGTCACATCACAGAAAAATCACATGTATAAAATGAACGAGGCTACCTTGCATTTTGCTGCTTCACTTTTAAGGTCCTGGCATTATTTTTCATGCTGTCTTACTTTTATGCAGCCAAGTCTGACTGGGACACTGACCCATAAAAGATACAGGTCTTTTACTGTTGCCATAGTAAATTTACCAATGAGGTGAGTGAATATGAAACTAATACCACACATTCACTCCACTAATACAAAATGCAATTATAATTGTTACTTAATGTTTAAGCGCTGTGTTGTCATCCAACTGTATTAGAATACTGCTGGTTTAATGCACACATACTGGAAGCAGGATCCAGCCATTTGTCAAGCCAGTGAAGACAACTGTTGTATAATTTAACCATTTGTTCCAGGACATATGGAAATGCTGCATGAGCTAAATCATTTTTGTGGCTCCTTGAATCGGGAACATTAGAAGTCTCAGATTGTGTGTGCGTGTGTGTGTGAGGGAGAGAGAGAGAGATTTGCATGTAAATAATCTTACCTACAAACATTACTCCTTCTTTAGTCTTTTCAGCTGCAACCGCAACTCCTTCCTTGGTCTTCTCTGCAGCCACAGCCATCCCTTCTTTCGCTTTAGACAAACCCTTCATTAACACATCCATCTTGGCCAAGCTACTGTGGGGAGATGAGAAAGATGGACCATAGGTGCTGTCAGTCACCACAGCTGACCATGAACACAGGTGATTTTTTTTGTGCATTTGTATACATATTATTGATATGCAACTTTCAGCAAATCATTTCCATCTTTTCCTACAAGGCTCCATATACATATACTGTATACTGATCAGGCGAAACATTAAAACCAGTGTTATTGTTTAATATTGTGACCCAGTAATGTACGGTATGGAGACAATTTTGAGCATTTTGCGTACCAGTGCTTCTCACAAGATGTTGGTACTCTGTTTAGTTTATCTGTCCAATTCATTATAAATATGGTGTGGGATTCACCCATATTTCCGAGAATCTAGTGTTTCTTTCTAGTGTCAAGAGTTTTTTTTTTATTATTATTATTGTTAATCAAGAACAATATCTATTGGAATGTTTCAAATTTTCATTAATGTTATGTTCACTGACTTCATCCCACATTTGTGTGTTGGAGGAACAGCATAATAACAGGACAGCAAATACAATGAATGTCTGGTTCAAATTTAAATCATTGTTGGAAATGTTAAGGATAATATAAATATATTATTTATATAAGTCTAGCCTTTAGTCATTTTATTATGGAATCAATATTATATAAATATATAGTAAACATCAGTAATATCTTCTGAAAACTCATAATTTTATATTTGTAATCTAGTAATACTGACAGACATACACTACTCATATGGACCAGGGGAGCACTGGCACTTATTTCTCCTACTTCACGCACTGTTGTGACATGACCCATGAGTGTATATTATCTTTCTTACAGATATTATTTTCATTCAGTCAGTATATAGTTGTTTCAGGACATTCCAATATACATTTTAAACTTGGTGTGAATTTTCTATCCATTTTCTGCATAGGACATTTTAAAACCAGACAGAAAAGGCCACATTCACTGAATTGAAAACGTTATTTACTTCTGTATAAGACAACAACACCTTTGTATCCTGATCTCTATCCAACTAAACTAAAAAAAAAGATTTTACAAACATGTGGCTGCCATTTGTCTTTCAGTAATACAGACAGATTACTAGTTAGGTACAACTGGACCTTTGCGGTTTTCGGTGTATTTTTACACGTGTATTTAAACATGTAAGTGTATACCCAGAACCACAAGGTTTAACACAGAAGACTGCTTTTACTGTAATGGATGAATGATGTGTGTGACCACACGTTAGGTTTTAGAAGAAGGCAACAGCGCCCCCTGTGGCAGATGACGAAAGCTGCAGCCGTCAGTCTGTAGTAAAAAGCCCTCGATCCGCTCACTCATGCGTTCAACCCCCTTTTCACATCCTCGTCAATGCATGAAATATTCAAAGGCCAAAAGATTTGAATGGAATGGTTAATTGTGGAGATGCTCATTAATTATTGCTCGGCTGAAATGCTACTCTGTGTGTCGGGGGGGGGGGGGAGAGGACAGCGGATAGCAGGCCTTTTCACTGGACTGTTAGCACATTTCTATACACTTGGAGGAGGCAGCCCTTCATTCAGCAGCGACACAGAATAACTGGGGGAAGGGAATCACGATGTCCGATGTGATATTTGCGCGGCGCATCGCGGGCTTTAAGGCAGAATGGTGTGGCCGTAATGTGATCTGAGCCGGGATCAAACCCAGCATCAGTGTGCAGAGACTGGCAGCTCCATTTCTGCTCTCTCATCAGGCATCGCATCTTCAGAGCGCCATCCTACATCCTTCCAGGTCAAGCCTTATTAAATGACTGCATGCAGGTGTCCACCATTTCTCACGCTTGCGTCCGTGCCGTACCTGGCTTCACATCTTTACCTTTGCTTCGCCTTGCCATACACGATTATTTTTTTAAAAAAGCCTCATAATTCGTGCACGCGCAGGGATGTGAGTACAGAGGTTTCAAGTCAGCCTCATTTTTAAAGCTGTGTCTTTCCAGGACGACGTCTCCATGAGCCTTCCTCAAATGGTGGTGACCTCTGTGTGTGTTTTTTAGAAAATGAGGAGGGAAAAAAGTGCAGAAATCAGTTGAGAAAACGAGTCCTTACCTATTTACAAATAGCCTTCGACTTGTCCCCTTATGATTCTGTCGCAACGTCGAGTCTAACTATCGCCTGAATGGGAGATATCTTCAAATGATCACTACGTGGGCCTTCCTCGGGATGATCTCCACCAACAGGGACGGCCCCCTTCACGATCACCCCCACCCCCACAGCCCTCCCTCCCTCTCTCGCTCCACCATCTCCGGCTGCCTACACCACTGATCACCCTCAGCTGTCACCCGGTACAGCGAAGGAAGGAACGAGTTAACAGCGGCACACCACGTCACTCTGCCCCCTTTTCTGTTGCAGCTCTAATCCCAGGTGTAATGTAATGTAACCAGAATGGAGTACTATATTATAAAAATCCAACAATGATGAGCTCTGGACACAGACACACTCCCACTGTATGAACACTCTGTCAGGTAGTAAGCGTTCAGTTGTACTAAAGGCAGTGATGATCGATCTCTTAAGTTCTCCATTTTGGATCAAAATTTACTCCAGCACGCAGTGAAAACTGAGATTACCTCCCCCCCTTTTTTTTAATTATTTTAATTGTGAAAGTGTAAAATCGTACAGCCTATTGCATTTTTAAATTTAACGAAGGTTTATGTGACATTTAAACCAGTCATTACATGTGTAATGTGCCAATATTGAACTGCAACGAACAGCGAGGATGATACCATTCACTGAAAAAGATGGGGGAGTTGATTAATGTTCCATGAAGCTACATGAGACTCTGCTGTGAATTGATATTTTAACTGCCACGTGCAGATAGCAAATAACAACCAGATTAAATAATAATAATAATAATAATAATAATAATAATACTATATACACACACAATTTACTACACAGGTAGTTTTATGTTCTACTCTGAGTAGTTTGTACATTTACGCAGACGACCTTTTTCCCCAGTAGGTTTTCAATTACAGCTCAATATTCAGCCACAATTCACGGGTTTGTCGCATATCACGTGACCGCATCGAACGCGAATCAGCCAATCAGAGCAGAGGATGGCCACAGATACAAGTCTCTCCGGTTCGATATCGAACATTAAATGGGGAGATGCTTTCATCAGATCTACAGTAGAAACTGGAGACTGGCCAGCGTTAACACGTGCAGCAGCAGCAGCAGATGTGGCTGAACTCTTGTTTGCGTCCTCACATTTGTCGCACTCCGAAGAGATAAAAGGTTAAAAGTATCACCATTATCACCCCCTATATTTAACCCACTGTCTGACGTAAGTGCGGTGACGCCATTCTAGTTGTAGGAGGCGAGTGATTACGAAATCCCCCTCTCGCCTCAACCCCCTTCACTTGAGGAAATCCCAGATTCTCTACATCTCCTTGGGTTGTCCTGTCTTGTCTCGCCTGGTGTATGTGAGCACGAGGCTGTGGCTCTGGCTCGGACACGATCATATGTCATGCCCCGACCGGAGATATTATAACATACTGTAACGTGATGTCCTACAAATTTCAGCAAACTATAAGTAGGTTTGTGGGGCAGACTGTGCAAAGGTCTTAGGCCACATATTTGTCATCTTAGCAATAATATAATGACCCTACACTATAATTATTTCTCAGTCACTTTATTGGAACCCTTTCAGAAAATATGGGAGACATGTATGCCACTGTCGCCACTGTCTCATATTCATCTGATCCGAGTGAAGCTTCCTCCTCCAGTTAGTCCTCATCAGGAGCTCTCCTTGGTGCTGAATTGAAGCGTGACTCTGTCCATGGTGCTGATCTGCACCAGTCAACGGTTTAGAGCCTCGCAAGCAAATGTGCAAAATTAAACTTCGAATTGCCCTCAGTTCAAACACAAAATTAAGTTTGTTTATGCACTGTTAATACAAATAAATATTAACTATATATTAAATAAATGTCACGTGATTAAGAAACATGGTTTCCTCACTTATTGCTTGTACTTATGAGGCAAAACCGCCCTCTTGTGGTATTTTGTAATAATGGCATGTTAGTCATTCTGCATTTGTATTATCTGTCACTGGAAATGTATAGGCTGGATATGTTAATTACCTCTGGCAAGGGGGTTATGTTATCTGCCCTGCTGCAATGTGATGTAATGCATGTACGTTATAGCCCAAGGAAGAAATGATTTCATTTGGATGTTGTGCTCTGGATCCATATATGTTTTAAAACAGTTATTATTAACCTTGCGTAATAGAGGTGTTTAATGAGACTGGAAAAACGTAACGGCTTTGATAGAAGGTTGCCCTTTCTGGTGGATTTCTCTGGCTGCAGTATTAAAGACCACATAATTATGTTCGTTTAAAAATGGCAACAAGCGCCATCTGATTGTCTTAAAAATAGTCCCAACATCATTGCCAAATACATTGCAGTAAAGACTAGAATAGCACTCAACTAACACAATGTATACCTCTGTCAGGTCCAAACACATGACTCAACAAGCAAACAAAGAAAAGAGTGCAGACATGTTTCATGTAATATAATTCAAATCACATTTGGTGCTTTCAGGGTTAAAACAAAAGTAGGTTAGTCAAGTTTTTGTTTCTGAACAGTGACCAGAACAAGTAAAATATGCTCATGATGCACTGCAGTGCTGTTGACTTTATGCATAGCTTTTCATCAATAACTGAATAGGAACCTCACCCACAAAAAGCAGGTGCACTAAAGCTTCATCGTGCAACAGATGTCTGTCTTTAAAGGAGGTTATATCACCTCTCTGCATTTTCTGTTAAAAGCCATAATGTGAAGGCTAATTCTTTTAAAATGTAAAAGAGACGGGTGTTTTGGTTTTTTGCTTGTTCCCTTTAAAAATGTGTGTGAATCATTTGGTGAAGACTATTCACTCTCCTACACTTAAAAATGACTCACCACATCACTTTAACAACAAATTCAATACCTTTTACAGATATTACCCACATCTAACTCCTGTTATATCACACACATTTTACACATATCTTATGCAGCACATTCACATGAGTATTAATAGCATAGATGTCGCGTCTTTGGTTGAGGTGATAGTACATGCTGAAACTGAAACTGGCAACCTGATCTCACCCATAAGAATATGAATCCCTGTTTGAAGCTATGTGATTTGCAACTTGGACGGTGCCATATTCAGGTTTGCAAGTGTAAATTCAAAGACATCACCATGAAACCAGGAATCTATTGGATGATACCAGCTGTTGTCACACTGGTGTCCATTCATATGTGCCATAGTTAACTGTCTATTTTACTCTAAATGGGAACATAATTTACACAATTCTTATTCTGTTAAAGAAGAACCAAAACTAACAAATGAGACCATTAACTCCTCAGTGTTTACTGATATTATAAATCAAGTGAGACATAGGGTTATTTTTCCATGCAAAGTGACTTTTTCGAACTAGTTGTGTCAGCCTGTGGTGGCTATTATATATTTTTAATTCCTGCTCAGCTTCAGGTGGAAACCAGAAGACTTTTTTCTTTTCTGTATACAGTATATGGTTGCAAAATGGGATGCAGCTACAAAGGAAAATACATACACACATAATGATGTATTATAACTGAAAATTAGCTTGGATTTTGGAGCATATTATTCCAAACACAATGCATGCTGGAGGTAAGCCATATTAGACAAAATGTATAAATGTAGGTAAATGTATTTATGGAAATTAAAGTTAATATAATGTCAACATGAAGCTGAATAAAGGTCTAATTGATTATTTATTAAATCACAATAATTCTAGTATTCCAGTCAGAATCACTTTAGTCAAAACATGATTTATCCTTCCATGGGTTTAAAAGCAAAGTGAAGCGGGAAGAGCAGTAGCTCAAGACTGCATTACTTAACAGAGTAGAAACCAATGACAGTAAAGATTTAGATCAGACACAGTGTGGAAAGGAGGTGCTGGGATGGAGGTGAAATGGTGTGAAGCAGGAAGAGGAGGGCAAAACAAATAATGCACACAATAAAGGTTTGCTAATTGAATACGTGGCTTAGCTGAGCTGTCAGCTGATATGTGCTGTCAGCCAATGAACTGGGCTGAGCTCAAGCCTCTGACCTGCCTCTGAACTAACATGCTCAGTTTTAGATTGGTTTGATCAATCACCTACCTAGATAAAAGATATACAAAAAGATATACATACTCAAAAGTGATACATTTCTGTCGATGAGAATTATTATAATTTCTGTTCTCATCAACATTGAATTTAATCTTGAAAATGTTTTTTAATGAATTCCAAAAGCAATGACGTTTCCTTTTGGTTTGAGTGCGACCGAAAGTAATTCAGATTTATTCAAGTAATCATTGTTGCTCTTGATCTTGATTGGCTCCCCTTGGTGAGAAATTACAAAAATGCCTCCAGTGAACTGCAATGTAATGAAGAGCACCTTGTAAAGCCTCCTCTCACTAGGTTTGCTTGATTTGAATTAGAGAAGCTTGTTGTTTTCTGCTAATGAGGGTCCAGTGTTTACACTGAGGAAAGAAAATGGTTGGGAAACTTAAAAAAATAAAAAAAGTCAGCACTCACTTAAGTTCATTTAAAGTTAGCACATTGTATAAAAATGCCTTTGTCTAACCTTTGTTTGAATGAATTTGACTGATTTGAGACTGACTTAAGTCATTGTTTGAAATTTCTCAACCATTTTCTGATTTTTGGTGCAGACTCTGACAAGTTGGTTTTTCAACACATTCAACAAATACACTTTAAGGGACACGGCTCTCATTCTGAGATGACTCTTTTAAATCTCCAGTGTTTGTTGAATATGTGCAGTCCAAGTCATAGGATTGTAGTGCTGCTGGTAGTTAAATTAAATTAAAGTCAAGAATGATTTAGCCCCCTAAGCGGCAATTTAAAGGCAGGCAGGTCTGCAAACAAACAAAACAGTTCATAAACACCTCGTCCACATATAAGTCTAAATGTAATCAAATACAAAATACAAATTTGAAAATAGATGGCATATTAAAATAGGTCTATTCTAGGTTTGGTAAGGTGTAAGTGCAAGTGCCTTCGTCAAGTGTTCTTGAACTGTTAATGAATGTGATTCACCACACAAATAAACTACAAAATAAAACATTCCCTGTGTGCAGCTGCAAAAATGCTAACACAGTCTGATTTTTCAGCCTGAGACTGACAGTGTGGTCCTTTCAGCCACCAGTGGACCTGCCTTATCTATCATGCTTCTTTATGGCCTGAACTCCCGCATGATGCTTTCCCTTTTACAGATCCATTGAGTGGAGCCAGTCAGTCACAGCAGGAATAATATAAGTCCAATCAATCTGAGTTATAAAATCGTGACAGAGGCTGAGTCTGTGGTACAGCTGAGATTTACAGCTGTTTAGATTGCAAGTCATTTCCCCGTGGCTTGTGCATACACACAGCATCTGCCCTGTGAAGCTGAGTGAAAATAAAAAAAAACATGCCTGTGAGAGATTTCAAATCTAAGTTTTACTCCCTCTTTGAAGCAATCATGAATGACTGGGTACATTTACTGCATCAGAGGACTTTAATATTCTTTAGTTGGCCATAAACTGAGGGGGTGGCGAGCTTGCTGCAGGTCTCTGGGCCAGAAGTATTCTTGACATTTTAAAGGATGATAACAACAACAAAAACAGCAAACTGAAGCAGCCCTCAGGATCTCTAGGTGGCAGCAGAGACTGTTTATCTTGTCATGCAGCACAATTACTATTCACAGCACTAACCAGAGTACATATCAACCCAGGACATACTGTGCGTGAATCGATTCAGTTTAATGTATACCCACAGTTGCACAGAATGAAATAGTTACTTGTATATGGTACTTATCAGGATCTTGGGAGTGGCTGTTATTGGATGCAACAAAATGCTCTTGTCATCACCTTGAGCAGACTAAGCTCTGTGTGTCTTTCAGTCCAAGCAAGTTTATCATCCACACCCAAAGTGGCTCAAGAAGAACTGCTGTCTCACTATTGAGATGCTGGAGAAAAAGCAGTTTTGTGCACATTTTCTTTATTGCACTGCAGCCTGTGACTGTCATAATGTGTAGAAGATTTGTGCTGCGTTTGTTTTTGTTTATGACACATACCTGTTTTTGTCAGTGATGCATTTGGATAATGAGGATTCATTTATACAACATGTTTTGTTATACATGTTTGTTTTAGTAATCCTTCATCCTCTGTATAGACTATGCACAGAGTGGGCATGTCTTCAGTATGCATATTGAACTGTCCCTTGGGTATAATAATGTACTGTATATACTGACATTAAATGCATTATGCTAATTGTACATTTACTGTGCCCAAAGCTATCTCCATTTTCTTTATGCATGCTGACTTAATTCAATGAATCTGCGTGAGAGCACTTTAACCAATGATTGAACTAAATATGCAGCACCTGAATGAAAGCCAAGCTATACAGATTAACAACATGACATACTGGAAGCAATATTACAATTATGTCATAGCAATCTGTTAAACTGTCTCAAGGCTGAATACATAAGCAGAAAGATGCTTTGTTCACAGATACTGTATGTGCAAGTGTGTCTGTTACTGAATGTGCCTAATTCTCTCTCTCTCTCTCTCTCTCTCTCTCTCTCTCTCTCTCTCTCTCTCTCTCTCTCTCTCTCTCTCTCTCTCTCTCTCTCTCTCTCTCTCTCTCTTTTTTTTTTTGAGAAATTTTGGCAATTACATAAATCCTCCCTCAGCTGGCTGGTTTCCGGCACAATTTACTATTAATTTACTATTCTATTAATGTTGATGCATAATTGCATTACATAATGTGTTGTGCTGTGTTTTAACAGAGTCAAACAGCTGTGGCTATTGGCTGTCTCTGCTGTGCACTGAGTCAAAAATTCAACTCTATTACAAAGCCAGACAACAGCTTAATCATAAATGGGGCCTGTCATAGGTCATGGCCAATTCTAAGCCATATCAATGGGGCTTTTGTAACTGCTACAGTACTTCAGTATATTTGGTCAATGGCTTGTAAGATTTTAAGTCCAGTGAGATTTGATTCATTTATATTCTTTTATAGACTGTCGCTAATTTAAAAAACAGCAGATGCACAATGTCACCAGTGACAGACACACAAATCAATCTCTGTTAAAGATAGATAGATAAATAAATAGAGAGAGGCAGAGAGAGAGAGAGAGAGAGAGAGAGAGAGAGAGAGAGAGAGAGAGAGAGAGAGAGAGAGAGAGAGAGAGAGAATGGGAAGAGGCTGACTTTGCTCCCAGGTTCCCCAGTAGATGGTAGTGCAGCATCGCCAGGAAGGTTCTCTTAGAAGAGGATGAAAATGGTGCAGGAGATGAGCTGTCTGAAAAATGAACACTGCAGATTCTGAGGTATGAACCTTAATGGGATAATAGGATACCAACATTGCCATGGTGTAAGGCAGCACATTACTTTATTTAAATACAGCAGTATATTGAGCAACATCTCCCATATGGTGTACCCACAATGACAATTAAAAGTAGTGCTCATTCATTGCTTGGGTGCAATGACACAGTCTGCACTGTTGAATCCAGTCACTTACATAAATGAGTCCAGGATTGAATTCACAGAGTAATATTCAAACTGCATATGAAACACTTAAAACGGCAGGTACAAAGACAAACAGAAAACAACCAGGAGGTTTGCAGAAAACAAGGAGAGCAAAATATGAAATGTGCTCACATGTGATAAGTCAACCATGTCATCAAAGGGCCTCATTTGCATCACAAGGAGCATATTTTATGGGAGGATATGTGATTTTTGTGAAATCAGACATTGCTTTGTTGTGCAAAGTGCCTGAATGTGAGAAATAAGTGCTCTCATGTCATATATAAAGCACCCTCCACCATTTACAAGGTGGAGACACTTTCCTATTTCAGATTTGGCCTTTAAAATTTGTCAAGCAGTCAATGCATGTTAATGTGAGATCAAGCTGGCTGATTCATGAGAGTTTCCACCTGCCTCTGCCCCAAAACACAAAGTCAAGTATTGTTTCTGGGCTTTATTGCATGCCATTTGGGAAATTTCTCAGCTGTCTCTTATCTCCATAGTGCAAGCGGACAGACAGATTCGCACGCTCAAAAATGCTGAAAAGTGTGGTGAAGGAAGTTTGTCACACTCTAGGATGCACAAAATAGAATCAGAACAGGAAGTGACTGTACATAACAATGTAGCATTTGCCATGCTTATCTAAATGGACATGCAAGCCAAGACATCATGTGCAGGTGGAGAGAGTTCAAAGCAAAACAGAGGCACTCTTAAGGAATCTGTCACATACATGTACAGTATAAATACTGAATATCAGTGCTGGGAACATCTGAGGCAGAACTGAGTCCTTTGAAGTTGTGCAAAATGGGTCTCATCAGATAAGAGCTCTACAGACTGAGACATCCAGCATTAAAAAAATGCTGTGATTGGAACCTGGTAAGCTAATGAGTTTGCACTTCTATCTTCTCAATTTGTTCAAGCTTTTGTGCCAAGGCCTTTGAGGCTTCTCTGTACCAAGTCTTGTAATAGTGTTCTCATTGTTCGTCTGAGAATCTGACACTTCTTCATGAAACTTAGGGGAAATACATCTCTAAACTTTTTTTTTCCCATGGGAAGGACAAGAGGGCTGTAATAAAAATCACTGTGAATTATAGATTTTGCTGCAGTGACATTAATATGACAAAGGAATGGTAAGAAAAAAAGGATCCTGTCTTAAGTGGCTCCAAAGAAAGGAGATTTCACCACTGCATCTGAGCTGCAATGCAGTGTAACAAGTCATAAGTGTTTCTTGTTAAACTTATGAAACCATATTGCACCCCCACCCCCTCACCAACCCACTGTGTCAGCCTGAGGGACTGAACTCCTGCACTTTTACAAGCAATAACCATCTATAACTATTAGCTATTGGCTTCTTAAATAATGTGTATATAAGAGTCTCATTTTTCCTGTCAGAGTGTTTGCTATAAAAGTGAAATTATTTGAGGCCAGTTGTGTGGAATGGCCTTCTCCCTCTCCGCTTTTCTCCCTCTCTGGCTTGTCTCTGTCTTAGTAAACCACATAACTATATGATAAATAAGCTACAAATGAGTAAGGGGGTTTTACACTTGGGTGTTATTCAAATTATTTGGAGGGCACTGGTCACAGTGCTTATTGAAGCAGGCTGTGGAGCTTTGTTAAAGGGTGGTTTAGCTCTTCAGGCATGTCCAATCCTGTCCATTCAACCCTTAATGCCTGAGAATGGAGCAGCGAAAACATTATAACCCTCAGATCAACTCAGAGGCAACAAGTCCATGATCCATTTCCTCCTCAGACTCACTGTTTCCTTTGACCAGTCTTGGAAAAAATTTAATAAGTCTAACACATGGCAAGACAGTATAGCACTATCTCCTACTCACCATCATCACTATGTTTGTTAGTTCAACTCAGTTTTTTTCTTTTAATTATTGTTGCTGTCAATGTGATAATCAGCTGTCTTGGGACTTTGGGATAAATACACAGTGCTGAGTAGACAGTGCACATTATGCACGTAGTTGTTATGTAAACAGAATTACTCACAGTATTCTACAGTATTCCTCACAGCAGGTTATGAGATGCTGAAGAGAAAATGAAAACAAATGGGAAGAATGAATACTTCTGTAAAGTGCAGAAATACAGTACAAACAGATCACCAACCTCTGACACACACTGGTTTCCATGACTTCAGAGGACATTGCATTGCCTTACATTCATTTCCTGGAGACTTACTATAACCTTAACCATAATTACTACTGCCCTAACCCAAACCCTGACCCTAACCTTAACCTAACCCTAACCTCAGCCTAACCTTAAAACCTTAACTTAAAACTTTAACTTAAAATGTAGTAATTTCCATTATGGGGACTTGATATTTGGAAGGAAGACAAGTCCCAATAATGTGACTGTGTAAACAGATTTAGGTCCCCACAACATAAGGGATACCAGCTACACACACACAATTTAATGCAGTGGGGCTCAAGGTTGTCATGCTTATTGAATATATCAACTTAACCACTGATGTCATTGATCAAAATGCCAGTTCCAGTTCTTTTATTGTGTTAGAGGGTAAAACAATTGCCAAATGACTTTGTAAGATGCATTCACTTAGTAAACAGATCTGAGAGCCATTAAAGCCTTGGAGATTATCTAGCTGCAATCCAACAATTTGTGGAGATTGCTCTGAACACCTTGCTGGTGACCTTTCACGTCCATTTGAAAGTCAGTGGTAAATATGGCAAGAAGCCCGGCAGTGCCACAAGCGCCCCCTGCACTTTAATTACACCACATCACCCTATCAATACCTTGGAAGCATTCATATAATCCAGATGTGCCATAGGCTTAATAGTCCACATGATAATGCTGGCCACACTTAATCAGAGTATATTTGCTGTATGATAGATATGAACTACTTCTCATTAATATTAATGTCAGACCCTTGTTCCATTCTGTGCTTTGTGGTTTACTGTAGCTACCTCTCTCTGACCTCTGAGTGAGGAACGTGGATGTTTTCCATGTGCTTAATCATAATGCACAGTGCCTACTGCATTGATAGGTTAATGTACCCGAGAGGATCAATGCAGTCTCTAGGACGTCTAGAACACTAGACATTTAAAGGTTCAGGAGAGGCTTTAACAATGAGTGCAGTCTGTCTATGTTAGGATCTCTTTCCAGCTTAATTAAATGGAGTTGCATAAGGTCTGGTGACTAGTGTGATGAGTTAGTGTAGATAATTGGTAAAAGCAGATGGTGCAAAGAATGCAAATTTAACCAAGAGCTCGTTAAATGCTCATTAACAGTATTTTATTACTGCTCTTTTCAAACTTATTCCTGAAGATCTGCATTAGTTCAAGCAAGCGATATAAATGTTTAAAACCTAAAGGTTTCTTAATCAGATTAAACTCAGCATTGTCTTTGAGTGGTTTCCATTACAGCTATGTAATGTTGGAATAATATTTATGATATCTGAAGATATTTGAGCCTGTTCTTTGAATAACATGGACTGGGAAGGATTTGACAGTTGAAGGTTTGTTTAAAACTGATAATCTCCATAAAACTTTATGCAAATTTATCTGGGGAAAAGAGAACTGGCTCTTTGCCTGAGACAGAAAAAACAGAAATATGTAAAAATAAATAAGCCAGAATCTATTTTTAACCCTTTTTAAATGTTTTCAATATTGCATTTGTGGTTTGCACAGTCTTCAAACATGAAAAACTTTTTCTTTAGCTCTTTTTACTTTGTGAAGTAACACCAGGTTACTGTATCTTTGTCCTGTGAAGGGGGAAATACCTCTGCATGGATACAGAGGAAAACATTTGCTCCATATGAATAATGAATGGAAGGATATTAGGTGCTTGCATTAGTTTGCAAAGGAGACAGTTTCACAATTTTAAACCAGGTTTTGGGAGATCATTTTCCTCATGCCATGAGGGTCACTACAATATGCAGCCAAATATAGCAGCACTTTGGTGAGAAAACATTAAAAATTTAGTGTACTTGTCAGTCAATGAAATGGGTGACATTCTACAACCTTTTTATTTTTAATGGACTGGTGCTCAATGCTAATATTAACCAGCTAGAATGACTAAGTATGCTCCTGAAGAATATACAATGTAAAATGGTGAATTCAATTGTATATGTTGTACAAATGTGATAATGTTAACTCTCTAATGTATATATTACCTTTCATACATGTTTGTACCTGTGCAACATATGATATATAACAACTTTCAGTCCTATGATGACAATGCATTCCTTCTCTGCTGCACAGCTGATGAAGGCAGACCTCACTAAATTTACAGTGAACCATTGAGCATCTTGCAGATCTGTAGACCAATTGTCTTTTTTATTTCCCATTGTCTGGCAAGCCATAGCAGAGCTTTACAGTCCAAGACCTGGAAAGCTGCTATATTTTCTTGTTGGAGACCTGAAAGCAAACACAGTCATGTGTCAATGACTGGTTGGTGTGACATGGTCATTTATTTTTACAGGACTCAGGATGTTGTTAATGTAAAGACATTGAATTACAGTAGATGTCTCCCTAAACAGCTGTACAAAATAATAATTAATACTTTGTGTCACAACAGGGGTCCCCACCTTCATTTTCCTCCAATTCAATTCAATTCAATTCAATTCAATTCAATTCAATTCAATTCAATTCAATTCAATTCAATTCAATTCAATTCCAGTATAAAAATCCTCATTTATTTGATTCAGTGATTTCACTCTAAACAATCAGCTTTGTTCCTGTACCCACTGACCGTAAATAATGAGTGAAAAGTAAGAATATATTGACTAGCTATTGGGGGGGGGTAACTCCACTTTAGTAAATTACGAGTGGACACTGGTGTAACTGACAGCTGCTATTGTCCACTAGATTCCTGGCTGCAGGTGACGTCTGTGAACTTGATTCTTATGGGTGACGTCATGACCGGATGCTCTTGCCTGTACCTCAGAGCTCTTTCTTAGCATTTTCTAGAGAAGAGATGCTGATAATGTAGGTAAACATTTTAACATCCCTTTGTTGGCAGGTATTTGAGTGAGCAATGATCTGTCCCAAATGAAAAATTATTTGTGACTATGAAGTATTACATCACTTAACGGTAAGACTAAGGGAAAAAAAAAAATCTTAATTACAGCCTCCAGAGAGTAGAAACAGATCCAAGATTTCAAGGGTAAGACTCAGCCAAAATCTCAGCCAATATATTATCTCTCACATTAGTCGGCACACCACTGCAGGACAGCACTCTTTTCATTTGGAGATATACAATATGGCAGGCGCTGATGAATAAATGTAAGTCCTGGTCGTGAGCCCAAATATTTTTCACGTTTAATTAACCAAGCTGCCATCAGGCTACTCCCACTGTTTTACCCAAGTCAGGTTTGCATCATACCCCGATTATGTATGTACAGCTGCACTTTATTTCAGAAAGTAGTGGAGGAGAGGATCTTTGTTTTCCATTGAAGAAGTGCTACAGTGCACGTTAAGCATTTCAAAGAGAGGCTGAAAAACCTAGGTGTTTTCAAAGTGGTGAAATAAGATTGAGCCATACACCTCCCAGCTGGAGCCAAAGGTCTTAATTGACATGTGATTGCCTGTCATGAGTCATCACAGGAATGCTGGGTGTTTTGCAGTGTTGCTCACTGTGTACAAACATGTGGATCCAACAGATGGCAACATTGTTCCTTCTTCCTCAAAACAGGTTACTTGGCGATGCGCCAGTGAGGTATGGGTACATCAGCAGACCCTCCAAAATAAAAACAGTCATCAAACACATGTGTGGGTGATGAAGATGTGACTAATTGTTGCCATGGTGATCTGGGCTTGGAGATAACATCTAAAGGCAAGAGAAAGGGAGCCAGCCACATTAAGAGTAGAGGAGGAAAATGAGAGAGGAAGAAGGAGGACAGGAGCAGATGAAGAGGATAAAAAAAGGAGTGCTAATGTTCCACGTGGGAGAGGAGGAATGTAAGGTTCACTCAATGTCCATTCATTAAGTCAAGAACTGGCCTCCATCCTTGGAGACTATCACTTCTCATTCCACAATTTATTGGCGTTCATGATGGATTTTAACTTGACATCACACGCTTATAGCAAGTACTGCAAGTTTGATTCTGTGATTTGCCTGGCATCTCTGTGACATCTGAGCAATATCACAAAGAGCTTAGATAAAAAAAAGCCAAGAGGTTCTTCGACCTGAGTTTAATTATTTTTATTGAATTCCTCTAACACCAGAGAAATCTAGACCTATTCAAAATGATTACAGTCCTGGACAAAAAGACTTCCCACACTGGTTTTCTAAAAGTCAAAAATTACATGCTCATGCATTTCTTGCTGTGAAAAAAAGGATTAATACCTGCCATGAGCTGCAGTCTGTGGGGTGTACTTATCCTTTCAATCACTTTTTGCCAGCCTTTATCTATGACTGAGGTAGCATGTCTGGTATGTGTGTGTTATTGTTACCCAACAGCAGTGAGTGCTGTGTCAGTGTCTGCTGTGCTTATGTTGTGCCAGGGAGAGACGCCTGACCACAGACTGTTGCATCAGCCCTTCCCTTTGTTTCACAGGACAATGAATCTTGGATGCTAGTAAATGCAAGACAGAGAAAATGAAAAAAGGGATAAAAATAGAGAGCATAACAAGGAACTCTTCAGTTCTATAGCAAAACATAATCTGGCCTCTTTTGTTGAAAAGAAAAAAGATAAAAAAGAAAAATCTGACTAATCTAGTTTTGACCCCCATAGTCAAGGTCAGCTCTTTAATAAGGCAGATATAAATCACCACTGGGTTCATATTTCCCCTTAGTGCTATCTGAAACCTGCAGTGCTGCTGTGTTATGTATTGTCACATGGGAGCTGCCAGTGGTGTGGTACAATATGCTGAGCTGAGGCTTGTCACAGCGCTGTGTGTCATATGACAACCTGCCACCTGGCAATAGTTTCCACTGGTGCTGAGAGATAAGAAGGGTGCAGCAGATAAGATGTCTCCTATTCTGGATGTGACCAGGAGTCCATGCCATTTACAAGCAAGTAACTGATCGTTTTTTAAGCAGTGCCAGGGCTCTTGTCCCGCAGCACATGCTGCATTTGTTTTTCACAGTATGAAACAGCCTTTGTAGAGCATTTGGTTTCGCTCCCCAAGAGAGCCATTAATGGCTGGGATTCTGACTTGCCATCACTGCCATCTTTTCTGGGGAGCGATGAATAGCAACCACCACTGTACATGACTAATCATTGCTCATGCCTTTGACTGCAGTGTGCCTGATAACAACGCAGGAAGTTGGATTCGTCTTCACTCCCACACAGTCGGCTGCTAAATGACAGCGAAGTGACGAGTCTTGACGATTCTGACATCATTCATCGTTTGTCGTGAGGAATTCTTCAGTAACACCCGTCACTGTGCCACTTGTCATGGTACTCCTGCTTTCTCATCACTATGCCTGTCAATGCAATGTTAAGCCATTCCCCACAAAAGTTGACCCCATTCCCCTAAATTTCTCCTCATGTTTTCTTTATTTCCAAGCCACATCATGCTGGGACAAAATGATGTTTTGTGGTGTAATGCACTCTTGGGTGTGCTCTCTGTTCTCTCTGTGTTTACAGGACAGTTTATTTCTGCAACAACCTCACAGCAGGAGTGTGTTAGTTTAGTGGCGCGTGTTTCCCCAGGACTGTGTGGGCAAATGTGCATTAGGCTGTTTTCGTGTGTCTGTGTCTCTGTGTGCATATGCTTTCTTATGTGCTTGATGTAAGCTTAAAGTAGGCAGTTGCAAGGAACGCTACGTAACAGCAATCAGCTAAAGCTTCATTAAAATGTAAATTCATCCAAGTCTCTTGTGAGTCTTTACAGTGCTTCCAAAATAACTGTGCAAAGGCCTTCTGGGGACTTAACGTATGATCTAATCTGTGTGTCTTATTTGAAACCTCCCTCTCACTGTGCAAGCAAAATTGAAGAGCCCAATCTGATCTGGGGGGAGCAGAACACTTAGACCCGATGCCTGGCTGGCTTTCAGACCGTTCCGCTTTCACTGTTTATTTGCTTTTCAAGAGCAGCACAAAGCTAATTAGACAGCTGGTGTTGAGCCAATTTGTGTCCCTCAGTCTGTTGTTTACCCACTTTTTGCATAATTCAGACGTGATTGTTGACATTGTATGATGCCGCTACACACTCACAAGTGGCCATTTGGTTTATTTCCCTTGGTGCAGCCTGAGTGGCAGGATGCAGGGCTGAGGGGAGGAACATGGGAGTCAATTGTATGTCTTTGTGTCCAAAGCACTTGACCATTCACAATTTAGAACATAAGTATTGAGGTGGGGTGAACACAATATTCAGTAGGCAGAATTAAATAAAAACATATTGAGGATAGTATTGCATCTTTTGCGTCTTGATAGTATCTTCCACGCTGCCCAGGACAGTCTTTTATAGCAATCTGAAAATTAATTAAATAGACTTTTTCTACCACCAGATTTGTGATTTTTTTGTAAGTCAGTTTTCAGATCACATGACAGCATTTCCCAATTTTTTAAAAATTAAAAACCCACTTTTTAAACATGACAAACTGTCTGACCTAATTGAAAACATGACTTTGGTTTAACATTTCTGACTATTTTTAATCTTATTTCTGAAAGTTAAAGAAATATTATAGACTGTTAATATCTGCTGTAACAGACAGCAACCAAACCCCTCTGATTCTTTTAAATATATTTTTGAAGAGGCAAACTAGATATTTTCAATAGATACTGTATATGTTTTTATTATTTAATAAATCTTAAGTTAAAGGGTAGAAAAAATATCTGTGGGTTGCACATATTTTGATGTACCACATTGAACAACAAAAACATTTAAGAAGCTGGAAACAACAAATGTTGGTCACTGATGCCCAGTTGGTTGGGTCAAAGCATTTTCACATGTAGCTTTTTCCGCAGTTTTCTCCTCTCAATCAATGTTGCTTTTAGAGACTTAACTGAATTTTCTTTCTCCATCCAGTCCAGTCAGAAGGAGCTACTTAAAGGAACATCTGCCAATTTCTTTGGTAGTTTTTGGAATGAAAAATATTTTTTGTGAGTGTGTTTTAGAATGTATGAGGAGGTATATGGTATTAATATTTTTTGATGGAAGGCTAATTTTTTTTTAGATTTAAATTTATTTGCCTGTTCTTAAGTAGAAACAGGCACTGTCTATTGCAAAATTAGAGTACTTCTCTCTATTGATTAATAGAAACAAACAAAATCTATCCCAATCTATACAAATAATGACCTTTTTAAATCCTTACAGTCTGCTCTCAGAGCTCGCAATTCCATGGAAACAGCACTTATGAGAGTGCCGTATGACTTACTCCTCAACATTGATGCTAATTCCACCTTGTGCTTTTCACTCGTGCTTTTTGGATCTTAGTGCAGCATTTGACATGATTAATCACAGAAAAACATGTCTGTTTTTTTATATTAACAACTCATTAACATCAACAATAAAGTATGGAGTGCCTCAAGGCTCTGTCCTTGGACCATTACTTTTCTTCTTGTACATTTAACCTGTTGAGTGTATTATTCAGAATTATGTAATTAACTTCCTCTGTTACGCTGATGATGCACAGATGTACATGCATGTTTATCTGCAGTAACAGCCTGGATGGGTGATAACTTCCTCTTAAACGTGGACAAAACAGAACTACTGCTTATATGCAAGTTAAATTGTATATGAAAGATCAAATGTCAGGGAACCAGCAAGTTTGGACATAACTTAAGGGCAGAAAACATCCAGATGTGGCTCAGATGTGTTTGGTTCCAACTAATATGTTCAAACTATTGCCTAACAAGTTGCAGATAAATTAAGCTGACATCCAAGACTTTTGGATGGTGTTCATGTTTTACCAGAGAAGTAAGCCAAGGTTGGAGTGACCCTTCTCCCAATATGGCATGTTTAACAGAAGGTTTGGGGGCCAAGGAAAACTCAAACCAGAGTATGTCCAAAACAGGAAGCATCTGTTAGTAGAAAGGAATTGCTAGATTGACACACACACTTATGCACATGAGCACACACACACTAACTTATGTATCAGACTGTATAAAATAATGGTTTTGATCTGAGTCTGAGAGAGGCTGCTGCTCCACTGCTGTGTATCATTTAAATTGTAAATAAACCTTCGCCTCGCTAGGCTGTAAATACTTCACATCTGTCTGCATTGTGAATTATTTTCTCAACACTTATTGGTCCAGCTTGTCAGACTCACCGGTATAGTCAGGGTAGACGACTGCATGATCACTCCAAGTTTAACTGGTGACTGGTTTCTCTAAACCCTGATGTCTGTGCTTTGTGGTGTACTCACTCTCACTCATTTTCTATAATTTTATCCTCCACATAAGGGTTGATAACTCTATGCAGAGAGGCCCTTGTTCTGACTGGGTCACGAACTTGGGACTTCTTGCTGCAAAGGCAAGAGTGCTAACCACAACACCAACCGTGTGGCTCACCAATTTAATTAATAAAATAGTTTATTTCTTTTTCTGCAATCTTTTAAATTCTATTGGAGTAATTTTCTCTGTGGTCTGTCCTCATCCAGACCTCCATGGTGGTGGCTTCATTCTGTTTGGCAGTGTCTTGGTTTGCCAAATTCTTCAGATGTGACCAAAATCTGGCAAAACCTCCATCATTGTTTTCCATTTCCCTAGGATGGACCTGTAACTGTGAACCACCCACAGCCTTGTGTTCACATCATCTTCATTAATCCCAATATTGATATTAATATTAATACATTTTGATGTTACGGTTATTGCAACCATCTGCCCCTCTTCTATTAGTATTTGTTACAATTCCTACTATTTTCTACATTTTACATGTCTGTATTTTTGTATGTTTCCACTCTTTAGAAATTAGATGTTTTGTTTGTAACCTGCTAAACTTGGTCCAGTACATTACTGCATGTCTGTCTATCCTGGAAGAGGGATCCCTCCTCTGTTGCTCTTCCTAAGGTTTCTCTCACTTGATGTGAGGGTCTAAGGATGAAAGGTGTCACTTGCTGTGCAGACTGTATTTTTCTGGAGGAAAATAGTGTTTGTGATGTTAGGCTATATAAATAAAACTGACTTGACTTGACTTACAGGTCAAATATCAGTACAATATGTCAAATGGTATGATTTATTTAATCATACTTATGACAAAAGATTGTTGAAATGCATTCAGTAAGAGCTGCAAGGAAAATGGATTTGGTTTCATGTTGAGGTAAACAACAACAAAAAAAAGCTTGCGTGTGACTCATGCTAAATCGATGAATATTGACATGTAACATCCATATATTTTGTTTCTGTCGTCTCCTAGAGTCTCTGGGGGTTGTATACTCTGCACTGCACAGGTCACCAGTACATGAGTAACACATATAGATAAACACATGCACACCCATTACTCACACAATAACAATGAAGACCTGCTTGGTTTTGTACGGTGAGACGAACTTAGAGCAACAGGATGAGACCCATGCTCATGCAAATATTCAAACCTGTCACAGTAAAGCTCCAGCTGGTTGGATCAGGGTCTTGCTGTGAGACAACAATACACACCACTGAGTCACTGTTTTACATTCATTCAGTAATATGTTTTTTCCTCCCTCAGACATTTAATCTTGATACACTTTCACTGACGCCCCCCCCAGGACGTTGAATATTAAATGTTCTTTGTTGAGGCAAATGATACAAATGCAAAATACAAAATGCTAAATGTCAAAAAATCTGCTACATAGTAGCACAATCTGAAATATCAAAAATAACTATTTTTTTTCAACTGTTATGTTGCTATTTTCATATCATTTGCCAGTGACAGCTTATCATGGAAAAGCAGACAATGTGATTATATATTACAAAAGAGTCTTATTTCTACTTCCACATCTACTCAGTTCTATTAATTTCTACTTTATTTGCCTCCCCAGTGACCAACTGGGCATAGTCCAGAGTGTGTTCGATTAGTGGATAGCACCACTTGGGAGTGATAAAAGTTTGATGAAGCAAGTATCTGCTCACAGAGAGAGAAATGCTGTTCTAGGATTGTTGCATTGGTTTCTCTGCCCAACTGACACAGAGAGTATTTTTAGTGGCTCATAAGAATACACAGTTGGACTGAGATTACTGTATTCCACCCTAATGCAAATAATAGTTTGGTATCTTGTATTAGAGATGTTCATTTAAATTTAGTGCAGCTGGAAATTATTATCATGCAATTTAATGTACAGTGACATGCAGTTTTAAGCGAGGAAGTGATTTGAATAAGAAGCAAGTTTATTACTGTGGACCTGAGAACTACGCCTTCACTCATCTTGTACTTCAGGTGAAGCTCTTTAAAGAGCACTTGAGAAAAGAGATGTATGACACAGAGTGAAAGAATGACAAACGAGGGAGCTCAACACATTGAATCACATTATCATCACTGACTTACTACATCAATGTTTTCCTTGTGTAGCCATTCAAAACACATTGATGTACAGTCCTGGCAAGAATGTAGAATGACTTTTTTTCTTTTGTGCTGTCTGAATAGATATAATGTTAGACACTATAATACAAGAGCACTCAGAGAGCACAGACGTCCACCACGGATTAAACATTTTGTCACCGGGGTTTTACCTGACCCACCTGAAATTTTTACATTTTGATCCAAACTGTAGACAGGAAGTTGCTTACGTAAAGAAAAAAACCTACAGACAACCACATGCCAATGAAAACATAACTTCATATTACTCACCAGAGAATCATAATCATCTTCACACATTGCCCCACCAGACACCATGATGGCTGGCTGGTCCCAAAAATGTAAAATTCACGACTAAACATGCACGCAGCTTTCCCTTAGTGAAAAAGCTCAGGAGGCAGATCAAGAGGACTCTTGTCTCTCAAAGGGCTTCATGCTTCAGATCACAACAAGCTTTCAAAGGCAGCTACAGTGAATATGTGTAATTTTCCTTTGTGATATGTGGCTCTTCATTTGCTATAGAAATACTAGCAATTTTGTATTTTCTAGTCAAACCTCGATCAAACTTTTTCTTTAGGTCAACGCTGAAAATTATTTCACTGTGATGTAGCAAAGTCATTCTGCTGCACATTCATCATTATTAAATGCTGGATTATATCCTGTAGGAAATCACCTCTCTGTTGAACATTATTGTGATTCATTTTCTGAACCAAATTTGTTTATTTTGCTCCAAAATGAATCAAATTATGTTCACGCTGCTGCACTTGGAAACCTTTGTGTTTTCTGAATGCCTTATATTTCTAAAAACATAAGTTGTGCTTCCAGTGAAGTAATATTTAAAACAAGCAGCATTTTCTTATGTGCAGTTTAAGTCACCAATGTGTGAGATTAAAGAAAAGAAAGGAAATACATAGTTCAATAGTGAGAAATGACTCTCCTGAACCAAAGCCATTTTGGCACATTGAGCTGCAGAGAAGCTTCAGACAAGGGAGTAATTGGTTTCTGTGGGACATGTGGCAGGATGTCAATGCAAAGGTTACAACAGGCCATCAGACATGCAGCTCCCCAGACCACAACACCAGAGAATATTTTTATGAATCCCTCATTATCTCCCATTCACATCATGTTTATCATTACATCAATATCAGTGTAGCTGCCAGGTAGCTTGGAGGAAATGAATGCCTGTAGATACTACACTATTGAAAACTTCTCCTTCCGACACCAATGTCTGCTTTTAGCTTTTACGTTTGTATTTAACTACATGGCACACAAAAAATGGGTAAAAGAACAACAAAATAAAAGTTGGGCACAGTGAGGGTCACAGGCCAGTCAAGAAAAGAGCAAGCAATAACCCAAAACAGATGCATCATGTTTGATATGTATGTGAGCATGTTTCCCCTTCATGCTTCTTATAGTCAGGCTGAACAATATGAAAGCTAAGTTTCGATGGCAAGGTCTTTATTCAAATGTGACTTTATTTCCTTTGTCAGGAGGATGTCAGATCACAACCCTGTGCTTCTGTCACTCATCCCTTCAGCCCAGAGGGGAGCAGCCTGTCTCTGTCACTCAGGTCTTCCATCTACTGCTGTCCTTTTGTTTTAGACTCTATTCATAGATCATGAAAAAAAAGAGACGTCTTTCTCTCTCCCTCCTTAATCCTATTTTTGTCCTTGTGCGGCTTGATTGAGTTGTCATTTGTGAGGCTGTTTCCTCTTGCAGCCTATTCATTCTTGTAGTGTTATAATTATCACAGTAAATGTGAGTCTCTCTCATTAACACATGCGCACACACACACATACAGAAGGGAAGGCTAATGGTATTGATGCTCATGTCTCTTATCATCAACAAATGAAGTCAGTGGTCATGTTCCCAGTGAGTGTCCTCCCATCAAAGTAGGATAAACTACACTTTGTCTAATACAGATACATGACAACAGTACTTGTATTTGTTACCTCTTCAGAACCTTTTCTGGCATAAACACTGGCCTTGACTGGACCAGTAGTCATCATGGAGACTTAAACCTGGTCCTATTGAGGTAGAACCTCAATTCTGATGAACAAAGTTTAATGCTAAGATTTGAATTAGGTTATGTTTAGGGATAAGCATTAACTAGTTATGGAAACCTCTGTGTGTGTTAGTGTTAATTATGTTCGTGCATCGTTCATCGATGAACCTTGTTCCCCAATGAAAACGAGACATTAAGTAAATAAAAATAAAAAGTTCATATTACAAAATCGACCGACACTTTCAACAACGAGTGGAAACTAGATAAAAAATTTACGGCGGGATGAAGTGGGAGGAGAACCAATCAGAAGAGAGGATTAATAAGATGAGATCCCATCAGACAAATCTCCTGTGAGGCATGGAGGTTAGGGTGATCTACCTGGATGTCAAAGCGAAGGGGGACACAAGACAAGTATGGTATCTGTTTTGTAAATTCAAACCTTAACAATAACATATTAATAGATAGGATGATAGCGAAACATTTAAATTATTCAAACAAAGATTATAGTCGATTATGGGTATTTTAGTCATAAGTCATAAACTAAAACAAAATCATAATTTGCTGTCCAAATTAACAATGGTGTGTGTATGTATTGCTGCCTGGTTGCGCTGTCTGCCTATGAGACATGTACAGTATCTACTCCCAAAGTACTTAGCAAGAGGAGCTGTCTGCTGTTTGAATAAGGGCAGTCAGTCACCGGCACTAAAGAGAACATTCATCAAGCACTTTCACAGCTTACACCTGTTTCTGCTGGCTAAGACACACATGCTGGGTTGCCACATCACTCTCCATGCGCTCTCCCTCAAGTGTTCCTGAGGGGGCGATGTGCACATATTGTTCCTGATGCTTTTCACATTAGCTCCCCGCAATCACCATCACTATTTGCAGGTAAGTAAAGCTAACCTGCCCTGGTTTGACAAGAGGCAAGGGAACGTTAGATATTAAGATCCCAAAATCATGAATTCACCTGCTTTGCAATGTTACTGGTGCATTTCGAACATTACAGCATCATCATCCCTCATGCTTGACTTCACTGAGGGGGATCTGACCCCCCAAAATACCAGGGGTTTGACACAGTTGTTGCCAGTAACAGCAGGCATCCATGCCTGCTGCTGAGCCTTGTTAAACCCTGTGAATGTAGCGCTGCTTAATTTCCCACTAATATGACAGCTGTGTTCTAATCATGACAAAGGGCTTCCTGTGCTGCATGAGGACCCAGTGGCCTCACCTTGGTGCATAGAGCTTTGCACCCTTTGAGTACTCTGCCATATCACACATAATTGCCTAACTCTTTTCTGACATGGCCACTCAGTGGAATTGGGCTTTGCTGGCTTCACTTATCACACTCCTCATTGGTGAGTTGTGTGTGTGTGTTATTGTTTTTGTTGCTGCTGTTGGTGTTTCACAGGAATTGGCATACTGTCTTCTTCTCTAGCCTTCTTCTCCTACTCACTAACTCTCTTATCTCATGTGTGTGTCTTTGTCTGTATTTCCTTACATGGACAGGATATGGATATTATTAGTTTGGTCCATTAAAGAATATGCATCACCCCTTCATAGGTCCTTTCCACCCGCCTCAGGTTTTGATATTACACTCTTATCTTCTCAGTGCCCCTGTTGTCTACCATACAGCAGGAAACAAAGGGCTCCTCCACATCCCTCACATGCAGTACGCATTTGTGGCATTATCGATTTCCTTTAAAAATTGTATTTGCAGAAAAAAGCAAATCTGTGGGCTTAGATATTTTCCACTCTCTTGAACACCTGGTTGGGTTGCTAGGTAACACGTTGCACAGGAGTGTTAGATGTGTGTGCTCTTTGCAAATGGCTTTGATCCTTAGCACATTGACATACTCTCTGCAGAGTTACCTTCCCCTGGTAGTTTTGGCACCTCATCACACCAAGAGGGCTAAAACGTATCTGAAAGCTCCCAAGTGAAATAGAATATCTGCCTTGTTAGGCAAAGTAGAAAAGGGAAACTGTCCAGAGAAGCTTAAGCTTTAAAGTCTTTCCATTAAGAATGCCACTGGACAAGCCAGGCAGTGACTCGAACTCATTAAAGGTCGGGTAGGAGATCCTGGAAAAACAGTTCGAGTAGGCTATATTTTGAATTCAATCGTCCCAGCCCCTTTCCTCAGTCTTCCTTCTTATAGCCATGCCTCCAGACCATGGGTATGCACTCCGGTTGATCATGAAGTGTGTTGAGATCACATGGATTCATGGGCAATGACAACATAATGCCAGAAAACAACGAATACTCTGGGAAGATCATAAAGACATAAAGTTACCCTACCTGTCCAGTAGAAACAGGGCTCAAGAACGTGAAGTGGGCTGTTATAACCACAGGCATAGGTTTGCATATTGACGGTGGGGAAATGTCCCTACCAATATTTGGAGAATGTCAGAGTGTCCCTACCAATATTAGAGACAGGACAAGTGTATATGCGAGTGACTTTTCAGGACTCTCAGTCCAGACATTAAGCACTCAGGCAAATTCTTTTTGAAAAACATGATCAAAAGCCTGGCCCATCAGGGCCCAAGGAAGGTGGCAGTAAATCTGTCTGGTCTCAGTTTGGCCTCGGGCAGAGATTCTAAACTCTACAAGCTAGCGTGAGCTCTGGCGTTTTCTTTTCCGTGTCTGTGCATGTGCGATTAGTGCATGAAGAGGGGGGCGTGCATGGGGGGGAGGGAGGACTAGATGGCAGTTTGATGTCACGATCCAATTATTTTGTTTGAGCCATTCATTATGATTGGATGGTGTTTCTACAGTCCTGTCCACTCTGCAGAGAGGACAGGACTGTAAAAACGAGGACCTTAAGCAATTCACTAAAACATGCTCTACAAAATAATCTCCTACCCCACTTTTAAGTTATGTGACAGAACAGATTGTAGCTCTCCAAGAGCAAAAGTCATGTATGCACTTATTCAAGATTAAACAGTAAATGTTTAACATAATCAACACCTAAAGGCTTGTAATTAAAGAGTGCAGTTACAATCAAGCTAACCAAAGGTTAAGTATGTGACAGCATAAATTAAATGAGATGTGGGATCTTCTATGTGAGATCGCACTATGTTGCATGTGAATGACTTGACATAAACACTCCCAGCATGTCATTTCACTTCTTCACGATAACATTTTATTTCATCAGTTTTGTAAACAGTAATTCAGCTCTAAGCATGGGAAAATGAATTGTTAGGGGAGAAAAAAACACCTTGATATTATAATGTCACTCATTTTGCTGACAGAGGAAGCAGTCAAATTAATTTTGTGAGGAAACATATGTAATGGCATCTGGTTTGAAGTTAATGGCCAAAGTTTTACTGGAGAGCCATTCTGAAGATAATCAAGTCTTAAATGTGAGATTTATTTCCAGTAGAGACATACAAATCAGTATATTGCTGTTGTAAACGATCCCATTTTTTTGTAAAATTATTTATTGTCCATCAAATTAAGCAAGCCACTGAACTGTGTTTATCTTGTGATGAAGTAAGTCAGGAAATGAGAATCACACTTTAATTACAGCATTAAACCACATAGACTACCTTTTGGAAAATATGTTTTAAGTGGATATATTCTGAAGTCAAATAACAGTCTGAAATTAATCCTCCTTAGTTTGCAATTTCCACACAGACCTGCACAGCACTCGGGCCAAAGAAGAGACAGGGAGAAAGAGAGAGGAATGTGCAGCAGTGCAGGGGCTGGCCGTGCATGAGTCTGCATTTGAGGTTGTGTGAGGTTATTGCAGGCCTGATTATTTAGTTCGACAGGGATATTGGCTCAAATGAGGGCTGATGGCTTTGGAGGGCAGCAAACAGCTGGAGAGCTCATCTCTGCCAGCAGTCATATTAAGACTATTTCATTCCCAGGTGCATCAGCTGCTATGATCTGTGATTAAAGCATAACTAATGAAGAGCTGATGAAAGTAATCAGGTTCCACTGCATCTGCAGACACATTCAAGATACTGTATCTGTAGCTTCAAAAAAAAAAACCAAAACAACAACAAAAAACTGTAAACTATTCAGGGAGGATTTTGGTAATGACACTGTATAAGACATTTAAAGATAAATCTAGCATTAAATAGATTCTGTCCAAGAATTGTCACTGACTTGTGAGTGCACAAAGAGCATAGTGAGACCATCTGTCACAGCCATGTGAATAAATATTATGTCTTATGCAGTGTCACTATTATTTACAAAGTCTTTTCTATCGAGCAGTAACCAATCGACAGGTGGCAGCTCCACAATGCAAACCAAATAGCTTCATTGCTTTGTACCTCAGTGTAAATACATTCATTCAATCGGTGTTATTCCATAAACACAAACTTGCAATGCACTCACACTGACAATGATGGCAATATGTAGTGTACTGTACTGTATCCAGATGGTGCACTCATCACAGTCATAATTTAAGTGTGAAACACAAGACACTTCTCACCCTCCATGACCACATCTTGGCTATTTGTGGAAAATTGGGTGGAACCACTAAAACACTCTCAGATTTGTGAAAATGGCAGCTGAGGAAGGAGGATGTGTCACAGATCCCAATGGCAGATCCCAATTTTCATGTTGTGCGAATATGTGGGAAAGGCATTTTTTTTAATTATTTTAAGTAAAGTGTGTAAAGGAGCTGAGGGATAATGTGCGCCTCAATGGGCGGTTTGCACATCTCCCGGTTCACTCTCACATTGCCGTGACTTACATAAACTGAATGGAGCCATCTATAATGTGATCAGTAACAATTGTGCTTAAGATATGTGCTGTTAAGAAATGTCAAAATGGTTGCTGTGCAAAGAGCCCTTTAATCGCTACATATTGTAGGACACTGAGTATATTAGAAAAAATATATTGAAACTGTCTGAAGCGTGATACTGATTGTAAGTGTCTCTCCCCTAATGTTGTTAGCATCTGTTGTTGAGGAAATGCTGAACCACAGTTGCCAAAGTGAAGTTATCTCTTGAATTTGTTATTCGCAGGTGGGGTTGGTTTTATGTGGTTGAAGTCCAGATGCATCAATTTTGGACTTACTCTGCAAAATAAAGTCAAAGCCTAGTGGAACTGAATTGACATAATCTCTCCTCAGTGCAATATGTATGAGCAACCACTCAGTGGGGGAAAGAAATGGTCCGATGTAGTGCACAGCGTGGGTGTTTGCACCCCTGAGCAACTAGTAATTGCATTTCATAATGGTTATTTCTTCCTTCCCACTTTTTTTCTCCTGCAATATGAAAGGTAATGAAGGTGCATGGAGGGGATATTTATTTGGTTCAAAAGATTTGTGTGATTTCACCTGAAACTGAAACCTGTGATTTTATGTTACTTTGATGTTTCTGCATAAGACGCCTTGTCATTTGGCAGGTATGAAACCCAGAACACAGACCAACACACAGCTGGTTTTATTTATCATTTAAATCTTCAGAGGAGTCTCAACAGTCTGTCACCTGTTGTGCTAAAAAAACAATCAATGATGAAATACAGAATTCAATTAAATGATGGTAGCTGTCAGCGACTCTACTTAAACTATTCACCGTACTAGTCCTGTGAAAGTCTGTAGTGTCTTAGGCTCTTTTTTCCAGTCCAGCTTGTGTTTTCGGCTCATGTTGACAAATGCAATATCACTGTAGAGGACAGGAAGCTGAACTGCATCTCAAGGCTTTTTCCATGTAATATTCATTGTCAGCTGGGAACACAGTGGCCTTAAGTTTTAGATCAAAAGCATTTCTATTCAGCAACAAGGGAAAGCACTCGAGTGTGGAGGAGGAATTCAGCAAATGCCTTGGTCTCTCTCTTTGATATTTTAGTTTTCCATCAGACCTCTGTTTTGAATGAGTACAATCCATGCTAACATGTCACTAACAATGAATATCTGGGGAGTTGTGTTATTTAGTGGCATACATTTGCATAATTCATTAATCAGGGTTAGTGTAACTTAATGTTGTTCAATGGATTGCAGTGAGACAAATGTACATGATGTGTACATGAAGCAGAAGCATTAATCCTCTGCCATACTGTTGCTTGTTTGCTGCAATTTCATCACAGTTTTGCTAACAGCATTACATGTTCTTAGACGTTCAACCCCAGTAAAAAACATCTCAAATACATAATGTAACTGTGATTTCACATATGCCATCAATGTTAATGAACAGGAAACATTAAATCAAGGAAGGAATACACTAAAACACCTGTGCGTGACATTAAAAATTGTGGCACAAACAAGTGAAAGTGCGAATCACTGGTTGGAATCACAGTGAGGTTTTCTTTTTCAATCTTTATCAATGCCAGCCACCCATTTACTGTCAGCTGTCACGGTTGCTATCAGTCCTCTGAGCTGTCTCGCTGACATTTTCAAGAGAATCCCGTCTCCCTTGCCTCAAGCTACATCTAGAGATATCTAAATATGAATACAGAATGTGCAAATCATGAGAAATATCTACTTAAATTAGTTGTTTTGGACTAATATCATTTAGGCATATGCACAACTGTTATTCCTTTTACAAATGCACTTATCCTATCTTTGTATCTTCTGCACATACAATACAAATACATTCATTTCACCCTCCAAGATAATGCCTGATAGAATATAAGAAGTACAGTACTTTTGCATGAAATTTATTCGTGGGAGCTGACATTCTAGACTCTGTGGTCTAATTTAAGACTGTCATAATGAGATAAAGTACATTCATTTCATAACTAACGGACTTTGTCTTCTTCATCCAATTCTTCCTCCCACACATGTGCACATGCTGAGGTGATATATTGAACACCAACCAGTTCATTAAATATCCATTCTTAATTTCCTTAGTTTGTACAGATAGCCAGACTATTATATATTTAGTCGACTCCTCTGCTGCACAGCACAGAAACCAATCTGAAGGGAGATACAACTTTCAGTAGCCAATGTGAGGACAAACAGCTCCACCCCACACACACACACACACACACACACACACCCGTTTCATTACTTTTTCCTTACAATTGATCAGGGGCTCTTTTTGATTAACTTTCAGAGAATATCTCTTATAAGTCATACTCAAACAGAAATTAGAAACTGCTGGCACCAATGATGAATAGCTTATGAAGTGTCACTATACAGAGACACCAGCTCAAAGTCAAACTAGGAGAACAGCACTCTCAATTATCTGATCAGTCTATGCAGGAACCTTCACTTCGGACTGTCCTCCCATTTCTATACAATAACTATATAATCAGCAAACAAACATAACATAAACATATGTTTATACAATTGTATTTTTTTCCATTAACACTGTGTGTAATTCATTAGTCATTCACACTTGCAATCATGATGAAAATGTTGTCTTTCTTAGGTAATAATCTGAAAGGAAACGAGAGAATCATTAGGTTCTCTTTCAGAGAGCAGTTCCTCCCAGCAAACTGCCTGAGATCACAACAAATAATGACAGCAGCCTCACAAACCCACGTTTAAGCTCAGGATACACAGTGCATAAATCTCAGCAAGAAGAGAGAAAACACGGCTATACACACATTTTTATAAAAACCTTTGTGCATGACATGATTTGCATTTGAAAGGAAATATTTATTTTCAGATCCAACCGCAAACAAATTCTATAGCAGCAAACACAAGTGTGGAGCTGCTCTGAATATCACATTTAAATTAAGATACTGGGAAAAGCATGGCATTGGTGTAAAACTGCATGAATTATTTAAAAGAGGCTTTACTAAAATGAAAAAACACATGTTAAAGCAGCCGATAACATGAATGGAATAAAATTAGCTGATGGTAAACTAATGAGGAACAAGAGGCATTATTATATTTACCCTGTGGAAAAGACGGTCAGTTCTTCTTTCTTTTGAGCTGCCAAGCACTCCAAGGCCTAAAGTACTGATGGTATTGTAACGTGTTAGATTGATAGGATACTTAGTTGCTGAGTGAAACACACCATTTATAACAGCCAGAGTACAGCATGTCCCTGACAGCACAAACTCACCTAATAATCCTTGAAACCTGGGGCAGCCTGACTTTGCACTTCAGGTTCAAATAAATGCTTTGGAATCAGCTGGGAAAAACTACCTCATGCTCTTATTTATTTTATTTTATGAGAATACTATAACACCGATATTTTTTCTATGTCCCTCCCCCTTTCCTTGTCTTACATACAGTATATACACTGCATTTATTTATAGTATCAATACCAATATCATTATCAAACCAGCTTGCTGAAGTACAGGTAAAAGCGGGGATTTTAATCATATTGGCTCTTTGTGTCCCATGATGATTAAAGTGTGAGAAAGTGGACATCCTTGAGACTGGTAAATGCATGCAGGCACAGTCTTTTTTGTAGTTTATGTAACATGCTTACAGCCAGAGTTGAATTCTTCTCTTCACCAAGTTCAAGTTTTGATGAATGGTGGAATGACAAATTTTGTTGCATATGTCTTTTTATCCATTGCTCCACTTTGGTCGGTTCATTCAGTGCAATACCAAAACAGAGTGTGAAATATTACACAGTCTCCTGATAAACTGAGAAATGAAAAAAGGTTACTGGGAACCCCTCAAATTTTTATGCTATTATCTAATGTCTGTGTCATGGTGGAGTGCAGTTATCATCAGTGACATCTGAATGAAATAATTTGAATAATTTCAAGATGTAGTTTTACGCCTGCCAAAAAGAATGTGAATGTTGCCAGGAAATTGGCCCTCCTAGCATTAAAGGCTGTGGGAAAAGAACTGAGCTTGTCCTGGGCTGGATTTAGAAAGCAAGCAAACAGCTGATTGCATTAGTCAAGAGCCAGGTATGTGCCTTCAATTTATAATGTAAGGGGAGTCACCTTTGCTTCTTAGAACCACAAGGAAGACAAACAGTCTGTTTTAAAAGCAACTCCTTTTAAAGACAAAAGAAGGCAAGACTAAAGTTAAGAGCCTTAGGAAAGCACACAAAATGAGATTATAATGTAACATTTCGCGACAGTGCATCAAAGTCAAAAACAAGGCAGTGTTAGGATTCTACGAGAAGACCTCCTAAATCCACTAGCTCAGGCAGGCAGTCGGTGTTTGTATCTGACAACAAGGACATATCTTAAGACAGACAGTGTGAAGACGCTGCCCTGCATGTTCTGGGTGACACTGCATTCATTAAAGCTACCAAATAATGAACGATGATATGAAAAGGCTGGTAAACCTTTTGAAGTTATTAACTATTTCCTAGTATTAAAAAATTCTAATAAACTGTTAATATGTTTTTAAATTATGTGGAATTGGGGCATGTTGGGTAATTAATAACCCTGTAACCCTGGTCTAAGTCATCAAGGCAAATCCTACAGTTTATGTGTACATGTTAAATTCTTAAATAAATTAAGGCACATTTGTTTTTCTATCCACAACTGTACTAATAAAATATTAGTACAGTTGTGAACATTATATTTGACAGTGATTCAAGTAATTGTAAAATCACATAATTACCAAATGACCAATAAATAAGCTGGAGGAAAGCAAATGTACTGCTTTTCATGGACCAAAGTGAAAAAACATTTGAACATAACACACAATCAAGTAAGATCAAGACTGTAGGTTTTCCAATAAAACCCATTCAAATCTGGAATTTATGGTTGACACGTGTTCCCAAATAAATATGTCCTCCACAGCTCCACAGCACAGTTCATGTTTCACATTTATTTAGCAAAATTACAGAAGGGGAAAAAAAGGTTACATTTAACCACTGTGAGTTTCATCACATCTAAACTGTGAGCTCCTCTGGCTCTGAAGCCATCCAACCCTTAACTGAACTCACCCTCCAGCAATCAACCCTGATCCCCTTAAAGTTACAGGTGCTTCTTTTCTACCCCATAAGAAACAAATTGCGACATTTTCAAAGAAGTAATAATGGAACACCAATGCCTGAGTGAACAAAGATGGTGCAAACATTAATCAAATAATAATTAGGACTTAACCTCGCACTTTTATATACAATTAATTTAACAATTAAATCCAAATTGGGCCACACAGTTGGTGTAGTGGTCAGCAGTCTTGCCTTTGCAGCAAGAAGTCCCGGGTTTGAAATTTGCATGTTCCCACTAGGTTTAAGGCAACAGTATCTCAAATTACCACTTTTTAGAATCGATGTCTGCAGAATACCACCTCTGAATGCACAACACATTAAACCTCGCATTCAAGTGCCATTCATGGCACTTTATTAGGTGTCCTCTTCTGTGCCTTATAAAGTGGTCTGTGAGTGTATATGGTCTATATCAGAGGTCTTCAACAGGGGGTTCGCAACGGCTTAAATATTTTATTTGTTTATATTTTAAATATATTTTGAAATGTTTTGACAAATTTAAATATGCTAGTGATGCCACTTGCCAGCGTTAAAATTGCACTTGCTAAATCTCAATTCTGGAGGCTTCAAAACAGAGGTTCAGATTCTCACGGCGAAGTCAAGACCGGTTGCCACTTGTCTGGACAAAGATACTGTACCTGTGCTGAAACAGAGGGTATGATTATATATAAGCATGCACAGATGCAGTAAGAGCTGGAATTGGCTTTAATGGCTACCTAAGATATTTACAATGTAACTCTGTGAACTATAGGCCACAAATATAGAATAGAAACTCAGAGTCGCAGCAGCTTTGGCTGTTCAATGAAGTTCAACAAAGAGTGCAGTGAGGAGGGGGCAAGCTTTGCACATGCTGTGTTAGGTGCTGCACTGGATGTGAGGAAGGAATTCAAACTTCTGTAGCACAGCGGAAAAAAAATGGGAGTCCTGCGTTTCTTTGAGCAAGGGTTGGGTTGAAGCTCTCTCATCAAAGAGATTGCAATCCAATGCCTGTCATCTGAATTGGGTTTGACTGAAGCTGTCACAGCAAAGGCAGGGGGAAGGACTGCACAGAGGCTGGTATGGTCAAAAGAGGTGAGTCTAACTTGTCCAACATTTCACTACAAGGGGAGTTAGCTCTTTGTGCTTAGCCACACTCACACCTCTCATCCTGAGGAAGGCAGCTGCCGTGCTCGGCATTTAAAAAAAAAAAAAGACGTATCAAAGCTCTGCTGTAGGTATTTCTTTCCCATGAGGATGCAGTGGCAGCAGAAGGAGGGGTTACTCTCACCATGTTGGACATTTGCCGAGCTGACAGAGCAGGCAGATGGAGAGTGTGCCCAACGAGGAGAGGTTGAAGGAACAATCTGAACACAAGATGCCTAAACTTACTGGTGCTGCCTGCCTGGTGAGTCATACAAAATGACATTGCCGCAAACATCTAAGCACAGCAGAGCACCTGCAGCAACAAAAGGTCAAGATCGTGAAAACAAACTCAATCTCTAGAAATACTTTTTATCAGGGCTGAAGCTAACATCTGTCATTACCAGTTAATCTGCCATTTTCCCATCCATGACTTATTGTTTACAATATCAAGGAATAACCACACCAAACGAAATTTCCCAGAGGCAAAGATGTCTTAAAACACTACAAGTTCAAAACCACAAAATATTAGTAAGAAAAACAGACAAAACATTTTTGATTTTTTTTTTTTACTTGAATAATTATTCATTGATTTAAACAATCATGTGATTATTTAAATTATAGCTGCTGTTCTGTCTTAACTTTTACATTTAAACACAATTATATTCTTTTTCATCTTCAGCAGGACAGTAAGGGAAGATATTGCACTCAGTGTGAAATGGTATCCGTATCTCTCCAAAGGCTAACTTGTGGTTTGGCCTACCCACTGATCTGCAAAGGAAGAAACTCTTTTTTTATCTTCTCCTAATACTGTATGTGCACAGAGAGATCATATGCATGATGCTCCTGTGGGTTAGAAAGCTAACGATACAGTATATGACCCGGATTATGAGGATGTTATGTTTTGCCTGAAAACAGGTTCTGCTTCAAGTGAGCAATTTAGCCCTTGGTAGTTGTCAACTGTGCTTCTAAATGAGCTTAATATACATTTACAACAACCTTCTCATTTTATATACTCCGTAGGCTGTGTATTGAAGTGAGAGTATGATTTTGACAGATGGAGCTGGAAAAGAAAAATCTAAAGAACTTCCCTTGGGACATCTTAATGGGATTCATTTCATTTCTCTGACTGCATTTCTAAACTGGGAGAAATGCAATAAGCCGACACTTCAAACATTATGATGGAAAGTTGAAAACAGAGTTAAGCTCTTTATGCATACTTCTTTGTTACATCCTGCCATGGTCATTATCTTTTTTGCTCCTCTTGTGTTTATGTGTCACTTGACCACATTTGCTGTCATCATCATCATCATATCTGTAAGACACCTGTGTGCATTCCTTTTCTTTAGTTTATTAGTTGGGTAACCTTTAGTTGCAAGAGGAAGCAAAGTTGCATTTCAGGAACTCCATAGAGGATATCAGTCATCGTCGGCTAATAACATCTACAGGATTTATCTACTTGTCAGAAACAAAGGGGGTGGGGATGATGAAAGGAGACAACCTCTATCGCTGTTCACATTGCAGCATGGCTTTCCACAGCCCTCAGGCTGAGGGGGAATTTTAAAGAAGCGGAGAGTGGAGGGAATACAGACAGTGACTTGTGATGGCATGTGAAACAGTGAACAGAGTTGAGACCTTTTGAAAAGTCAGACAGTTAAGTTCTGACTGATTCACTTCATCTCCATCAGCATTGTTTGTTGAAATGGCAGATGGGTTGCATGAATTTCATTGTGGACCTCATCGTTATGAACCTAACTCAATTAGCCAGCCGGTGTGTTAGCAGACACTTGCTGGATCCACCACTGCAAATCACAATGGGCAGATGGGTGATTTTTTCATTTTGGTTGGGCTAAGGCACAAACCCATTATTTTTCCTTGTTTATGTGAGTGCCTGACTCATTGAATAATCAGTTTGATTAATAAACCCAGACACCCCAAGTATAATGTCTTTGGCTCAAACTGTGATGTGGACTTGGGTGTCTATACTGTATAAGAGACTCAGCCTCTCTATTTTACCATGTTTCAGTGGGCTGGGTAAATTCCTGTTGTGTTTATTCTCAAACATTACTACAAATAATGTGACAAATTTATTATGATTCAATTTAACGTAGCTTTCGTCTAACCTATAATTTCTATCATTTCACTCCTGTTTCCATATTTCCCTTTCCATTGTCCACTAACCTGTATGCTCTATAAAGGATCCATCTTTCTCTTTACAGAATTTCCCCCTCAGTTTAACTATTTCTCACTTTCCCACTTCATCTACATACAAGCTCCCTCTCCCCGCCTCCTCATCTATCACTCACTTCATATCTCCCTCTTTTTCTTCCTGCCAGTAGGCCCACACTGGCAGCCTTGGCCCTCTTAAATGCATCATTTCTTCCAAGAGATATCCTTCTGCACTGACCTCTGTGCAAGCTGGCTGACTGCCATCTCCACTCAATGGACTCATCAATCCATCTTGGTTCTTGGATGGCCTTGATTTTATTGTCTCACATAGCCCTCTGTCGTGCTGCTCATCTCTCATCCTTAATGTCATTCTTTAAGATCTTAACATGTCTGCATTTTCTGAGCACAGAGCATTTGATTACATTGAGCTGGAGTGGCAGACTCCAGGTGGGCTTTTGTTGTCAAGACCTTGCAGGGTCATTGGATGTGCAGGCATGGATCTGCCATTGTTGCATAGTGAATTACTGCATTGTGGATCAGTGCCTATACTTTCAAACTTAACTTATTTCTTCTTTGCATCATTAGTGATGATCGATTAGACTTTTTAATGAATTGATGCTTTAGGCTAAATTATTCGTTCATGAACAGACTAATCAATCATGCATAACAATAACACTGTTAATTTAAAGAACAGATTCCATGATAAAAATGCAAGCAAAGGTCACATGACCAACAGACACGGGTGAAGGTATCACTTGCTGTTGGTAGCTTTACTAGATTTGTTTGTACAATAGAGCAAGTAGTCATGTGCCGACCTTGTACCTTGTAAGTGTTGGTACTGGTCCTTTAATTGACAAAAGAAAAAAAATATAATCCATATGATCTGTAAATAATAAATATCAAATAAATGCTTGTCTAAAACACAGACTGTAAAGAGAGACAAATGCCACCACTTCCACATCACCAGAATGAGAGAGAGAGAGAGGGTTGCACACCCTGTCAGCGCACTTCAGCTATGTGGACTTAGCTGAGGAGAAATGAAAAGAAGTTGAGTGTAATTTTATCTGTGAAAATATGTTTATTTAACGGGTATATAAAATCAGAGGACTCAAACATAGTTTTCAAAAAGGAACAAAAAGTGTCTTTAATGAACCAAAAACCCACAAAACAAACAACGACCAAAAAAAAAAAAAAAAAAAAACACACACAGCAGAAACACGGAGAGCAGACCAGGAACACATGAAACCCAGAGGAACAGACAAGACTGACAGTGTGGCATGAAACTAACAAACCAAATAAACCCAAATCAACCAACACAGACACTTGGAGCACAGGAACTAAATACATTAGGGGGCAGGGACAATCAAACACAGAGACTAACAAGACACAGGTGAAACACATTTGCTGTGTCCCAATCCAGGGCCTGGATCCTTCTAAGTGTGGATTCGTCGTCCGGATGTTGTCAAAATGAGTCACAGCACTGTGCCACGGGCTGTTATACACATAAACTATAATTATGATATAATTAGGTAGACTATATTTAATGTACTTACTAAGTAATTTTAACACATTCTTGATATTATTTAGATATTATCACTTGTGGATTAAAGACAAGAGGTAAGTTTTAGGTTTATTTGGTCTGGTCAAGCCTGTGTTATTTTTAATATTTCATGTCCAAAATTATCTGCTGTTAATAATCAATAATTATGGAGTTGATTGCAATAATTATGGAGTTGATGTTTTTGTTAAAATATTGTTATAGAAATAATGTTCTATTTCTGTGCAAACTCTGTACAATCATACAATCATAAATCTGTGAGGCGATAAGTAAATTATATTCCAGGTTTTGGCTGATTAGGGCTTAAATCAGCAGTCATACTTTAAGGGGCAGGAGGACTGTGATTCAGGACTTTGAACTTTAGATGGCAGTATTTAAGCACTCAGTGTGCAGCCTGCCAGAATTTATTAGGAGAGGAAGAAAAGGAAAGCACACCCCGCTCCACCCTCCCCCGACTTGACAGTCTCATTTCACATAGCGCATGAGTTCTGTCTCCTCTGTCGGCTGCACACTGGGAAGGATCCAGACCCTGAATTAAGACACAGCTGTTAGTGCGGGGCAGACAATCAACAGGGAAGCCTGGACAGGATGACACACTGAACAAGGCACACACACAAAGAAAAACTTCCAAATAAAACAGGAAGCAAAGAAAACATAAAATCAGAAACAGAACTAAAAACTCCACATAGAGAAAACAATAAAAAGTCCATAGTGAATAAATGTTCAACAGAAAGTGCCCTGGAAAATCCAGGAATGTGACAGCAGCTTAACTTAGACATGTTGTGAGCTATTTCTTTCTTTCTTTCTTTCTTTCTTTCTTTCTTTCTTTCTTTCTTTCTTTCTTTCTTTCTTTCTTTCTTTCTTTGAGCATAATATTTGGGGCAAAGCTGGAGTACCATGCTTTTAAAATGATTAGTTATGGCTCAAATGTGCACACATTTTCTTAAATGCTTTGTTGTTTCAGAAATGTAAAAAGACGTGTCAAATCGATATGGATATGGTAGATACTCAAGATTATATTATCGCTATCAGACATGAAAAAGTAGTATTCAGCCATTCCTATGCGAAGGTTAATAAAAAAGAATATAAGAAAATTATTGCTTAATTTTCTATAGGGAATGGAAAATGTAAACTGTAAAGTGAAATTAAATCAAATTAAACAGTATTTCCATCAGCTTTTTTCAGTATAGCCAAAGAAAAATCAGATAACACCTTCATACCTTTGTTATCATTAGATAAGTAATGTTGCTTTTAATAAATATTTGCCTTTACAGTTTTACATTTGCCAGTTTTTCACATTAAACCCACAGCCAGTGTGGTCTGTGAAATAACACCAACAGTTCCCACAGCCAGCAGCAGCAGTCAGCCAGTAATCAGGCTTGTGATGCTCCATAGTTCTAGCTTAGCTACCCCCATTGATCATGTGACTCAGAGGTCATAGCAGTCCATTGAGAGTCTCCCTGAATACTTCCTCTGCTCAGAGGAGCAATGGTCACTTGCCACATTATAGAAAATTACATTTAAGATCAACACCCAACATGCACTCAGAATGCATTATTCTTTCTGACTGCATGTTCAAATGCCCTGCTTCTTTCTATCTTTGCTCTTTGGGTGAACAGGGTCATGAGGGGAATGAATAAATGCATGACCATTTACGCCTTGTTCCTTATTTTCTGAGAAATGCCTTTATGAGGCAATTGCAGATCAATAAGTACTCTGCCATGCTACCAACACACCAGTTACGAGCAGGTCTGGGAGTTTTCTGTAATATATGGACATGCTAAATGTCAGTCCTGCTTCTACAGCTCTCCGAAGGCCATTGTGTGCATTTGCTCAGCACTATTTATAGAGAGCCTCAGCATGTTTAGTCATGAAACACCTGACCCTTCAAATCAGAACCCACTGAGTTGAGTATCGCAAACCTGCTTGTAACATATTTTTGACCTCTAGAAACATGAGGCAAATGAAATTTAAAAACCTGATTTGACAATAGTGGCAATGGTTTCTGTAACTTTCATCTTCATCAGTCATCAGCCTTTATTACAGTACATTATCGACCGATGGCTCTTTCAAATATATCTTTTCCCTCTGAATGTCCTCCAGCTACCAGCAATGTTGCTTAACTGTTACAAGTTGCAAACACAGCAGACACACACAGACCTGTGTTTCTGCCTCTAACTGAACCCCGAGGTTCAGACTGTTCCATCCATATATTCTGTTTTCCCAGTGACCCCACTGTGCTGAGCAAACTTCAGACACAAAGAACAGAGATGCAGGGCACTCACAGCTTACGCACTCCAACTACAGCCTCCCTTTGCTTTTAGCTTGATTTAAATCGGGTTCACTCATAAAATTATTTAAAATGTGCTCTTGGCATTTTAACACCCACTTCCAATTTGACTACACTTTTGGAGGAAATGAATGGCAATAATAAAATTTGCATATTATTGCAGCAACTTGGAAGTGTTTTTCGGAGGTTTGCATGAAAAATCTGTGAGCAGAGCTACTTATAAAAAGGGTTGCCCTCACATGCATTGCAGTGGGTTTTGTAATAATCCTGTTGCTATTTTCTTCCTGTCTACAAAAGCAAAATGGCATTTAATTGCTCTTGCAAATGTACATCTGTGTGCCTGTGAATATAAATGAGACTGCCAGGCCTCTTGTTCTCATGGTAACACAAGCAGGATGTGATGTGCAGATTGACCTTGAAGGTGTGGACTCTCCATTCCTGCATGAATTTGGCAGCAAGGTAAGTCTCTGCATATGTGCATGGTAACGGTTCTGCTGTCTGTGATGGCAAACTGACAAATGTTGCCGTTTGTATCAGCTCATTTTCTCGGGCTGCATATACATTTGAAGAGGCCTAAATAGTTTATGTAATGAGAAAACAAGTCTGTCAGAAAAAGAAATTGCATTCATTTCACTCACTGCACTTATCTTATTAGGAAATGACTGCAACCATTCAGGTGATCCTTGTGTAATGTTTCAATTTACACAGGCAATGCATTACAATGAAACATGAATCGGTGTGTTCCAGTGGTGGTATGTCAACAGGCCAGTGGGGGGCACTCCAGCACTTTCACCCTGCACCTGTAGCAATTTTTCCTCCATCTCCACTTTTTCTCAGCTCTCCCACTCCATTTTCTGTATTTTGACTTCGAGTTTTCTGTTCGGTGACTCTATCACTCTTCACTCTTCCTCTCTCTTTTTCCTGTTGTAATGCGCTCTCTCCTCATCGCTTTTCTTTACCTTCTCTCTTTCTCTCTCTCTCTCTCTCTCCTACACACCTGCTCTCAAGTTCTTCCTCCTCTTGCTCCACTATTTCACTTTTGGTATAGGCACCCGCTTTATTCCCTCTTTCTTCTCTGTCCCTCATGCCCATTTCTGTCATCTGTCTGGCACTTTTGTTCTGCATTCAGCCGGTATTCAACCCTCCAGTCCCTCTTCTCCCCTCACAGCCACATCAAATAAAATGTTCACATATTATCAACGAAACGTAAGTAGCTTGACCATCTCTCAGCTGGACCTATTACTCATACACTGCATTTCCATACTGTAGCAAGGTATAATTATTATGGAGCATTATCAGGTTGCTGTTAGATTAACAAAAAATTGTTAATAACGGGAGTCTGATGACACAGGACATTTCTTGTGCCTGTGATTTTCCAAGGAGCGATAGAGTTTGACGTCAGCTCATCACTCATTCCACAGATTCTTGTTCATTGCACGTTTTTAATCCTTGGGCAGCCTTGAAAAGATAACGACCCTCAAATTAAGGAAATGCATTTATGCTAATTTGTCAGAAATATGAAATATGCTGAATGCTTTGAGAGATATTAAAAGGAGCTCTCTGATCCAATCTTACTCTGACTGAATCCATCCATGTCTTAGGAGGAACCAGAGAGAGGGTGAAATATTTATTCATTTTTGCTTTTGTTTCAAATCATTTGCAGATTCGCAAACAATCACCCAGCCATTTAATCTTGCTGGAGCTCCAGGCTTTAAACTGTCTTCTCAAGTAGACAGATATTTATCTAAAAAATGTCACTGAGCCAAGAGTATTCATTCATGCCAGGAGTTGTAATCGAGTTGACAACATCTGCACTCCAGGGATTAAGTGATAGAACAGCAAAATGCTGGGACAGATTGGGCAAATTGTATTCAATCACCCTGCCTGTGGCTAAACAGGGCCACTATAAAGTTTGATGTGACTTTCCTTTGCGCAAACTGTCAGCTCAACCCATACAGCACCCAGTTTGTTTCATTAAAACATTATTGATTTCACCTTTGTAACAAATTATGATAAAAAGCAGGCCATGTCAAGAAATTGTAATTAATGATTAGCCCTTATATGTATTACTGTCAGGAAATGACTGATGGCTGCTTGATGGCTGATGGCCATGACCTTGACTGAGGAAATTACCACCAAGGGTGCAGACCAAGGAGATGGCTTGAATGAAGCAGTCATTTCTTAATGAAATGTTATATCATAGCTTCTGGCTTGTAGATTCAAGATCACAGGGATAATTTTAATTTAACCAATTTTCCCAAGTTTGAGTTTACCAGGATCCACAAACCAATGCAAGTCATTCAGTGATTAATCGATCATCAATCATCTAATAATTTTACGATTGAAAAAATATTACTGTAACCACCACCAGCATAAAAGATGAATTAAATAGGTGCCTCTCTTTCACTGCCCTCTATAGATGAAAGGTAATTTACGGAAGAAAATGAATGAAGTCACTATGAATGAAGACTACACCACAAGTGTTACGTCTGTGCTTCATGTTTACTCTGATCTATTGTGTCCTACAGTGAAGTCTGGATGTTGTGCTGCATTGTTAGCTACACTGACAGTTCAGTATCAGTGAAAGGACGCTTAGGAGCTACAATCTAATGCCTTATGTGATGACATTAGATTGTTTATTCAATAAAATATGGTCACAGACTATATTGCAACAATTAATTTTGATCATGCAACAATAGTTTAACAAGACAGATTACTGGCACTGTGTGTTACACCATTTCTTAAGCACTGACTAAATATTGGTTGTTAACATGTTAAATAATGGATAAGGATATGTCTCAATGATTAGATTCATTAACAATAATTTCATCCAAATATCTCACAGAGTTTCGGCACCCTAGAGATAGTTCTGCTGGGTCAGCAGTTTATGAGTATAATTTATAATGTATACAATAGCTTATTAAGAACAAGACAGGATAAGTGGGGACTTTTAGTCCTTTGCTAATTCAGATGAACTCACTATGAGGTTGTCACTTAATAAATAAGGTGATTCAACAAATATGTAACTGGTGATTTGTTACACCACGATCTAACATTAATCTAGTTCAAAATGACAAGTAGAAAATAAAAGGAATATTTATGATGTAATATACAGTATATATAATGTATAAATAATCATTAACCAACTGCAATGCTGAGAATTTGCAAAAGAAAGGAGACTCAGAAAATCGAGATGGGTCAATCCTGCATGATTATCGTCATGGACAAGTCCCACACCACAGATCAAGTGTGACAACATCAGAGTAGAAATGTATGTCTGATATGAAGAGAGGGATTATTTTGTCAAAGCATGGATTGGCTGCCAATACACAGGCCTATACCCACACGGTAAGGAGCTTATACCACTAGACTTTATTATTTTCTGGTTATCACTGTGCTAAATTTTGGGTTGAGAAGAGGGGACGTAAAATTAAAGTTCAATACAAACAGCCCTATCCACATTGAGGAGCTGGATAAGAGATATTGTTTTCTGGAGCTGCTGTATGTGATCATTTGTTGTTAGACAACTTCACATCATGAGAAACAATTTTGCAAGCTTTTAGCTTCAAGTGCAATGTCAACACCACCCACTGTGCAAGGAACGCAGTTCTGGATGACCTCAGTGCTAGCAAATTCAATAAACTTTTGTAATACTATTACAGAGAGTAATAGTTATCCCTAAGCAGTAGTCATAAAATAAAACATTATGCACACATGTACTCACGCAGACACACACACGTGGATGGGTAAGAGGTGGAGGGGACTCTCCAGCAGACAAGTGTAATCTCCTCTATAAATCTGTGTCAGAGCTGCTCTGCTCACAGCAGCTTATCCAAAGTCCAGCCACATGAGTAGGAGGCTCTTGTACAACAAAATGTCACAAAGTAAACATTTAATAAAACCCAGCTTTATCTCTGCAGTAGTATTTGCTGCAATTATCTGCAGTTTCATTTGCAATAGAATTCATTGAGGTCAAAGAAACCACGAAATGAATAACACTTCTGGGAATTTAAAAGCATATGTCAAATATCCCTCTAAGGTATTTTCAAGTCATTGTCTCATAAGTAAGTCCAGATAGAGAGTGATAAATCAGATTTTTGGACTTTGTATTATGTTCAAGCTGTAGTGCATAACTTTTAATTATAAACAAATAACATTCAAACCATTGTCATATTAGTTCACACAAGGCTAATTAAGCCTATCAGGTCCACACACACTTTCTCTTCTTGTTTCTCAGTACAGCAGTGCTTTGAATCTCCTGTCACCTGGTGACATCCCAGCTATGCACCATAGCAGTGATTTGTTTTAAAGTCACAACTGAGGGAGGAAAGGTAAAGCAAGGCGGATGTAAAGGGTTGGAATGTGGCTGAAAATGACAAGAAGCACTACAGAAGTTGTTTCTTCTGAAAAAAATAAACAAAACTGGACGTTTAGCAGTTTGACGGACAAATGCTTATTGCTACTGGACAGCAGAGCAATAAGGGTGGTACAAAATCCTCCAGGCATAACGTATGTCATGTAGAGGCATCGGCAGTGTTTTAGTAATTAGTAATCTATGAGTTGTGATTAAACCTTCACTCGCTTTTTAAAAAATCTTTAATTTGGATCATATGAACTGCAGCGAGAAGCAGGTAGATGTATATTTAATAGCTCCCACAGTTAAAGCATTTTAAATCTATTCCTCCAGAAAACCGTACTAGTACATTTAACTAATTGTCTCTTTGCTCAACACCCTCATTTCCATCTGTTAGTGGCAGGAATTGTCTTCTCATATGCTCATGTTAAAGTAAAATCAATTATCTGTGATTAAAACAATCCAGCAGCCACCAGTCTTTAAAGCGTGGTGTAATTTAGAATGATCTATCAGAGAGGAGATGGCAAAAGACCATTCTCATGCAGTGAGGACTCTGGTAGGGAGGAGCAGGAAAAAGCTACATCTGAAACTGAGAGTGGGGTGAAATCTGCAACACAGACGTCCCATTTTCTGTGCTGCAGTCCTAAAACTATGCTAGAAAAATCGAAAGTATCAAGTTCATCACACTTATTTTGTGTTTTATGTGCCCTTAATGTGAAATAGCCCTCCCAGAGTTCACCCTGCACCCTGTCATAAAAGGCAATATTCCCTGCTCCGGGAGAAAAGGTTGACCAGTCTCCACTCGTCCTCCCCCCTCCCCTCTCTTTACTAAAATTGCAGGAGTCAAACTGTGCTGTCATTGTAGTTCACAGTGAGACAAAAAAGAAAAAAAAGAAAAGCTTCTGGGTAACATCATTTAATTGTGCCAAACTCAAACAGACTCCCAGAACCACGAGAACAGTTTGGACAACTCTCCAATTCAGCCCTTGTTATTGTGGGGAACTCGGCAGCTCCACATGGTCATTGCTCAATGCAAACCCCTGCAGCACAGTGAATCAATGAGCCACAAGTACATAAAGATAGTTCCAATGTCTCACCACAAATCAAAAGCTTTATGGCTGAATATCAACACATTTTCTTATCTAAATTGGATGCAGAGCCTCTCAAAAATGTGAAGAAGTTGGTCAAATGGGTTTCACTTTCTGTAAAATCTAAACTGAACAAAGCTTTTAATTTGATGAAGCTAGAACACACTGGATGAAATGTAGTCCTCAAACAATAGTCTACTCATAGCCAGTTTGTTTACTCATTTACACAACAAACCTGGGTTTGTTATTCATAACACTAACTCTGAATCCTTTTCAGCTAAGCTGACTCAGTGAGCCTGAGCAGAAGCGAGTCGAGGATTCTTCAAAGTCTAATTGCACGAATTGCATTTCAGCACGGCTCTTAGCTGTCCTTCCTTTGAGTTGAAAGTCTGGGCACTGAAGCCAGCAGGTAGGCTTTTACACTTCTCATGGTTAGCTCATTAGCGTGGCTGCCTCCCCCAGATAGAGCTGCAGCTCTGACAACATGCCAAAAATCAAAGTCAGGTCTGGCCAAAGTGACTTCATTGGCAGCCAGCGATACTGTACGTGTGTTCACAATACGATAGCTGGGATAGATATGGATGCTGTGTTTCTGCTCAGTGCCTTGTTGTGAGAGCTTAAGGATGAATTAAATATGCCCTTGTGTGAAAGAATGTACTGATTCCCTATAAGAACATATTCCTGCAACATATTATTTGGTAAATTCACCCTGCATGACTATGTTCACTGTACCAGCCTGCTCTCTGTGTGTGATATAATGATATAGTGTGAATTTCTGAGCATCTTTGCGACTTGTGGGTGATTTAAAAAGATTCCATATGAGGCAACATAAACTCAAAGTCAAGCCAGTGGCACCATTGTTTTTAAAAAGTAATTTTGTAATTTATAATTTTGTAAATGTGTCATGCAGTTTAACAAAGTAATGCTTCCCTCTGGGGAATGATACACATTTTCAGGTGACAAAACATCAACATGAGTCAATGCACTTGATATTCTTAAGAGAAATTTCTATCCAAAAATTTTTTAGACAGGCACTTTCTGAACTTTGGCCTGCTATAACCAATAACAAGGTCTCCTGTGCTGCTGACACTGAGTGTCCAGAGATAGTCTTTGTACTTTTTCTCAGTAGTAAATTGGCTTTTCTTCCTCTTCTATCCAACATAATAGCCTGCTGAGAATTTTGGTTCTCTGCATAATTCTGGAATATCACTGGGTTCTGGGATGTGAGCCTATAATTATGCTGCAAGCTAAGGGATCCCTCACATATCCTTTCATTAATGTACACATTGAGAAGCAGTGAATGAATACGTACAATGAGTACAAGTGACCAAGGAGTAAACATTAAAAACGAAGCCTTGGCAATGATGACTCACTCCTCGTCTAGACATTTTTTTTCCTTCTGGAAGACAAAAGCACCACCACGACCAGAATAGCTCACTGAAAGGTGACAGGCAGAGATGGAAAAGTCTCCGTGGGAGTGTGTGTTTGAATTGTCAAAACAAGAGGAAAATTTGATGAAATGGAGGTGCAAAAATAACAGTAGCCATTCCCAAAAAAGAAGGAACATTATATGAGGGAACAGCTCATTAGCTGGAGCAGTTTTCGATGTTCAAAACAATGTGCCAGTACATGCTTCAAAATGACATCCTGCAGAAACAAACAGACATTCTCTCTCTTGTCCATATGCAGGAGTCAGAAGAAATATAAAGCCATGCAGGGAGCATAATCTTCCAACACTTCAGTATCTCCCTCCCTCTGCAATGTGCTTCTTCTGTTCTTTTTTAAAAAAAATGGAAGTGCTTTATCTGTATGTTCACAGAGCACAGAGGCTCACAGAAGAAGCTTTAATTCACCATATTTTGTTTTAACTGGAGCAAATATTATTCTATTCAAAACAAACAAGGAAATCAATAAATAATTGAATACTACTGGGATACTAGTTCAAAGCAGTGCTCTCCAAGCTCAGCTCACTGATCAAGGAGCCTGAAAGGAGCCCCAGGAGATGTTGGGTTTCTCGTACCAGCATGATTTATGGTCTACCATAACAAATCAACAAGTTTAACTTTAATTGTTTTCTTTGGGAGGTGGGAGGTGGGGTAGTTAATACAGAGCAATGATTGATGGCAAGAGGCACCAAGTTTGGCTTGGTGCTTTGTCTTTTGGAGTGTTGCTCAGGAATTGAACAAGTTGATAGAAGCAATTAATTTGAGAGGTGGATTTTTTTTTTTTTTATTTTGGGAAATAAACAGGTACTAAGAATATCCTTCAAATTGCATTGCTGTGTCGTCTAACATGACATGCTCTTTTTTAAATAAATTGTTCTGGCATGACCAATTAAAACGAAGTCTAACCTGAGTCTTAAAAGCCGTTGTATTTCTTGTTTTCTAATTAACAGGGGTTTACACCTGTATCCATTTAGGTTAGCACTGGATATTTGCATGAAACTTTATCTGAGAGACATTTCATGTTGGTTTAATAAAGTTAGCCTCTGCACAGCTACATTAGTTTGCTAAGTAATTAAGACAACCATTTAATTGAATGCTTTGCGGATGATGCTTCTCTTTGAATAGTGGCTGTTAACCATTAATCAGTAGTGCACACCTAATTTACAAGGACAACAGTGCAGGGATGGGGCTGTGCAAGAGAGGACATGGTCACGCTGTTACTTTAAATCACCATTACTAATTAGTGAAGCTACTAACATCAGCAGCACTGAGGGTGCTGCCAAACCCTATACATATATTTATACACACACACGTGCTCACACACCAGTTCCAGTTGGATGGCTGTATTGAGATCAAACTTGTTCACAGGATAAAATAACGATAGTTGATATCACAGCTGAGCAGCAGTGCACGGATCATAACCACATTTTCTGTGATAACTGTAGCCATGTGGTCTTAAGGTGCCTCTGATTGTTCCACAGAGTGACCTCTCAGCTCCTGCCAGTAATTCTGGACATGCCAGAGAAAGTCTCTTTATTCCGTGCATTTGTTCCAACCTTAAGGCGATTGACACAATAGAATATTGATCATTTTCTTCAGTTGATTATTGAACCACAGAGGAACAAAACAAACCGTCCACAGAAAGCCACACAAACATGAGTTCTAAATAAGTTTGGACAAAACCTGAGCTTTCCTTGCTCAATTCATAAAAATGCCCTTTATTGTGAATTGTGTAATGAAATATGACAAGCACAGCTTGGGTGCGTTGATTCTACACCATACAGAGGGGTTGGGAAGAGAATGACTTTGTTTCTGCGAGTGAGGCTGTACAGAAAGTTTCTGTTGTTACAATGGCTACTTGGTACTGAAACTGCAATAAATCAAACATAATTGATTGCAATACTGTCTTGGAGTGTTTCTACAAGCATCAATCACATTTACAATGAATTACAAGGACTGCAGCAAATGCTTATAAAGCAGAACGAGCAGAGGTGGTTTCACCAAAACAAACAAATTCTTTTGTGTTTTGGCACTTGGGAGGTGAACAGTTCATTGAGTTCACATTGAACTTAAATAAAATATAAATAATTAATGCAATGAAAATGTTGTGATTACACCGATTGGTGTGACATTTCATCTCTTATAATTAAAATATATATCCTTTTTTCAGTTTATGGAATTATGTCTGCTAGTTTTTCAAACAAGGCAAATAATCACCTTTTCTGAAATTCACCTTCTTTGTGCCAGTTTGAGAATTAAAGAGGCAGATTGTTGCCTTGCTAACTTGTCTTAGCAAAAAGACTGGAGATAAACTCATCTTACCAAAAAGCACCTATTAGGCTCACCCATCAACATCATATACAATTATCTGGATTTGTTTTTAAAATGTATTTTTTATGAACCCTCAGCAGGAACAAAACAACATCATAGCCTATATCTATTCAAATTTTATTTGTAACACCACATCATACCTCACATTATCTCCAGGCACTTTACCAGGTCAAGACCATACAATGATATAGAGAAAACCCAAGACCTGACACAATGAGAAAGCGCTCGGATAAATTGGAAAAAAAAACCTTTTAAGAGAATGAACAGAACTATACTCCCATGTGTACAGCCTTCTGCCGCGGCCGATTGAGGTGAAATGAAAAAATGGGGGATAGAGGGGAAGTGGGTGGAGATATACAGTATGTGCTGCTCTAATTATTTTGAGACATAAAAAAAATAAAGGATTATCTTACACTATGCTACAATTTAGAAAATGTCCTCAAATGAACCAACAATAGCATAAAAGAACAGCAAACTCCAGACTATACAGGACATTAACATCTTAACATCTCATCAGTAGTAAAAGTAAATATGTAAGGACTAAGGAGAAACAGAAGTTAAGTCAGCCATGAAGACAAGTGTAAATTGATACTTGATGATGATACAAATGGTGCCATGGTGCCAACCAGAAGTGCAAATGGATATGAACAGTATTAGTACACTTTTGACATATTATAAAAATCTTAAGATGATTTTTTTCACTCCAGTTCACCAGGCCAACTTGATGGGACCTCTACTACAACATTCCCACCTCAAATTCACACTCATTTTGGCTCATCATGCCCTCCGACCATCTTTCCTCTCCACTCTGTTCTTCTCCAAAGCTTTTTGCCTCTGAACTGTATATTAACTAAATTCTCAGTGCAAGGATGTAGTGACCATTGACTGTATAAGAATATGAATAACAAGAAAACATCCAAAAGTAAAGCCAAAAAACTTTTTTATCACCCCCTGGTGGCTCACTGCTCTATAAAACAAAACACCGCCTCTGCACAGAACATGAGCCAAAGCAGGAAACACAGAGTAACAACGGTGGTTAATGTCATTTAAATGAGTTGTTGTCAAGCTGATCTAGTATGATCAAGTGAGGATGATTTATATTGATGCAACAGTGTGAGGCATCATGATACATAACAAAAACTGAATATTTTGGCTTCAAACCCACAAAGTAACCAACTCTGCTGCTTCCTTGAGCTTTGTGATTTTAGCTTCTTCCACTAATGGAATTTTGTAACCTACAAATTAAATGTTGTCTCAATCTACTCAGGTACAGCCCATCAGGCAGTAATGTTTAGAGAGGAAACTGTGCAGTACCAGCCTATATAAGTTACTAAGCTGCTAACAGACAAGTTGAGGACTTGAAGTGGGTGTAGGAAAGGTCATTTTTGTACTAAAAGTGTTTAATAGTTTAAGAGATCTTTCCCTTGTGCCTTTGCAGAGCTAAGGCATAGAGGGGGAATGCATGCTAGATAATTTGATTACATGTTCACCATATTGAGAGTTCATGGAAACTGTTGATCTGGGTTTTTTTTTTCATTTTAGTATAGTAAAGTAAAAGGTGCACATAAAAACAGCTTTATTATATTTTCTCCCTAATCAGACTGACAACCCCCTCTCTCTCGGCCCTCAACTCCTTTCTGTTCTCTTTTTAGTCCCAAACTCTGTGCATTCATCTTTGCTACTCAGACTCACAGAGGCTCCCTTTGTGAGAGTAATGATGCAAGCAAATGCAAATAAACCCATGGACATTCGCGAATATTGGTCCTGAACCCAGAGGGGATGAACAGTACAGGGCAAACCCTCTTTTCCTACTTCTAGAGAGAGAGAATAATTTTTAACCTCTATCCCGAGGTTGGAAAAACACATATATAAAATGTGCTCAGCAGCAGAAACCAATTACGCCTCTCTGTGCCATTGCTCTGCACAACAAACTCTTTCATTGATCTGGTGATAATTACCTCAGTCACATCATAAAGCACCTGGAACAGATTGGTGGCTCAAATTATTGATTACCCCTGGGCTACCCTTCCACGTTCATTGTATTGCCGCTATACATTACTTGATGAGATCTGCTTTGCCATGCTTTTCCCCTGTATTTCTCATTGGCACTGTGCAGGTATACATTAACGGAGGGATTTGGTGGTCCAATGTATGCTTTAGTCTTTTGTTTGTGTGCCATAAAAACTGTTTAACCTACATCACAGTGCCTAAAGTAAGCTGCTGCCAGCACCTCCTACCCAGGACCAAAAAGCACATCAATCTGAAACACTTTCAGTCCAAAAATGACCTTTCCTTCATGGTTGTAACTTGGGGCTTGCCCAGGCAAGCACCAGCTGTGTGAAATGCTTCATTACACGTCTTCCTCAAGGCATATCAGTACATGACCCTAAAACCTCTGCCCAGCAGCCACACATACGTCCACCAGTTATGTCCCTGACCACAGTTGCAACAATGGTCTGACCTCCACTGAGGCCAGTACATTTTGTCTGCAATGAATAACAAGGTTGGACTCTTTGCTCCAGCTATGTTTTCTCTCAGTATTTCACAATATATCGGAGAATGTGCCTGTATCATTTTAGAAGCCTTAATTTTTTATATATATATCATCATGGCTGTCTGTCACAAGTATCCTCAACTTGTTTCCACTGAAAAGAGAATAAAATGACACAAAGGAGATGTTCTGCTTTGTTATTGCTTCGTGTAAGCTTTGTGCTTGTCTGGTTATCAGAACAATGGATCCTGGTATTTCCCCAGATTCCTTCCTCTTCATACACAACAGAAATACTCAAATATCTGAACTGAAAATGGTGACACGCCTTTCAAAGTTAACCCACTGCACTTTCAATTGTTACTGAGGAAAACTTTGGAATTTTTAACTTACTAATTTAAGTGCTGACACGTTCTAAAATCGGTTTCTTTAGCAACAATGGATTCAACAAATAAATAGAGGTCTATCAGCAAGTCAGCTACATAAAGGAACTTTTGATTAGTAATTCTACAAAATCTTGATAAAAGTTCAATAAGAAAATGACTCCCAGGATAAGTATTTTTTGTTTTATGTAAGTGGGTTGTATTTTGCCAACATGCAGTAAAAAACTAATTTACAGTTTAAAAGAATGTTCAAAGCCAAAAAGCCTAGCAGATGAATAGTTCATAATAAATAGCTGCCCTGTTTGTGTATTAATGCCATTCTGACAAATGTCTTAATTAGAGGACTTGAAGATACCAAATGATTTTTCACTCTGAAAGCCTTTTTCTCAATACATATTCAACTATACAAGTCAGACTGAGAACAGGAACATAATCTAACATCCAATACAAACTGCATGATCAGCTACACCTTTGAAAACAGTACAACAGCTGATATAAATGAATGCAGGATCCCTGATATGCTGCTGTAAGAGCAAAAAGAAGGGTATAATCATATTATACAATGAATAAGAAATATTGGGCAACAAGACCAAATTTTGTATCCTACGACAATATACAGAAGTTTGTGTTGTTGATTAATCTATCCACCATTCATCAACACTAATACTATTTTCTCCTCTGATGCCGCAGCTTCCCATATTTAATATTGGAAGACGTTAATGTTGCAAAACAGGAATTAACCTAAACTAGCTTTTACTGGAGAGTGGAGCTGTCTCTGTGCACAAAGGCACTCCCTGCAGCAAAGGCTGTTGAGGACAGAAAGCTCACCTTAGCCATCTGCAGTGAACCAAGCTGGCTTTGGGCAGGTGTTCAGTGTGGCCAGGTGGAAAGCAGCTGACGCAGGATTACAGAAGCTCCTCTATGCTATTTGTCACAGTAAATAATAATTGCTTCTTCAATATTAAAGTTGGACAGAAGTGAGCGTCCAGCCACTCTTCCTCACTCTCCTATGACGCAGGAAATTAAAAAATATGTTGTTGTGGAAACAGATGGCCAAAACCTAAACTATGTGATGAGGCTGGGTGCTGAAAAAGACAATTGGCATTTTATGTGCACCATTCAAACCCCGGGTTACGTAAGAGGCAGAGGTAAATATCAAAATGAAGCACCAAAGACCAAAGACAGTTCCAGTGACAACACTAAGAAGCTTTCTGGTTTGAAAGCAGCATGTGTTGTTCGTATTTATTTTTCATGTTGAACTTGTTGCACCTCCACATACTAACACTCTCTAGAGAGGACATTTTGATCCCTTTCGCTGAATTGTATTTGATTGCTTTATATCCTTCTCCAGGGTTAGGGTTACACACTCACTATGATAAAAACTCTTATCGATACTCACAGGTGACTTCTTGTCAGACGGATCATCAGGCACTTTTTCTAAGACACTGTTTTTTTTTAATCGTGTACTGCATTATAGGAACTACTAAACTCTTGTCACAACTGACTTCACTGTTCTTCACTGTTGCCGTTTGAACCTGAATGCTGCCTTCACTGCGTCTTGTTACTGGATTGGAACTCTTCACTGTTGTTTGCCACTGTTTGGGAATTGTTCGTCTTCACTGGCCTTTGCTATGGTTGGAAGAAGATTGTCATCCCCTCGGCATGAACTATGAATTTATTCACTCAACCTGTTCTGTGAATTTTATAGATTGTTGAAACTGTTCCTGCTCCTGGGTCCCAAAAAGACATTAATGTAACAACTCTATCACAATGAAAGAACTATAAAACCAACTGAGAATGCATCTGGGAGAAGAAAGGATGCCTTTTCTTTGCTCAGGGACAGGACAATTAAAGTTAAAACAGCCTGCTGAACATCCCCCGAGTAATGCAGGAAGCTTGTGTAGGCAGTAAGGTGGGGAGGAACAGCAAACAGAATGTTGTCACACTCTCATTCCCTGTGGAGTTGAGCCAAAAGAAGGAGAGACGTGGATCTTGAAACAGTACACTGCCTCCAGCTTCTGCTATTTCCTTTGGTAATGTTTGTAAAATTCCTGCTGATGAGGTGATTATACTGAAACATGTGTTGCATTTAAGACTAGATACTGATAGTGGTTAAAGTCTAACTCTGTAATGTGACACTCCAGACTTTGCAACTGTCTGCACATTTGCACATTTTTACTAACCCTTGGCTCATTTTGCATCTATAAAAAATCATTTGAATTTTTCCAGATTTAGGTATTTTAATTGAGCGTTCAAAAACTAAGAATAGCAGTTAATGTAGCTGACCCTGCAGGTGTTTAGCACTGGGCTTTGTTTAAGATTGGTGGAAAATGTTGAGCTGTTTTCATTCCAGCATCTGACTCCACTGTACATAAGGACACACATGGCAAACAGCATTTGCTCTGAGGATTTTGTTGAGGGAATTCTTTATCATACAGCATCCATAGAGCATTTTAAGGTGAAAAGAGAGTGCACAGTGTATGTGCTGTGACAAAAGGACAATTTTGTCTCAGCAAGTTTATCACAGAACCTAATAATACTATTGGATGGCAGCGAGAGGGAAGTTGTCCCAATTCCTCAAAACCTGAAAAACTGTGACTGTACACAAGATGTTTAAAACCTCAGGAAAACACTTTTGTTCTCTCACGAGGTTGTTCTGATTTGCTTTTGAGGAATGTTTTCTTTCTTTTATGGAGCATTTGACAATGCTTACTGGCAGTGCCAGGCATGTTGTTTTTTACCACTTGGGCACTTATGCATCGGATCGAAGCATCTGCTGCTGCCACAGAAAGTGTATGTATTTATTAGGATGCGGATGTTGACATGAATCTTTGTAAACAAGTCACAGCTTGACATGGGTGTGACAGTACATGCAGCTCTTCACTCACCAGAACTGACTGTGGCATCACACTGCACAAAATGATCCTGTCATAAAAGTAGAAGTCAAACTCAAAAATGGCACAGAGACATGGGCCCATAGAGAGTGATATACTGGTTACTGTATTACCAAAGGCAGCAGATGGTGAATAGATGACTAAATGAGCAGCCCAGGATTTTTTTTTGAACACTACAGACAGTAACAAATTAGAAACATTTATCTCCACCACAGGATGCTTAACTTGCCAAAGATAAATACACATCTGCTTTCTTCTGTTACAGGAAATGAGACACTGAAAAAATATTATGTGAAGTGAAGATTATTTGAAAATTCATTCATGCGGGGGGTGGGGGGGTTATAAATAATAATAATAATGATGATAATAACATACACCATATTAGAAAACATTTGAATGTGAAAACCTAAACATTTGAAATAATACATTGAAAGCTGTTTTGAAAAAGTTGGTGTTGAAGTTTGGTAATTCATGGATGTGTTTGAGGGAGTTGACAAAAGCACTGTCATCCCATGTGATCTAATTTCACAGTGATGTGGTTCAAAAAATGGGGCATTTTAGAATTGTAGGTCATGTATAAGTCAAGACGTAGTTTGCACACATTCATAAAATTGGAGGAGAGTGTATGAACCTTGTGAGCAAAGTGAACATTGTGTGCAATGTTAGTGTATGATGCACCAGTTCATGTTAATGTGTCTCATTGAATGTACTTGTGACTTTTTAATTCTTGGAACACTAAAAACATCTGTCATCGACAGAGGCCACAGAGGCCATCCAGTCACTTTATCCACCAATGCTAAAATGGGACTAGCAGCAATTGTGATGTTTATTGTTTGTATTCATTATGAATTATGTAGATGCGAGTTTACAATTAGTGATGCTGTGCTCCTCTTCGCAGCACTCTAACGTACTCTTACATATGGTGAGGTTTTGACAAAGACAGTCTGAAGGGTGGATTTTTCAAAAATAAATCATAAACACATATTTCAAATATGCCTGGTGTTCTGTTATAAGACATTTCTCAAGTGTTGGCTTTAATTTACTGATAAACTGTTTTGTGAGGAAGACAGTTTTGGATGCAAGGCACTTTCAAACCAGTTTTGTTCTGTTCTTTGAGTCAGAGTCTTAACAAGTCTTGTAATGAAAGCCCTTGCTATAAAAAGTGAAAAGGAATTTTAAAAACATGTTGATCAATAATGAAAGGGAAGTGTTTAATTCAAAAGTTGAAGCCAATTTTTCCCCTTTTATCTTCTCTGGGATGTCTGGTGTGAGAAGAAATAAAAAAAAATTGGATTGCAGTAACAGAGTCAATGATGCCGTGTCTCTGTCACCATGAAGTGTTCACTTCTGCTGATGTTAATTAATATGGTAGAGTCTGATATGGAAATTAAGTAACACCTTAATGATGGCTATGAGTACAAACAAGAGAAGCTGCAGTGAAAGATATTTTGTGATCAACAACAGTGTGAAAATGTAGAGTCACAACACCTCAGTGCATCACACATCATTTTAATTAGTCCAAATGTATGGTGATTATGTGTCCTCTGAACTTATGGCACCTTGTTTTAGGCTCAGTGAAAATGGTAAAAAGAGAAAGGTGAGACCTTACAAAAGGAGTCTTTGGCTGAAAAAGAATATTAGATTTAAAATTGCCAGACAATGTGACCCTAATGGGATGATAATGTTGCCCCTGTGTCTGCTGGATTTAAATGTTGTAGCATATTAGTTCTGTAAAACTGTAATGATCCTATTAAGTCTCTGTTTTGGAATATACTGCCTACATTTTAATTGCATATATATCATTATATCATTGAGTGTAAGCAATACTGAATTTTGAGGGTGACACTGATAATGAAATGTCACAAGTTAAAGAAAACAAAATTGTATATTGCAGATATTTTATGCACATACAGCATTGAAAGATATGTCACTGATAACTGAGTATGTTAAATGGTTTTGTGTGACTAAAACATGAACTAAGCAACATATATCGCACTTGAAAAACACAGGAGGAAACAAAAGGGTGGCCAGACAATGTAATTTGTCTGAAATATATTGGGAATTTTACTTAGCAGACACACAACTGTGGATAGAGTATGTGTGCCATATGCTGCAAATTTGACAGTTTAGCCCTAATGCTGTGTTCAGGTTACCAGGCTTAAGTGAATCATATCAGATTTTTTTGGTTGATGTGATTCAGATCTGATTTTTTTCTTGGCTCTGTGGACACAGACATCAATTCCAGTTTTCAAATCAGATTTGGGTCACCTCAGTACATTGTCTAATAGATCAGGTATACTGTATAACCAATATGTTGTCATGCGACATGATTTAGAGCGGTCACATCAGAAACCATATGTAGTATTCGCCAAATTGCAGTGGCAGCATCCATGTGCCAAGTGCTGACATTATCAACCATTATCAACAACAGTTGAGGAGAGTACTGTTCTGTCCCAGATTGGTTCTCACAGCAAGAACAAATTCAAGTAAGACCTACTTAATAAATCTACTGACTGCCTGTAGTAAGTGTGCATGTGTTTAATCATAGATCTGTGTGTTACAACCTAGACACTCAGATTCTAAGCTCCACACCTGATTTTGAACCCGAGAGATAACAGTTTTATGTGTTTCCATTTTGAGAATAACCCCACCAAACCCTAATTAAAAGAAGAATGAAACACCAGGTTGAGCAATAGAAAAATGACATCCTTTGATAATATATGGGAATTACTCTTACAGTAAGAGAAAGTAATTTGGGAGAGTAGTTTATTAGCCCTCTGCCCTTTCAGCTACAAATGACCTTGCAGAGGCTTGCAATCTATGATTCATTTCAACACTCTGCAGGCCTGGAGAAGCACTTCAGACACATGCACTGTTGATTATGTTGAAAATTCATAATTAAAGCATATGCTGTATAAAAATCTATAATTACCAGCTAACCAAGAGCCATGATGGGCGATTTATGAGAGATTCATTCACACATTCAATTTACAGTTCATTCTGTAATCATCACATTGTTTCTTCCATGGGGAATCTGGGAAGGCCACTAACAAAAAAGATATAAGTCTAAACTGCATTCAAGCAGGAAATCTAGTACAGGGAGTACTAGAGATTAGCCACAAGGTGGGAAGGCTCCACATGTTGTACGCCAATAAGAGGCTAACAGACTCACCATGTGCATGAATGGGGGATTGAGGAAACTCTACTGAGCTTTTTGTATGGCTCTGGATATTATATGAAATTTAGTGAAGGGTCTGAACATCTTTGAAGTAGGTCACAGTGACTTTTATAGCAATCTACCATGTCCTGCTTAATGTCTTGATTTGTATGACAAAAAAGAAGGCAGAACACAAACCAAGAAAAAGTTCAAGTGGTTGCAATAATGAAAATGACATTGGATGAAGAACAACTGGAGCTATTGTCATGTGGAAACAGGGCAGTTTCTGGAGAAGGGCAGAATCAAGTCTGGATCAAGGACTGAGATGCAGTTTGATGACAGATGCAGATGTAGACGGCTGCAAAAGAAAACATTTTCCAAGAAAGTCAGACTGGAAGAACAGAAAGATGTGTTTGCTCCAGCTACACACAGACAAACAAACTGAAGGACATGGAAGGCAAAAGGAAAATATAAGGAAAATAAGCTGGATCGGTCTATAATTGTGCTCACAACATTTAGTCTTGTTTCAGTGTACTCTTTATTGTCACTGTGGCCTCTCTGTCAACTCTTGCTGCTGCCCTGTGTTCTGAAAAATACCTTCCATCACATCTGCAGCTTGTGTACTTACAGGAACACTGCGCATCTTGAACTTGTCACATCATCACCAGCAGCTTGTTGATGGAAGCAATCCATCATGTAGAGTTCAAGGGTTATAGTCCAAGTATGTGCTTCACAGTCACGCTTCCAGATCTAACACCTTGACCCACATCAGTCCTAGACTTTCCACAAGTGTCACTTTGCATCTGACCAGTTGACTGCTATGTTTATTAAACTGCAAAAAGCTATCTCCTATCCAGTTTTTTCAAAGGACATCACTGCCAAACATCTGGAACTTTAAAACATTACTTCAGCTTAAAATGTGGTAATTTATGTTATGGGGACTTACACACACACACACACACCATTTTGGTCAATAAAAATAAACATTACATAACACATTGATTGCCATAAAATTCTGTATAAACACTTATATAACATTTTCATGTTATTGTACATATTGCACTATCAAGCTCTTGTTGATATTTAACTGTGTGGGTTTAGGATGAATTATCAAATTTATTGGCTGTATTGTTATGAAATATAGTTCTGAAACATTTAGTGATACCGATTTTTCATCAAACACCAACATCTGGTACATGTATGTATATGACCTATATCTGGTATAATAATTAGCTCCGCTTATCGCCAAATGCTAGCTTGCAAACATGCTTAATTATTATAGTGACGACAGTGTTCATTGTTGTAACTGACAAGCAGTAGGTAGCATTGTCATTTTGAGCGTGACAGCATGTTGTCATTAACATTAACATTTACCTCAGAGCAATACCACCATGTCTCACATGTTGGGGTTTTACATGTAAATGACAATCCCCTTCACACTAGCTGACATTTATCATATATCTTGTACGGTATTGATTTTTATTTTGTCTCCATCAAAGGCTTTGTTACTCTTTTATTATTTAACAAACTGTATTGGGTTTCTGCTGTTATCACTTAAAATAACATTGTAGCCTGACTGCCTAACACTCTAACATCCATAGCACATTTCTATGTGTTCTTTAATGAATGTAGCATTTATTTATTTAGGACTTCTGAGATTTCTACTTCGGCACAAGCAGATCTGAGAAATATTTAGCTCACTATTTAAACATTTACATGCTGTGTCTTCATAGATACATAGTGTATGCATGAGCTTGTGACAGCGAATTGCGAATGCCCCCCGTATTAGAGCATTTTTCCACAATTATATTATGAAACCCATATCTGAATAAAAGATAATCACTCTAGAATAAATCTGCATGTACTTGTTGGAGCGTGAGTTTATGTGCCTGCTACTACAATAGAGGTTTAATTTGTCTAAAATTAAAAGATGGGACCACAACAATTTATTTTCTAAACTGTCTCTTGTCCAGCATCCCAGGCAATAAAAAAAAACAAAAAAACTACCTTTAAAAGGGAGGAAAAAAGATATAACAGGTAAACAACAACAATTAGAACAACAGCAACAGCAACAGCAAAAGCATTAAAGAAAATGGTAAAAGCAGATAACATACAAATGAGAACCAAACCATATACAACCACTTGAAAGATGAGTCACTTTTTAAGCAAATGGTTGAGTGTTTTTGGGTATATATATGTGTGTGTATGTGGCCGCATGTGGCTGTGAAGGGTGTTAGTGGGCGTGTAAGGGAATACAGTCAGAGTTTATGTCAACATTGGGTCGAATTCCGGCTGCGGGGGGTTTGAGTAGAGTGTCCAGCTGCCCCACAGAGCAAGTGAGATGTGTGGCCCCACATCCCGAGGCCACAATTCGCCCTATCCACAGGAGGCCTACGGATTACAATATCATCCGCAACAAAGTCCACAGAGACTCCTGCCTGACCGCATCTGCCAAGCTGTCCTTCACCATTACAAACAAGAACTCCTTCCTCATAAAATACCACAGCTCCTTTTCTTAGCACCAAATTATAAGCTTTCTTTAGATCCACAAAGACAGAGCTCAACTCCTTCTGGCCTTTGACTACTACTTCTCCATCAGCACTCTCAAAGCAAACACTGCATCTGTGGTACTCTTTCCTAGCATTAGCCCATACTGCTTCCCACGGATGTTTACTTCTTTCTTCAACTGGGCTTCAACAACTCTCAACTTCACGGCTAACACCTCTGTGATTTCCACTAGGGGTGTCACGATTCTCCAAAATCTTGATTTGATTTCCGATTTTAAAATCATCTTTTGAGTCTATTCTCGTTTTTTTCTCTCTTTTAGGGCAGATGGGTCTGACTTGTCTAGTTCAGTCTAGGATAATTGGATTTATGTCATGATAACTCTTTTATTATTTATTATTTTGATTGTCTACATGGTGTCATGAGTGACATAATGTCCATCATTTGTTTGCAATGTAACATACTAAAGCCTTATTGTCAAATTTAGGTCATTTCTTAATATGAATGTGACAATAACCAGTCAATTGTAAAGTGTAAAAGTGTGTAAAAGTGTAAAAAGAAGAGAATTCATAGAGAGTCATATAGCTCTGTGTTGCTCTGAAGGTCCAGCAATCTGTTGTTAAGGCCACTAAATCTGCACTGGCCTCCAGTGACATTATCATACACAGAAGGCAACACCTTTGTAGTGAGATGCAAGCTGCTTGGCATGTCATAATATAGCTTCAGTATGTAAATTAAATGTTTAATCCAGGGTTTTACACCACTGAATAAGGCTGCATGTCTGATGCTACAAACATGCCTATAGCGCTAGTTATCCTTTTAGCGCAAGTTAAACTTTGAGGACGTTTTGCTCTAAATGGGGACAGAAGAGTTGCATCATAGTTGTGGAGATGTCCTGTGTTTTACTACACGTGCATAACATAGCGTACACACCGTGGTTTGCTTGTGGACAACACAAACGTTGTCGACAAAACTCACGGGGAACACAAAATATTTCCACACTGGTGATTTCAGAGAAGTGGGAGAGGGGGGGTTCGAGTTCGGTCAATGTGTCTCCCAAATCAGCAGTTGCCGTGGTTACTGTTAGTTGGCATCAGCTTCAGGTTAGCGGGAGGATGTAACATGTAGTTGTGCTCCAATGGCTAGCACTGCAACACTGTGGTTTTCTTCTCCTCTGGCATGTCTGCAGGACGTCACACTGCGGGTGTGATTAAATCGTCAATTCCACCTTTGCTTTCAAAGGTCAGCTACCATTGAGATTGTGACACCCCAATTTCTACAGTCCGCACATTGCCCTTATTCTTGAAAATCAGTACCACTACACTTGCTTTCTCTTTTCACTCCTCGTCCTCCTCAGAGTTGCCCTCACCTCATTCATCAGCTCCTCTATTCAAAGTACTCCTTCCATCGACTCAACACACTCTGTTCGCTTGTTAAAACATTTCCATATCTGTTTTTAATCACTCTCACCAGCTGCACATGCTTTCCAGCTCTGCTTCTCTTGTCTAGCCAATCAATATATATGTTCTCTTATTCCCTTCACCATAAGCCTTTTTCTTTCACTTTGCCACATATCTCTTTTCCTGCACGTCTAGATTCCAAGTGCTCCTTCCTACTTTCTTCATCTCCCAGGCTGTCCCACTTTTTCTTTACCATCCTTTTCCTTTGGATACTTTCATATACGTCGTTTTTCCACCACTACGTTTCCTTGTCTTCTTTCCTCTGTCGAGGGGGGTACACCAAACACTTTCTTGGCTGTAGCCTTCACCACTTTAGTTGTACTTCCCTAGTTACTGTATCTGGTAATACTTCACTACCTGTCAGATTCTGTTGCAACTCCTACCTGAACTCTGCACATTCTTTCACTATTTAATCCTTGGCTCCACATTCACTTGCTTCCTCTTCTTGGTTTCCAAACTTATCCTACAAACTACCATCTGATGCTGCTCAGCAATGTTCTTCCCTATCTCCTCCAGATTGCATCTTTTGCACAGTATAATCTACCTGTTAGCATCTTCCTCCACTTGTGTAGATCACCCTATGTTCCACCCTATTCCTAAAATATGTATTTACCTCAGCCATTTCCATCCTTTTTGCAAAATCCATGACCATGATTGGAAAATATAACCGAACCCGTTTGTGGGACATTTTGAGATCTTTCTGCAGCTAAGGTGTCACAGACACACAGAGGAACACTCTAATAAACACAGACTGAGAGAACAATCATATTCAAAATGGTGAGGTTTATTAGTCCAGTATAATGTTTTTGACAGTTTATATTCTCTAGGTGAAAAAGTGGTAATCAGGGTAATGCACCACATGCAATTTAATCTGCTCTCTCGTGTTACTGTGTGCACATGCGACACTCAGAGAGAGAGAGACATGGAAACACAAGTGCTCAGTCGACTACAATGAATTACTTAACTAAAGCAATTAAAAGGAGAGGAGTTGCAGACCAGGCTGAAAACCATCTCACCATGGTACTTCCAGCTACTTGCCTATTGACAATATTGACTGAAACAGACACAGGCGAGAAGCTGTTTTGAGTCATTTGTATGTGTGTTGTTGCTGTCTATAAAATACACTGTAATCATTGGAGTGTTGAGTGGGGGCTGCGTATCTGATGGCATGCATGTGCAGCATAGCATTGTGGTATAAGATGTATCTTCTTATACTATAATCATTCTTCACTCATGTCTTTAAGCATGAGTAATATTGATAGCTCTGCAGAGGTCTGTTGAGCTCTATGAGTGTTGTGTTATAGTGTGTAATGTGCGTGTGAGAGAGAGAAACATTATATTTGGTTTGTTTTAATTGGAAGGATTTTATTTACAGTTAATGCAGTTAAATGTAAGTGTGTTTACGGCTTGACTACAGATTAATAATTCAAGTATGGTGGCTTTCGTCTTTTTGTAGCACAAACATTTTAACACAATAATAAATGAATAAGTAAATAATTTCCCCACGTCTTTGATGACATACTTCACATAAGGAAGAAATAAATCCCAAATGTGTTATGATTACTGAACTCAGTAATCACCAGTTTGATGATGCAGATTCAGATTCTGCATGGGAAAAAGATTGAATTTGCTTGTGTAATACCACACAGGCTGCAAGACATTCTGTTCTCTAGTGTGACAAATAAAACAATTATATATGAATGAACTCAGGCCCATCATTGCAAACTCTAGAATGGCTGGGAGAAAGCTGGATGTTGGATGGGCTGCCATTTAAAAGTCTGTCTAAACACACTAGAACATAACCTTTAATTGTCTTGGTCATCTCTAGGAATACATACATTACATGACATAAGTAAAGGTTTTTGTCCCATATAGAATTTTAGAATAAACCTTTCCCTTCCTTCATCCTCTTATTTTGTGTACTTTGTATGCTTTGTATACTTAGCAAGAATCAGCCTTAAAAGTTTATGGAGTTTCCTAGAACCTTTCCCTCACACCCCATGTTACAATGGATTGCATCATTACAAAGCAGAAACTCTCTATAATATACACTAAACTGATTGAGCACAGTGTCAAAGCTTTAAAGGTTGAATCCATATACGGTGCAGTGTGAGTAAGACCTCTACGAACCTCTAAGCACACCAACTACTTCACTTGAAAGCCATTCACAGAGCACACATTACACCCTAGATATTTCAGATGAGGCTACAAGTATATAGTAAATGTACCACCACTTCACTTTGTACATTCCTACACATGTTTTGGGCTGTCCAGTTATTTCTAAGTTTTGGTGTCATGAAAAATCAGTTTTATCACACATACTTGATATTCATTATGTTCCTAGTGCTGATTTTTACTTCCTTAATAAAAACTTTGATTACCTCTGCAAGGAAAACCATTTTAAAACAGGTTTTCTCCTGTGTATGAAATCACTTTCAATGAATAGCATTATTAATGTTGTCCAGTGGCTGTGGGTGCTTGAAATGCTTTCTCATCTATGATAATGTCTTGGACTAGAGCCAATAACTAGACTCACATGTTGTGCATTCCCTACATGTCAAACATGTCTGAACTGCACCACTAACATGATGATTTGTCCCCCTCCCCATTTGAAAATCAATAAAATTTTGATCACAAAAAATAATTTATTAATTAGTTATGGGACAATGTTTCCTTTATTCTGTGTAATTTCTCTAGACCTCACATACAATGCAGCAACTTATACCAGCAGATGCTGCATATCAATCAAAGCACTAATAAAATTATAACGTGAAGAAGTCACATGCCAATAAAAGTTAAGCCGATATGCCCAGAGCATCACTTACAACCTCCGTTAACTTCCAGTCAGTTGTCACTAAGGGGACTTTTGGACTTTTAAAGCTAATGTTAGTAATTAAAACTTGCAATAGCGATCAATAACATTTATAGTGTCTTTTAGGAGTTGTTTTAGTAGTTAACCCTGGGGTATTCTACATGACCTAAAATGAAAAGGGTGTTTAAAAATTTATTGTCATGGGGTGACAACAGCAAAGCAGTGCTGCATCCCTCTGAGCACAGACTCCGCTAAATTCAATAATCACTTGCTTAATACTTGTGGTTAATTCTGCAGACACTGACTGTATATGATATAATGATCTTTGGCTGACAGCTTAGCAGAAATGAATGGGCTGACTTATTGAAAACCAGGAAGTGACTGTGCATACAGTCAATTGAAGCAGCCTCTAAGCCGAGCCATGTGTGACATAACTCACATATAACTCTCACTTGTGTCATAATGTGCAGCTGCAGCCGTTACGCTTCCACTTCTGTGTCATAACTTCAAATGCATTGTACTAAAATACTAGTAAACCAAACTTCTTTCATGAAATATTCTCTCCTCTGGATGTAAACGTCACTGAGTGTCCAAAAAGCAAAGCACAGAAGCCACCACATTTCCCCAGGTAAGTCAGGTTAATATCTGTTAATCACATGAAGAGTGTTTACGTGAAGCATAATGCAATAACAGTGTGACACAAGGTGTTTTTTTTATTTAAGCAGTGGCCCTGACTATCAAATGTAATTTATGATGTGATGTAAAGTACATTTTTTTCAGATGCCTGCAGTTTTGTAACACTATGGGTTAATAATTATTGTAAGGATGATGTACAATGTGTTCCATCCATTGTAGTGGGTTGAGCTTACTTTACTTTTAGTTTGAAATGGCAAATTAAAGTTTTCAACATTTTAGAAGTATGAATATTGTATATTGAACATGGCAATGCACATTGTAATAAAGCATGAATATAACTGATATAACTGATATAACCGAAAAAAAAATAAAGGTATTATATTCTTCAAGTGTCAGACTGTATACATGCATCTTCTTTTTGCCGGAAGCTGGTTTGTTTAGCTTCAGGGAATTTGCTGTGGGTGTCTCTCACATGGGCTTAGCTATTGTAGTTATTTGTTTGTTTTCAGATTCATTTCCTATGTCCATGTCGTCAGTGCCCGTGGTGGCTTTATGTTACTGCTGCCTCAGGCTGAATGTTGTCTTGACAGTCCATCATATTGAGTGACAGGTGCTGGCCTAACCTGCACACCTGAGGGGACAAATAAAGGACTCACAATGTACTATTTAGCCTTAAGGTAAAATAATGCATATTGCCGCCTTAAGGAAATAGTCTTTTTTTGTTTGTTTGTTTGTTAGTTTTCATGATTCTGACTTACAATAAAGGGACTACTTCTCTAGTATCTTACCGTATATGTCACATCATTTTACAGCAGGATTATTCATTCATTTGTAAGAGTGATCTTAAGGATAAGCAGCTTGAGAATAGCTTAGAAAATAACAAATACAAAAGAGAAAAAAGGAAAAGAAATTTAAGAGAATGTAAACTTAAAGAAAAGTAACTTAAGGAGCTGTCTGTAGTGTCTTAATATTGTATATGCTCCACAAAATTAAACAGTTGTTTCTTCTACTGTGAGAGCATATAGAGTTGATACACAAATCTTTCCAGTCATTTGTAAATTGTATTTATTAGAGTCAGCGTGGATGCGATCAGCATTTATTTTGTACTTATCGCAGCCATTTCCTCTATTTGAAGAAAAAGTCATGACTGTATGACTAAATAAATGACAGCTAAGTTCAAACTCATCCTCTTGTGGACAATGCGTCTGGACCAAGGCACTAGAAGTTTTTCTCAGCAAGAAGGTCTAGTCATCGTTTAATGAGAGTGAGTCACTACTATTACATTATGTAGACGTTTCTTTCATTAAAGTCTCTAATCTCTGCAAATAATTAAAGTGATAATAATGGCACTGTGTAATCTGCCAAATGAAAAGTAAGCGCTTATCTTTTAACAGCAGGAAACATTTTAATGAAATTATGAAGTTGCAGGTGAAATAATTTTTTTAATGCTACTTCAATATCTACACATGTAATTTTTGATGTGATTGAAAGTATATCTCTGTTTCAGATGCCTGAAGTTGCTGGTGAATTCAGTTTATTTCAAGTTTATTATGATTGGAAGAATGATGTGTTGCTAATAATCAAAGCTTTTCTACCTTAAAATATAGTAAATGGTCCCTTTTCAGAATATAGACTATAGATAGAATGATAAGACGCTCAATTGACAATACTTAAGCTGCTTAGAATGGCAGATCAGAAATTCAAGTGTGATGCCAGGAAAAAAAGGAAAAAAGAAAAACCCTAAAAAATGTCAAGAACTCCCAAGTTTGACATGTCTGTTACTTTAATGGCACTTCCACATTTGAAAAGTGGGCATTGTGAAAAATATACACCAGTTGAGGTATGTATGTTTCAGTTCACTGAGTAGAACATTGCAGTTATGGCTTTTGTCAATCACTTGACAGGCCGCTGTTTCTCTGTAAAATATGTAGGGTTGCTTCAACTCTGAGGTCATAGAATTTATTTGATGCTGTACGTAGCTGCATTCCTTATGCCCACATTCTAATCCATGATTCGTTCTAAAATCTTTGGGTGTATATCAGGTATCTAAATGTCTGCGGTTTTAGGGTCAGCTCCTGAAAAGTGCATGGTATAATAGTAGCACTATTGAGCACTGGTTTTTATGAACAGGGAACCTATTCATTTCTTCATACAAATGCGTTTATATCAAGGAGGTAAAATACAACAAAATAAACAAAATTAAATTAAAAAAAATAATAATAAAAAAAAAATATATATATATATATATTTAGCTGTTTTGGACAGAGATGTCAATGTATTATTTAATTATTATTACTCTAGCCAAAGTTTTATGTCTATATTCCTGGCATGTAAGCCACCAAGAGACAACTGCACACACACAAGCACACACTAGTGAGATAGTGGCATTTGAAATAATATGCTCTGTTGTGAGAGCAGCGGAAATCAGTTTTTAGTTACCTTCGCCAAGGAGGTTATGTTTTTGCCAGCTTTGGCTTCTCTGTTAGCAAAATAACTCAAAAAGTTATGGATGGATTTTGATGAGACTTTCAGGAAAGGTTTGTAATGGGACAAGGGACAGATGATTAGATTTTGGTGCTGATCCGAAACGCCGTCTAGATACAGGAATGTTTTTATAATTATATGCCAAAGTGCTCACCTCCGCCAAGGAGGATATGTTTTTGCCAGCTTTTGTTTTTGTTTGTCTGTCTGTCAGCAAAATAACTCAAAAAGATATGGACAGATTAGGATGACATTTTCAGGAAAGGAGTGTAATGGGACAAGGAACAGATGATGAGATTTTGGTGGTGATCCGTAATTTTTTGAAGGACGCTTTATCATTGCTTGGCGGAGGTCTACGTTTATTTGTGTGAATAAAACTTTTGGCCCTTATTCTAAGTTAACCGACAGTCAACGAGTGAGAGAGAGAGCGAGAGGAAGAGAAAAGAAAGAGAGACCGAGTGAGAGAGACTGAGCGAAAGAGAGAGACTGCTACAAGCATCTGCTTCTATCTAGGGTGGCCTAAAAAAAATGTCAAAATTAATAATTAATGCCTACCATGTTGGAGAGTGAACCAGATTACTTACGGCATCACAGCAGGAAAGTCAGTGGAAAAAATGTAAATATAAAATGCTCTGGATTATTCAGACATATTATCATATCTGTTAGCACTGGTTCATTGTTTGTGAATATCAAATGCAATAGTCAGGTACTGATTATTGCAACAGCCACACTATTCCGCTGGCCCATCGTCACTATGTACGAGTATGTGAATATTTTTCCTCCTCACTTGTTTATACTTGTTATGATACGATCGTGAGGAGTGCAGCAAAAAATTTTAAAGTCTGTTATGGCATATACGAGTTTGACATGTTAATTTCTCTGACAGTCATAACTTAGGAGTCTAGTTTGTGATATGCAGTATATCAGAGACCTGAATACTTTTTTTTTTGTCTCTCTGCTAATTTCAATTAAAATCAAACTCACCAAGACCTTTCAGTGTCCTTTCAAAGAGATATTTACAAGGGCACAGTAAGAAAACAAACATTACTTCGGTGTCTGCTGAATCGCAATAGCGATTCATTTTACCATGGCAACCACCCATTTTGCTCATTGTACTTTGTGCTCATTTGCATAAAAAAAAAGCCGTGGAAAAACAGTTGGGCCTCAGATCCTCCCACTTAGCTCATGAAAGTTTCTTCTAATCAAAGTTCTTTTCATGATCAAAATGAAACTGAATGGACAAAACATTTGTCTTACAAACAGCACCCAAATCATTGTGTCACAATGACAGGCCACAATTTGTTTTCCATTTTATACTTGGAGAGGGTGAGAGGAGCTCATTTAAAAAAAAAAAAAAAGGGGAATACACACAAACACACATACACAAACACATACTTGTAAAACAAAACAGAGTGCTTAGCATGCCGTCCACGCACGTAATGTTTTGGCAACCAAAGAAAACATTAATGCTAATAACATGTATTAATCACTGTTGTTCCAATACATAGAGCAACAGTTTGAATGAAGACTGTTGCAAAATATCAACAGTGAATACTGAAGGCCCCTATTTACTGTTAGTCATACATAATTGCAGCCTGCACCAAATTAAAGGGAGTGCTAATACATAAATGGTGAGAAGGAAGTTTCTAATTTTTGTCTGGTTTCATATATATATATATATATATATATATATATATACATATGCATTCATACTCTATATATTTTTAACTCTGTCTCTTTAGGTAGGAAGCTCTGTTCAATTTTTAGATGTGAAAAATATCAGCCCTTTGGATTTTTATTAAAAATTCATCTTTGACTGTATGTGGCCAAAGATGCCTCTGTTCATTACCTGAGGTGTTTTCAGCCAAATGGAACAATGTTCTAGTACAACGACTCTGTGCCCAGAGGATTGCTCCCTCTTGACTGCAGACCCTCGCCAGCCTGTGGTGCTCTGCATTTTCTATTCATCAGAATCGGTCACTACGACCAGATTCAGGAGTGCAAATCTATTTACCTCAGGGAAAGTTGCCTCAGGGAAAATTGCCTCGGGGGGGAAGGGTAAACAGTTGTTATTCCTGTCAGTCTTCATTATATGAGATTTAAAGCTGCTGTACCTTGTTTACAGCTCAGTCAAAAATACAGCTGCCGCACCATTCCTCCTCTGGAAGTATTTGCGAGAAGGATGTGAACAACATTTCCTTTAATCAAAAGCAGCAATGTGCCGTAATAATGCCTGTGCTTGTTTGCATAATCAGATGACAACACCAGATAGCTGCAGTGAAATGAGCTTTTATGTTGTTTGCTTTTGAACTATTATGTGTCAACTGTTTGCTCCTCTCCTTTCTTGATGAGACTTGGTAACAGATAAAAGGTGTATTGTGACTAAAGGTTAACTCTCAAAAGGCGACAGTGACACACATAGCAGGAAGTGATACATGAGCCTTGTAAGGTTGAAAATTTTTATTATTGATAAATAATTTTTATTATTGATAAAATTGATATGTAAGAGCCTGGGTGTTATCCTAACACCCAGGTTCTTATTCCATAATTATTTATGGAGTAAGCACATATCTTAGTAGCTGAATGTACAAAGCAGAACTGTCAACTCTAATGCACGCGACTGTGTGTTTCCTTTGGACACAGCAATTGCATGCCTCTGCTGCCATGCCTCGCTCACATATTGTCTTGGCTTTGAAGGCAAGATGTTATGCATGTTTGATCACAGGCAAAAACAGACCCTCAGAAGTCTCACAGTCTTAGCAGATAAGCCACGTGCTAATTCAAATGCAGCGAATCTCTCATTTCTGCCTCGTGCAACTGTTGATCAGCTGCCATTTCGACACTTGCAATGAATATTTGCTAATGACCAAACACACCTCCCGAAACAGGCCAAGAATAGGTCTCTGCCTAAACATCTGCTCTCTGCTTCTCTCTGAAGGTTCCCAAGTCACAAGATCCCTTCCTCCTTTCCACCCATCCTACTGATTATTTACTTAAAAGACACACTGAAGGAGCAGATTGTTGTGGAATCGAGTGTAGGAAGATTCAGAAATGACACACAAATACTTAAGTGCTGTCCACAAACGAGCCAAATGAGCCGGCAGGGTCGTATCTTTCCGAAAACAAATAATTTGAAAGCAAATTTTAGAGTCTGCTCCTGAGCTGAAAATCAAGCAAACAAATAAATGTTGTACAGTGAGCTGACAATCCATAAGCATCGGTTGAGTGTGAGAGCTTCCAGTACATGAAGGCATAATCTTACTAGTACAATACACATAAATGTCGAGCTGCAAACATTTGACCTATGTCTACATAAAAATGTAATTTGTCTTTGGCAGAAAAACACAAGAAACACGAGCCAGTAGATAAAATAACATTTCTTTGTGAAACAGAGATTACTGGACTCCTCTGGGTCTGACAAAATGAACAATGACAAATCTGAGGAACAGACTGATTTCTTGACATACAGTATGAACATTGACTTTCTAAAAGGGACTCGCATTTATAAATGGTTTGAAGACTTGCTGTTTGGTGAGCCTACTTTGGTGTTAAAGGTGGATTTCTGTCAGCAGAGCAGTGCCTGTTATGGCCGACTTTATTTTGCTAAATTAATGGTGATGTGATGTCTGTGTGGTCTGAGTGGCGAACACCTGTGACGGAATATTTGCATTAATGTGTTATGATTGGAGACTCTTCACACTGTCACACTGAACGTTTTGCATTTTTCAAATTCTGCCACATGCAGTACAGACAAGGCATCACATCTGAACCCCAATGCAGTCCAGCAACATTTGACACTGCTTGAAAGAAACAGAGAAGCTTTTCATTTGACGCCTCCACCTTGTACATGTGAGATGACCTTCAGGACCATTATCTTGAAAACAGGTGTTTTAAAGCAGCTGTATCCAGAGAAAAATAAATATTGATCCCAAATCTGCCCAGTATGTATGTACTATACAAAGTTCATCAAATGCTCCCTGTCATTTTTCAGGAACTGTTAGATTCAAAACCCATCATACACTCATGTAGGCGCAGATGATTTTGCCAGCAAGCAGAGATAGAAGTATTGTGCAGTATGAGACCCTTTTAATCCAGCTGTTGTCAATCGAGAAACAGAGCCACTTTTTAACCCTGTAGGGAAGTACCCAGCACTAAAAAATCTGAAGTTTGTGCTAAAGTATTCCTTTCTACTATAGTACATTCTTAAAATCAGAAGTCACTACAGTATCTTGTCTGTGTGTTGTGCTGCGCAGAAGCCTTTCAATTGAGCCAGAACATGCAGTTTCTGGAGCATTCAGACATCTAAACAGGTGCACTTTTCTAGTCGGGGGGGAAAGGACAGCATGGATAATTTGCTCAACTGTAATTCCAGCCAGCGTTGTTCTAAATTTAGGGATGTTTCTCTTTTACCAGAAGTGCACAAGGCTTTTATGTGCTGATTGAAATTCAGGTGAGGAACCAATATAACTTAGAATGAACTAGACAGTATCTTTGGCAGCAAAAAAAAAAGGTTATATGCGTACAAGCTTGTTTGTATATAATCTTTTTATAAAATGAACCCTGTAAATGTAACTTGTTCTATGTTCTATGTGTGAGGACAAAAACAAATGTTGCTTTCAATGAGGGTCACTGTTGTAATATTTAATTTTTCACCTAAAAACAACCTATGTGATTTAACACGGTTTGCCATGTTTGGCCTCACAGAGGTCAGATACAAATTTGAAGGAAAAAAAAAATCAAGTAATTATTTAGCAACATGTGCAAACTGAAAAGACAAGAAAAAAAACAAACCCTCTTTGGATGTTTTGCATGTGTTAACCTCCTGGTTGTGCATTTCTGCTCTGCAAGCTGAGATGAACAGTGGATTGTAATGCAATGTTGCCTGACGGGCAGCGGTAATTGACAATAAATCCCATGTTCAGGTGCTATTTGATCATAAATCACACTCTGAATGAAGTCAAAATCCGTCACGACAGTGCAACAAGGAGCAGTTCCCTTAATGGTTTATCTCCTAATCTGCCTCAGTACTGGAAAAATAAACAAACATAAACAGACACATTGCCTTTATTAGGAAAAACTGATTTGTTGCTTGGTGTAAATAAAATGGGTCAAAGTCTCTGCAAGTAAACATGAGCTGTACATTTCTGACTTTATCAAGAAAAATGTATTGACATAAAAACATATGCTGTATTCGTCTACTATAATTTCAATCTTTTGATATATCTTTTATATCTAGCCAGAGTCATGAGCCATAGGGGTCTGGTGAATCAGAATGTATCATCTGCTCTGTGGCAAAACCCCAAGCAGTAGGAAGCACTTGAAAGGTTCACTAATATGATGTTTTGCTGGTTGTTTCTTTTACTGCAAGGTCATCATAATGATAAAAATAATCCCCCATGACAGATTTGTTTTCAAAAGGTTTCACTCTCCTTCTCTATCATCTCTGAGAAATATTGTCCAATAATGCTGACTCCAATAGAATCATTTGTTCATGGCCTGATGTATTACCCTATCTTTCCTGAAATACAAAGGTCTCCAACACTGTTTTTGGGAATAATGTGAGTGTGTAAAATGGTCCTCTGGGAAACCTACTAAAGGGCTTCTTTATTCTCAGACACATGTTCAGGCATGTCAAATTTCTAATCTTATGAAAACCTGCATGCAAACACTTGGCAACAGAAGGTACTTGTGCAAATGCAAATATACAGCCCACTGGAAGAGGGGGCCATTTAATCAATGCAGCCCGATATTGCAAGCAGCAATTTGCTTGTCTTGGCCAGGGTTCAAAATGAGATGAATCCTTCAAGTTGATTCTCCAAGCATTGTTGATAAATTCATTCAGAATGTGACTGTGTAAGGTATGGGGCACCAGAAATTATCCACTACCCAGATGTAATGATATGCTAAACTATGACCTGTGTTCAGGGTCTAATGGAACTTCAGAATAATACTTACATTTGTAAAAAAAAATTGTAGCAATATGCTACAAAGATAAATGAGCTGATTTATACCGAACTAGAAACAGTCAGAGAAAGACCAATTAAGGAGCATGTCTGGAAAAAAACAGTGACATATTAGGCCAAACCTCATGTATGCATTATGTGAGTGCTAACAATCTGTCAGTATACCTAAGTTGAACAATATATTTTTTTAAAAAAACTGTTTTTTATAGGTATGTGTATGCACAGGTGTACCCTGTATTTGGGGTTCTAAATTAGCCTTGTTTGGTTATGATCCTATTTGTATTTATGTGCATAAATAGAATTTCACTTTGCTAAGACAAAATCAGAAGTGATGAAAGCAAATTGCTCCAGTCAAAACCAATTAAAACAGAAGGCAGATTTATTTAATTTTACAACCATGTCTCATTCTTTTTATGCTAATGGAAAAATCTAGACGTTGATATGACTTGATGGCTACACAGCCTTCACCTCTGCTGAGTTAGTCCTCCTCAATAAACTATAGGCTTCTTTCATATACTTCTGGATGAAAAAAGAGAATGCAGAGGAGTTTTTTTTTTTTTTTTGCTTTTGCTTTTTGTTGATCAATCAACTACCAACGCCTCTTCCCTTTTAATGGCTGACTGATCAAGGTCAGCAAAAATAAACATTTGCACTGCAGTTTTATTAGAGCTAGAATGACAAAAGTAAAACGTAAAAACGCTGTAAGCACTTTGCTCAGTGTTCCTTCAATTTAACCGAGTCTTTATTACACTATTATTCCAGCAATATGATAAAATTTAACTACTCAGTTATTATACTATTATGCTGATGTTGTTTTGCCCTTGTGTTTCATTGTAAAAGCTTTAAACAGGGGATGTTTTACAAGAACAGACATTAACAGCCCCCACTACAATTTATAAGTGAAAATGCATTAGCTCATGTGTCGTACATTTAAGTTTTTAAAGTTTTGGAGGCCCTAATATTTCTCACTTTTTGTTGTCTTCCTTTCTTGTTGGTTAGTGTGGTGAAATATATTCAATTATTTTGCCACTACTGAAAAAAGAGAGCAAGGTGCAGCATATTTCTGTTATCGGCTGCTTAGTGACACTGTTTCCAGGAGTTTAAACCACTTGAATGCTGTGTTTTGAAGTTATGAAGTTAGGTTTTATGTTTCTTATACCTCATAAAAATTTGTCAAATAATGTAAATGTGGAATAATACTCAAAACGAATCTTACAGGGGAAAATACTGTTGGCTCAAATAATGTATGGAGAACATTTTTCATGCTATTTGTGGGCATTCGTGTTGAAAAAAGTAGAAGACCTGTTCCTATATTTGAGTTGGTTATTTGCACGATTTGTTTTCCTTTTTTTGTTATTCTGGCACATGACTGCATTTTCAATAATATCCGCCAACATAACGCCTGTAGTGTCACTGTGCAATCAAACAGCACAGGGAGGAAACATATTTGCACTGTACAAGAGTCACAGCAGCATGTTGAGTTTTGCTTAGGTAAGCTCAGCTCCAGTTTAGAAAACAAACAACCAGAAACAAGAACGCTACACTCGTATGGCAGGGAAACACATGTTTAGCAGAGTGCAGGCGGCTTTGCCATGTAGACATATTGCAAAAGCAAGCTTTTTGAGCAGGACATTTCATGGAGGCTAATGGTTTTCAATCTCTCCTGACAAAATGGCTTTTTTCAAATGTGCCACGCTGCAAGAAAAGAATCATTGTACTTACATCTTAGGCTCTCTAAGATAACATTCACTTTGAAATAATTTTTTACAGCGCACTGTAGAGCTCACGCGCACGTGCAGAAAACTACTCAACAGCATAATAAAGGATGTCCAGTCTCAGCGGACTTCTAAGAAAAGCTTTGGGTTAATGGCTTTTTTTCTTGTGTAGCTGTGAACCCACATATCTCTGATATTAAGGACACCACAGAAAAACAAGGTCATAGCAGTGCTCAAGGAAAGATGGTTGTGAAATTCCTGATAGAATTCCTATCATGTAATCAATCGTACAGTTGCAACATTTTTCAGTAATGATGATTGGCAAGAACATTCCAGCAAAATCTATATTCCAGTTAATTAACAAACACCGTATTTATTATCTACACTTTTGGACTGTTGACCGTGGTATGATGGGCTTGACTTATGCAGAGTGAGCATTTAAGCATTCAGGCATCTCCACCACACTGTGACAGCACACGCCTACTGATGGATGCATAATGGCTGCTGCAGAGGCTGACTATATGACCTTTCAGTCACTAGACTCTCTTCTAACCAATAGGACTCCACGCTACCACAACATGTACAAAATTTGGTCTAGGAATTTCTGGCTCAGTAAACACGCAACCAAAACAAACAGGATCGAAAGGTTAGCCAAGCAAACCACCTCCCCAAAATATGTGGTACTGCCAGTAATGTGCATCAGTGGACCTGACAACGTGTTTACGCACTACTTATCACCAAGAACATCACGTCAAGAGGAGATAAGAGACTGGAACTCTGTCCTCGTTTTCCAGTTCATTTTTCATTCCACCTCTACCCCTGTTACTTTTTCACCATGCAGTGCTCTTTAGTGAATTGTTGAATTTCCCCTCCTCTAGACATGCAGACAGACACAGCCTCACGCACCAATCTCCTCCGCTGCAGTTTTGATAGAGGGGGTGGCAGTGTGGGTTATTCCATCTGTAATAGTCTATGAAGTCCTAAGCTTCATCCCTGCACAATGGAGAGCACCCACTTCCCTCTGTCAGACAAACAGACATGCAATCTCTAGTTTGGATGATCATGCTGCTGTTGACTACTAATTCATGTTTCATTTGTTTGAGAGAAATCTCACACTGCTTTATGGTTGAGAAAAAAGCCTGGCTTCTTCTTTGTAGACTTCACAAAGACAAGGAGGAACTTTCAAAAGCTAGCAGCGATCACATCGTTGTTGACATGAAACTATATAAAAGCAAGAAAAAAACTCAAATCAGTGTGGGTCATGGGGATGATTGATTCCAGGAAACAGGTTTGGTGAATTGTCTGATAACATTACCCTCTGGTCTGCTCGTTAAACCAGACTAGGCCTGTGGGTGAACATTTAGTCTAACATTTAAGCTTGTTTTTGTTTTGTTTTATGGTCCATTGATCAGGCTGATAACAAAGGCAGTGCCTCTGTGAAATATGATCTGGCAGTGTGAGAACAGCTTAGCTTCTCATTATTAAAATTCTTCAGCATCCATCTACACCACATTTGATTCCTGTGGTTAAGGCATGTATTGACAGTTTATGTGCTTGACTCATGCTTCTGTGGCGCACACAGATTTAGTTGATGTGTTATTGGAGCGATATCATGAGTTGTTTTCACAACAAGCAGAATTGGTTCTGTTGTACACTGCAGTGAAGACAATTAATCCATGTCTAGCTATCTCCCATTGTCTCCTTATGTACTTACTAATAACCTGTGGTACTCTGACAAAAAAAATAAAAGTTTCTTTGTAGCTGGCTTAGGCTCTAAAAGGGAATAGATTACAGAGAGGAATGTTTTTGTTTCAAAAAAAAAGATTTCAATTTGTGTCACTGAATGCTTTTAAAGTACAGCAACTATAAGACTTTTTTTTTTTTTTTTTGCATAAATTGGCACAAAGATGACTGTGATGTAATAAATCACAAGGCTGCTTTGTTGGTGGTCAAAAACAACCATCTCATTCTTTGAACCCTTTTAGACGAAGCTAAAAGGAAAGAGTTGGTAAGTAGTGTCAGGCTTTTTGCATTAAAGTGTATATTTTTGTTATTGAAGAGAAACGTCTATCAGGGATGTGCAGGCAATTACACCAAATGCTCCCATGCATGAAATCCCAGCTGGTTGTTATTGATAAATTTCCAAACACCTCCAAAGACTTTTCAAATTACCTCTCTCTCTTATTAAAACTTTACTCATGCATTTCATTTCCTCCATTTTTTTCCTCCAAGGGTATGCACAGGCATGTTTGTGTGATAGTGCAGGAGCAAGCAGCAGAATATGCTTGAGATGGAGTGAGGGAGACAGACAGAGGGGGTGAGATATGGAGGTAAGGCAAGGCAGAGGAGAAGAGAGGGAGAGTCAAAATGTAGGATTGGCGTGTTGGACAAATGAACAGAAGGTATCTATTTATCTCCTCCCAGAGTACCAATGGACAGGGCTTCATTATTAGTAGGCAAACCAAAAGCCAGACATATTTTGAATCTCTTCTGTATTCAAGCAGCATTCTTCTGCGGTACCATAAGTAATTTCTCTTAACATGGCTGAATGAGATTCCCTTTAAAACCATCTGAAGGTCAAATCAATTGCTATACTCCAAGGACACAAGAAATCTCAAGTTCTCCTTCTTAAATATTCCCTCGCTTTAGTATCATCCTTCAACGATACATTCAACAATTTGAGAAGACATCTTAATTGCACTGAGTGGAGATAAATGAATTGCACAAATGCAAATGAATAAGTAAGAAAAATGGTTAAACTATTTATTTTCTCTAGAGCAAAGTACCCTTCAACATGTGAGGTGGGTTTAGCTATTTCATAACAAGCAACCAAGGCATGAAAACAAACACAATTCAATTAGTAGACAATTACTGGCCCTTACAAGTCTTACTTCAGTGCACCATTTATTGACACTGCCATAGGACAAATTGGTCTTTCCTCTCACCAAACATTGGAAAAATCTGACTGAGGGAGATTTCTGCTGCTGTTTATTAACAAGTGACTGGCCATTCCTGCATGCCTCTCAGTTTGGTTAGACAAACCACCACATTAGTTGTCTCTCTTAAAACCCATTTTGCCCTCCAACCTAAGCCCAGCAGATAAGACAATCCCGTCCATGAACACATTTACATGTAAATGTAGCTCCATGTAGAAGCCTTCATGGATAAACACTAACTGCAACAAGCCTTTATTACAGTGTAATTAATCATCTCATTGGGCTCCAGATTAATAGCACAGGAAAATTAAATGCATCTTTGCACTCGCCAAAGAGATTGATTTTGTGAGCCTCGGACAAATAATAAAAGGTGCAATATGATCAAAATAAATGACAGCACATGTTCGGCCTCAAATATTTACCGGACGTAAATATTTATCAAGAACGTGTTAAGAGACACAGAAACCAGCCATTAGAGTTACTTTATGGAGGATACATTTCATCCTTATAGATCTGAACGTTTTACCCTGAAAGCATATAATGAAACATACTTTGAAGTCTGAGTGCTCCATAGTCAACTGGAAGTGCTATATAAAACAGCAGCCTCTTTTTAACACTTCCTGTGTGTGTCAGAAAGCTGAGCTCTCAAAACCCTGTTGGTAATGAATTACACATTCCTCACGCGTCTCTTCCATCTATCCCTTTGTGATGCAGATGTGAATCTGCGGCTACAACGTAAAAGCACTGTAGGACCTCTCACCTCTATATCATACAGGCCACCAGAGGCCACAGCAGCTCAGACAGCAGCAGAATTAAATAGAACTGGTGCCATGCAGCGACACAAGGAGGCAGGCTGCCACTTCTGACTGGTCTGTGAGGCCAGATTAGTATGCATTGGCTGTCCTGTGTCACAGTGTGGCATAGTGTTTATCCAACAAAGCACAGGTGGGAAGAGTGAGTGCGCTAACAAAGAGGCAGGTTTGATGATATTGGTGTACCTGGTGTATATCCAAACAATATGTCACTGGCTCTCACAATATAGGGTGGCAATAAGAAGTGGTGGTGATTGTCGAGTGAGATGTAAAGAGGAACATATGCATCTGTTGTTTCTACCAACAACCTCTAACAAATTTATCATAATAGATAGTCATATTTCATAATAATTTATTTACTGGCATGATTCCATAAAGGACATATTCTTACTCATGGTGAAAACACAGAGGATCAGGAGGACAAAGGAAAGGTGTGATGCACCACCGTATAGAGCTTAAACCAATGCTGGATTTATTTTAGCAAAAGCTTATCACCTGTGGCTTGAATCAGCCATCTGGAGTTTTAGGTTTTGGTCGTTACAGTGACAAAGACAGTTTGTATTAATGTCATATTATCACTGTTTTACTGTACTTACTGCACCCACAAACAGCCAGTAGCTGTTCTGCAAATGCTGCTCTTGGCTTTTCCCCATATCTTTAACTGCCTCTGCTGCTGCCTGCTTTGAGGCGATATTTTCATATTAGAGAGCTGCTCTATGTGTTTGACCTCACTACCACACAAGTCCTTTGAATGCAGCACTGGAAGAATACTAAATACTTGTGTTGTTCTAAAAATTGAGGAATTTCATGGCTGTGAGGATTACAGCATAAATTCATTACAGATAAAAGATAAAAATCATGGAAAAAAAGATTTACATGGCTCACATTGAATTTTTTTTTTTAACACTCTGTGTTTTGTTGTTTGCGTTGTATTTCCAGGTTTAGTTATTCAATCTATGAGGCATAAATGAGTCAGTGGAATGGGATTAAACATTCCACAATTTACTTTTTCTTTTTAGAGGTCATTTCTGACATTTGCTAGTCAACAACATAATGTCAGCAAATAACGACATCAAAAATTGACAGGAACATTTCACCTTGCTTGCTTCATCCCCAAAATGTATGCAATTTGTTAAATCTGTATTAAATGCCAGGAGTCGTAAGCGACAGCTTGCCTCGAACAAAAGCAAACACCAAATTGCATGTCCCATCAATGGCGCACTCCATTTAACAAAAGCTGACAGACAGATTGCAATTTGTTTTATACACACCCTTTATGACAGCGCCCTTTACCATTCAGTAAACATCATATCACGTCGGTACTTAGTGCAGAGTTTGCTGGTGAATACATTTGCCTCTTGATCTTAAAACAAGGTGTCATATATTACACTGTTGCCCCCTCAAAATTAAATGTGCATGTGTGTCCTTGTTTCAATGATTAAAGTTACAGCTGTTGACATTGCGTTGTTTAGTCTGCTCGGTTGGAAATAATTACATAGCAGTACTTGGTGCTTCTATCACCTGTTAAATTCAAAGGACATAAGTGCAAGCAATGAATGGTTTAATGGAGGCAGTGGTGCTACATGATTACTTTACTCACTGTTTTTATGAAAAGGTCTCTGAAGCCCCCTGGCACCATCCCCCCTTCACTTCTGGCTCCTGTTCTACTGTTGTTTCATATGATGGGGGTGACATCTTAAGGCGCAAACCTGCTGGGTGCTGCTCCCTGGATTCGATGTTTTTCCCTATATATACACATATAATCCTGTGTTGTCAAGTGACATCAAGCTGTATGACTCCAGACCCGTACGCCTGCTCTGCATGGACTCTTGTGTACAAATTATCATCATCCCATTGGAAAAGCACAGTGTTGCACTGTCAAATCAAATTATGGTGGGTACATGAAATCATGCATTAGTTACAGTAAGGGCTATAGCATATTCAAATCATGCAGGCACACTCCATTCCCATGGCACCCATCATGTTCCATAAGCGCAGCTGACCTGTCAGCAACATAGAGGACATCCATAGGGATCTGTAAACTGGTTACTTTTAGTTTTCACTTGTTCCCTCTGCTCAAAGCATGAGAGTTTGACATTTCTCTTCAGGAGTGAAATGATATATCTTTTTGTATCATCCCTTTGTAGTGTGTAACGCCTCACCCTGGATTAAACCACAAAATTTAAAACTATAGGCAGTAAGGGCCAGGCAATGCTTTCCATGTTTGCGTATGGGTCCATTTGGGTCCACATGACATAAATTTTGTCACGTGAACATTTCCACAGTGGACCATCCGCAATAATTGCACATACTCCGTGTGGCGCAGCACTTTCCACTCTAGTTTGTGGTATGCTGGTAACATTAAAAACTTGCTTGAGGTTATATGAGAAAGTCCACTGCTACCCATGTACAATCTATTGCTTAAATCCAAAAAGGAAATACAAAAGAGGGAGAACTCCTACTGAGAAATTGGTGCTACTAAAATGAAAAATGAGATTGAGTATACATTGGTGTAACACTAAAGTGTACACCAATGTGTAAAGTGTAATAGGCATCAGTAAATAAAATTGCCTTTGCAACCCTAAAAATCACTGTGATAAACACAACAGTACTTTTCCTGAAGTAGTCTTCCTGTGACGCCATCTTTAAAGTCTGTAACAATCGACTGCAGAATATTTCATTACGCTACTAATAGAGCTATCTCCAAACAGACTATGCTGTTCTATGCAGCTCCCTTTCATTTTCAAATTGAGTACTAGTCTATATTGGAATATGGAAATACTCTCCCTTGCGCTGCATTCTGCAATCTGCAATCTACAGGTGCAAACTTTGAAGATTGTGTCACGGGAAGACAACTTTGGGTAAAGTAAAAGTTTATAAGCAGTCTTCTATAAAATCTGTCTGTACACTTGCAAACTTATGAAGACTTTGGTTTGTCTGTCAGAACCCTCTCTTCGCTACCACAGAAGTGAAATTTTGTTCTGACAGTAGTTAAAAATAGTGATTTGTCTTGCCATGCTCTTTTTGTTTTACAAAATCTTGTGTTATGTGAAATATGTTTTGTGAAATGTCAATTTATTTTCTGAAATGTCGTGTTTTTGTGAAATGTTGTTGTATTTTGCACTTCAGGGTCACCATATAAAACACCAAATTTTTCAAAAATCATCCCACTGACGTGATCGTGATACATCCACATAATATGAACTCGTAAGATTATGAACATACAGGATCTCTACCCAACCAGTCAAACAAAACACCTTGAGGATAACTTGGTTGGGTGAGAAACTCTTTGAATGTTAAGAGAGGATGCTTCACTTCTGAACTTTGATACTGTGCTATAAAGACAGCAGTGAACACCTTGTTCAGCTGATTGTAAATTTAGCAATACCCCTGGGACACTGGCCTCCTCTGGATCTGCTTCCATCTGTGGAGTCCCAAGGGAAACCCTGTGGGATGATTAAAGGAACACTACCCTAAAGTAGACAGATGTCCCAATCACCTTCAGATCTGGGGCATTGTTAGATAACTCTCTGCATTAAGGAACACAATGTAAAACATCAAAAACATCACAGATTAGCTTGGCTTTTCAAGATTTGCTTTGATGGTGAGTTGTGCATAGGAGCAAAGCTTATAGAACCATTACCCTGCTCATCTGCACTGCCATACAGGGATAAAGCTCATTTTGGTTTAAAAGGCTTGATGTAAGATACAAATGGTCATATAAGTAGTAAATGTTTTAGACTCAAGGCTTACCATATAATGTGTAACATTTAAGTGGATTTGTTGACAGAAATTGAATGTACTACCTCTAAGTATGCTTGCAAATGCATAAATGCTCTCAGATAAAGTTAATTTGGTTTGTGTAGCCTTTCATATGTAGTTAAGCCAGTCAGTGGTTTGATTTTACTTTTTGAAGCAGAAGCTCATTACCCAAACAAAGAGAGACAACTTCCTTTCTGGTATGTAAGGGCCACCATACTGATGGGCCTTTTGAACAGGAAGGGTGAGCAGAACATTCCTACATTTGTTCCAGTCCAAGGTCTCACCATTAGATGCCATTAACTGTCCCACACTGGACCTTGTAGTGCCTTTAGGGAGGTGACAACTGGTCACAGGTTAAATCTCTAGTATATGAGTATTTAAATCTATGATAAAATGACCCTATATGTTATTTACTTATAACATCAGTAAACACATTCCTGATGAGTTAATGGGGTAAACAGGTAGTTTCAGATCTTTGTCAGTATAGCATAATGTCCTTTTTGTACATTTGTACATCAAATATACAACAAAGTAGGATATGTCAAAAGTGGCTATGATTCGACTGGAAGATGTAATACATGGTGATCTGCTGGTACTCACTTCTTCCCAGGCTACAACCTCTAATCTACGATATATACTGTTCTGGTTTCAAAAACCCGAATAGCTCTGGCTAAACTGTAAATCTCAAGACTTTAAAGCAGCAGTTCACAAACAGAGGGATGCCACTTGAGGCTTAGCGGTGCACTGCACTCTCACTTTTTTTTGATAAATGCAAAATCTCTTCTTTATCGTTAAATGAAGCTCCTGCGGTGGGCAGGATGAAATTTCCCACCTCTATGTTTGACCACTGAGTATAAAAATAGAATTTAAACACTGTGGGCAATTTAAATCAACTGAGGTGTATTTACATGGGAATATATAGGTATAATCACAAGTAAATCTGCAGCAAAGAGCAAAAATCTCTCATGTAATGCATTACAGTGAAAGCTGTACTTTTTTTTTTCTTGTTTGTCACCTAAAAGTAAAGCTGACAGTGTCCAGTTCCACAATCAAGCTCCCAACAGGGAGAAACCTATTGATTTTTGTGCCCTGACTTTCCACAAAATGCCATCTTGAGGTCAGACTTTGTTGTCCATGGTGGCACTGTGACTAGGTGGTTAGCACCAACACCCAGGATACACTGATTGTGGTACCTGTGTATTGCAGCTCCCTCGCTACAGCTGCTACTGCTGCTGCTCACTTGTACTGTGCAGTATGTGTCCACACTGACTGACAGAGTGTCTCCCTGCTACTGCCATTGCTGTCAAGTAAAATGAACAACAATTCACTCTCAGTTGAAGGGCATTTCTATGGATATGCCTTTGCTTAGACATGTTCAAAGTTTCATCCTTGAGTAGGAGGAGGGAAGGAAAACCAGTGGGCCTCAGCAATGCAGAAAAGGCAAGTTTAAAAAAAGCAACTCTACCATCTATAGCTACAGTTGTACAAACTTCCTCCCAAATCAATTTCTTTTATTTTTGTATGCATCTCCATACTAAATATATTGTAAAGCTTGCATTTATACAATTGTTAAGAGAATATAAAATATAATGTACATTTTTTAATGTTTGTGCAATATTAAGACTATTAAAATAGATCACAGTTTTTATATTGTAGATATTCTGTGTTGCTCCTCCCACTCTATTTTGAATGGTAACTGTCACACATAAAAAAGAAATAAGGTGCTGAAACTCATAGCAGTAAGCTGTGGTAGTGTGGATGCAGTGACCTGTTAACACTGATGTTGAAACAATAACACGACCATTGCAGATGCAATGCAATGTGGGTTCGAGGCCTGACTCTCAACCAAATGACCAGGGTTTGACCTCCTCTATGACTGATAAATGAATCATGAATGAATGTTCCAAAAATGCATGCGTTAGATCAACTCTTTTTATTGACGGTGCTTCGAATGAGGAGATTATACCTGTACAAGTGCTTTGAACAGTGAAGATGGTTTGAACTGCACAGGGTGAGGATTAATTTAGTTCATTTTAAGTGATAATTGTACTAAAACATATCAAGTATGAAACATTCAACCTCTATAGGTGTGAAATGCAACACTCAAAATTATATATGTGTCCCATTAATGGCAAATATTCTTGGCCGGAAAAAAAATGACAGAATAAACAATATATAACCCACTTTCTGTTAATACTGAGCACACAGATACACAATGGGGAAATGGATTATGATGCAGGTGGTTGGAGAAGTTTTGTTACATTTCTATTCCCTTTTTCCCCACTACTGAAACCTGTCACTAGTGGAATAGATTGTTTCTGACATGAATCCAAGCCTCCACAGATGGAGTTCTTCAAAAGAGAACATTGGAACATCGCTCCTGTCAAGCCTACGGGGTGTGTTTAATAAGATTTTTCGCAGTATCACTTCACGTACCTACTCTTGAAGCTCTTCTGTCATGTTGCTCCTAGTTGATGGCAAAGTTAACAGTATCTGAGAGGATTGTCAGACTTGGTGGGGATTTGCATTTGACTGAGGACTTTCCTGTTACAATGTAATCAATAGTGAAAACAACACAACTGTGACAGAGTTAATTCCCAGTCTCAGTAGAGTGTACTTTTGTCAGTTCAGCACAGTTGTGCACTCACTCTTGCCCACTTCACTTCATCTGCCCTGTCCATCATAATATACACTCAAAGATTTATTGAAAAAATAATAGATATTGTCAAACAATGGCAGTCAGTGTGTAAGGTTAACTGTAGGGTACAAAGCCATTCTGAATTACAGGCTATTCCTTAACCTCTTGTTTCTGTTGACGCACTGAAAACTGCATCGAGACAAAGTCTAGTTAAGGAGAAAGTGAGAGAACTGTTAATGTGTCAGCTTTGTAACTGGTAAGCACATCTCCATTCCACAAGAAAGTGGCTTGTTCAAAAGTTAAGTTTAATTGTTTATTACAATCTCATCAGCTCCAGTTCAAACTAAGAACATTTCAAAGAAAATTTAAGAGCCTTGATCATTTACAAAGAAATTTAAACTGTCTTTCTCGTGTGGTGCAGAAACAAATACTTCCCGTCAGCCTTCGCACAATTACTGAAATGCAATCTGATGAACACTTTAATGTGCAGGTACAATGAGAATAATATGAAAAGTGTGAAAGATTTTTGCAGTGCATTTTTCATTAGTGCACTTTTAATTAAATGTGCATACAGCAGGCAAACCAAAGTCAAGCTCTCTAACTATATGAGATAATATACATGAGCCAATTTAAGCTACAATCTCATTAGTTGTTGCCACTGTAGCAGTTTTTTCCATGCGTCTGCATCCATCACATGACCTTTTATCCTCTCACCCTCAGTGTGTGGATTAGGCACATTCATGATTTAAAAAAATTAGACTGAAAACATACATTCATTCAATATTTGAAGTTTCAATAATCTTATTTTTTTTCTTTTTTTGTATTTTGTCTCCATTTCACCATATCAATTATTCATTTGTCTGCAAAATAAAAAAAGGAAGAAATGCTTGTTTAAAGCATGTCCAAGCTGGTGTCAGAAGTGCATGTTGGATGTGTAACAATTTGAACCACTAAGATACATTTAGGTTTAATTGAAACAATTATTGGGTATACAACATAGTAACTTAATTATTTTATATCAGCTAATTATCAAAATGACCATGGAAGGAGAAATAATTGCGAAATATGTTTAGCTTCTATATCAAAGGGGTCCTGTTTTATGTCAGATAGCTGACAACATGGCTGGTGTGCAAAGTGTATCTTATACTCAGATTTTACCAGATTTAAGAATTTACTGACTAGATCTTCTGAGTAAATTTATATTTTTTTAAGCGACTTTGGTCTTTCCAGCATGAGCTAACTAGTCAGAGCCAAATGTGCCCAGAGAGGACAAATTAATCTGATCCTCAGCACATGAAAGAAAATAACAACGATTCCTGCATCTCACTTGCAAGCTTGACATATCTCAAAACTCAGTCATCATTAAACCTACGCACCTGCAGCGGCTCTGACTTTGAGTCTATCCTGTGACTAAATTAACACTATCATCAAGCCCACACAGTACCTGTGAGAAAAGTGTCAGTTCTCAGTATAACACTCAACACCAACTTGCAAACTAGTTCCGTTCTATTACACTTTAACAACAACAAATGCAACAGCTTTAGTTTCAGTATATCCTGTGTGTTATCTAAGAAATGCAGTTTAATTTGTTTTTGCATTGCATTTTGATATGCAAAGAGTAATGTCTGTGAGTGAAGAAGAGGTGAATCATTGTCTGGAAGTAGATCTGTAACTCTATTTCCAACACCTCTGCTGCACCATCTCACAGGTGTGTCTATGAAGTTGATTACACAGTGGAGCTTGTGTTTGCAGTATAAGATTAATATTATCTCATAAAATGAATATGGGAATAACTCCTTCACTGTTACACAGTGAAAATAAAGTGCAGTAAAATAAGACATCGCCTTAGGTTGGTCAGTGAGTATCAAAACTTTCCTGGGGATGATGACACTTTGTGGCTTCTTTTGACAAAGGCACAGTCTGAGACTTGGCAGTGTGTCCTATTTCATTTCCTTCTATATATTTAACATTGTTCATTTGGAATGTACATCAGCTGGTATAAAGTTTGTTTCCCTTTCCAAAAAAAAGTGTGGTAGAGGCATGATTCATTGATTTCCCTCTTACTCTTTACACCTGAGGTGAGAGAGTTGTGGGTGGAAGTGACAAGTCTTTTACAGCTCAGTATCACTGTGCTTCCTCCAGAGACTCATCCTTGCTGAGCCATGCCAGAATTTGATTGAGCACAGGTGGTATAGCAAAGACTTTGACCAAATTCATCTTTGATTTAAATCTTCTGTTCTTCAAACAAGTCATGGTGTGAAATACACCTTATTACCATCAAGAACAGGGCAAACCACATAGGTTGAGGTCTTGGCCCTCTGCGGTTGAATATTTAGTATAGACATGAAAAAAAAAAAATGATTGGGGATGGACAGATTGGTTTAGGATTCCAGATAATGACTATTGTCATGATCAGAAGCTTTGCCAATTAATTCATCTATTACATTATTAATCCTAATGTCAGAAGAGATAAAATGTCAAAAGACATTTTACATTCAATTTGCACTGATACTGTCTCATAAGAGAAGCCAAAATCATTGAAGATTTGACTTTTTCCCTCACTATTTCTCTCTATAATATGCTTTAAAAAAAGACCGAAACAATTAGATCATCACAACCATGCTTGTCTTTAAAGGTTATCTGTCATTCAGGTCATATTATCCTTAGGAACATATATTGGCATATATTGGACTTGCTTTTTTTGGAGACATTTTACCTCTCACTCAAGAGGCTTCTTCACTTCTGAACTGAAAAGCTGGAAAAGGTTCTTCTCTTGACTGACTAACTAATAAAATATTCAGCTCAGGCTGAAAAAAACATGATTTGTTAGAAAAACACTTTTGTAGACTGAAAGCAAAGACTGGAGTCAAGACCTTTTGCTGCCTGCAACGGAAAAGGGACCTTGTACCTTTGGCATTTATAGTGCTACATAAGATGTCAACATACTGTATGATCCTTTTGGTCATTTACTGAGACCTGTGCAGCAGTTGTTCATTAAACAATTGCCAATGACAGTCACTCAACACCTGAAAACACATTTCTGAGAAATGCATATTTCTTATACAGTCTCTCTCTCTTCATGTTGTTCTTATTTTATAACACAGCACAAACACACTGCAAGCAGTTTCTGTGAAGATCAAAGTACAGGAATGTGGATTAAGCCCAAGATAGTGCATACAGACGGTGCAGACACCTTGCTTCAGCAGCCAGGCACAAAGCCCAGAGCTGTCTGATAGCTGGTGGCACAAATGAGTGCCTAATGCCCTCAGTTTTGCACCTTTAAGGGAATAAGGCAGATGCTCCAGGTGATCTATAGCTAGATATAGTAAGTTCTCCCTTGATAATGTGGTGAAGGTGTGCGGGTTTGATGTCACACTTGGCTCACAACCTCTTAGTTTGTTCACTGAGTGTTATAATGTTGAACACATTGTAGTTCAATGAGCACTGATTCACTTACCGTACTCACACCACACACACACACACACATGCACAGTCCACCGGTAACAGCTTAATTATAGACCACACCGAAGTTGGTGCTTTCACAGAATGACCTCAGCTTCCTCAAGAACAACAGTTTACATTTGCCCTTCTGTGCAGACCAGGTGATGTTCGCCCCCAGCTGCCTGCAGGCTGGCACAATCTGTAGCTCCTCACACCTAAGCTTGACAGGTGTCACCAGCTGCTTGCTTGATCTTACTGTCAATAAGAAGCAGCTGGCTCTTATCACACCACTGCCTAGGCCTGCCAAGTTTTAGATTCTCCTCCTCTTTGAAATAGTCTCTGCTGTTTTTTTTTTCCTTTCTCTTTATCTGTGAACACAATCTGAAGTTGAATTTAAACACTGAGGTGTAGAGGGAGTAAAGTTAAGAGTAACAGCAGAACTAACAGTCACAGGTTTGACTTGTGTTGAGTGGCTGCTTGGAGCCAGCTGTTTCATGCTCTCACCTCAAGTGAATTGCACTCAAATTTTGAATTGAAAATGACGACAGAAATATTAAACAAAATGGTCCCCTAAAGGTCTGTGGTGTGATCTTTGAACAATCTGACTATAGAGGTCTCCTTGTTATGTGTCACTCATGTCTGCAAATTCAAGTGGCACAGGTGCAAGACTGTCATTGCTGAGGGGTAAGTGTACAGAAAACAGCAAAGAAACAACAGAAGCTTTGAAAGAATGGGCCAAAGCCCATGCAAAGACATAGACATTTCTGGACCTCAAAGCATGGATCACTTACCCAAGAACACAGAAGAAATCAGCAACTAAATACTGTCAAAATAAATGTCTCTGGACCCTGAGTGGCATAACATTATAGATGATTATAAAATTCAATCATCTGTACAGTGTATATGCTTTACCTTATGCATGCACGATACAGTATCCCACAAGCAAGTGGTTTAAATTTCTGAATGGAGATAAAAAAAAAAGTAATGAATCTTAAAATGAGAGACAATATACACATTTTCCTAATTACCCTGATAAGCTCTCATGGTCAAAATAGTTCTTATTTGTTGAACTGCTTCATTCTCAGACTTCATGCTCCATCATCTACAGCCGCATGTGTCACCTATTTCAGTGTTTTCCTTAACACTGTTTTATGTGGGTCGAGAGAGATGTGTGCATTTATAGACCATGCAATAGATGTGCTGCATGGTGTGTTGGAAGACATGGAGCTATTCTCTTAGGACAGCATTAATTCTAATTGGTAAGCACTGCTGTGTCACAGCCAGACGCTCCAGACTGTTTCCTTGCCTTCTGCTCAGTGCATGCTAGGACAGCATCACTGTCATCCTAATCACACATTAGTAGTTAGCAAAAGAATTAAAGAACAGATTTTGTCCTTCGACAAGAGACTCTAAAATGTCAACAGTTTAAATGCATTCTTCTGTTCGAGGACATAATTATTTGTCTGGGCTCCACAACACAACAGAGGTGTAGAGCCTCCAATAGACTGAAACTATTTCTATGATTCATAAATATTAAAGTATCATTCATTTGTCCAGAGCTCAAATTACACAGTTCTGTTGTTAAATGCAATATAATGACTGAGGTGTGAAGAGATGGGTTGGTATTACTCTTCCATACTCTTCTGTATTCTCACTGGTAGCAACATAGCTTCAACAGTAAAAGGGAGCATCATAGAAAATTGGTGCCTGCAGATGAATTAATGATTATGCTTTACGCTCTAATGATAGTATCCTTCTGTGGCTCAGAGCAGCACAAAAACTGCAGGCTAAAACCCAACATTCGACATTCCTTCAAAAATATCACGTTATAACTTTACAGTCGGACTTAGTCAGATATTTACAGCATAATTAGTAGCATCAGATGGCTTTTCCTTTGTCACGTCTGAATCAAAGACCTTCCAGTGCCAGTACCAGGCTTTGAGAAAACCCGTAAACATTCTATACTCATAAAAATTGTCATAGAGGAATACAAATCACCTCTGCTGTGCAGGACATAGTTACTGCCACATATTATTGCCTGACTAAATTTATTTAATGTTGTCACTGCTTACTTAAATATCAATACCATATAGCCAGGAGGAAGTCCTCCACTGTGCCCTTGCTTTTACTTTGAACATAACTTAAAAGAATCTAACAAAATTGTCCGCAAACATACAGTGTGAGCAAAATAATGTAAATGGTGACTACATTGAGAGGACTTTGAAGAATTTCAATTACTTCTTCAAACACTGAGCAAAGAAACGCTGGGCCTCGCATAACAATTCTGAAACCTATAAGGTATGTATAGTATGTGGATATACTGTAAGTGTGTATGTGATCACTGTGCTGTCTGTGTTTGCCTGTATGGTTGGTGTTAGACTTGTCACCCTGCAGCAGTGCGACGTGTGGATATTTTTGTCTCATTAAAGTGCTTAAATGTAAATGGAAGATCTCATTAAGCAGTGCTCACAGTAGTGTTTTAATTACCTTCATTTAAAACCTTCATAATTTAAGAGGCAACACACAACATTCCTCGGGTCACTGTCATTAAGTTTCCTTTTTTTGTAGAGTGGTCTAATCTGCTCCTTGTTGCTTTTGCTGTACCTGTACCGTTTCTACAGAAATTACATTGTGTTTCCATCAATGTTACTCTTCAATGGCAAATAGATTTCATGCAGTCACTCTTGACTGGACCTGAATTCTGAGGGCTGAGTCTAACTTCAAGCTGTCTCGGTTGAGTTTACTTCTTTTCTTTCCATCCATATATTCAGTGAATTAGGCTACAGCAGCTGAGGCTATGTAGAGATCCTAATTGCTTCATCGCCTCAGCCAGAGTCATTGCTAGAAGGAGAATCCACAGAGAGCCAAGGAAGGACTGGCCATCTGGAGTGGTGGGAGTGTTCCCGGTTGACTGACAGATGTAACATCATGACATCTCATGAGTCCATCAGACTCGCTCATCCTATGGTTCATTTTGCAAACAGTGTTTTTGGTGACTTAACTAAATTTTGCATGAATTTTAACTAATACATTCTTCTGCCTTCAGCGTCTTCCCACACACACACACACAACAATGATTGAGCTGCTCAGGTAAAACCAGGAGCAAGTCAGTGACTGCAAGCAGTATGTACACACAAACCCACAGAAACAGACCTGTGGGTTTGTTACCTGTTATCTATGTCAAGTTTCCTTTTTTTCTGCTTTTTCACACTTTTTTTTTTTTTGTTTTTTGTAAATATTCACCTTGGAAGACTAGTATTTTTCTGCTGAAACTGTACTGCTGACATCAAAGTAACCTGGAGAGAACCTTGTGAAAATGTAGGATTTATTCTGATGGTTTAACTTGTTTATGCAGAAAAGCACAAATCTGTGTGAACTGTTGGACTGACAGTGGCTGCTTAGTTAAATGTGGATTCAGTTTTTTTTTTTATTCTACTCCAGGTTCTCTCCAGGTTGACTGTATTCTTGAACATAAATATTTTAATGGGGCTAATTGTGTACTTACTACCACAAATAATGTATTACATTAATTTTGAATTTTGCTGTTACAAGCTCCTCCTGCCATCTAGCACAGATGTGAAGAGCATCGTCTTTCTTTTTAAAATAAGGCAACTGAGGCAATGATAATCTTCTGTGCTGCATTATAGCAAAGATTTGTGTGATGAAAGCCATTCCCATTGGACATAAAATGCGTTTAAATAGATTTAAATACTTTTTTCATCAGTGGCAATGCACCCGATGTTATCAGCCTCTCCTGATACACAAGACCCAGGTGAATGCGTTCATTCTTTCTGCATCTGCTTCATTTTTGGCAGCGATGTGTCATTTCCAGCATACTAATATGCACATTTCTCTTCTTGCTGTTAGTATAGAATTAGCCTTATTGTTTACAACTTGGAACAACCATCATCCTCCACTTGAGGGTCGTGGGGGAGCACTGGTGCCTAATCCCAGCTGACAAAGGGCTTAAGGTGTGGTACACCCTGAACAGGACGCCAGTCCATTGCAGAGCCAACCATCATTATATTTTATTTAATCTAATGGATCAATTAAAAGAGTGGTTGAAAGATGGGAAGCAGTAAACAAATTAGTAACTCTCTAACAGTGTCACTGTGCTACACAATGACCCAAGATTAAAAATCATTAGTCACTAATTTTAATGTGAAAGAGGCAATAGTGTTATTAGCTTTCTTTGAAAGATACCTAGACATGATGAATGGACAAGTACTATCTCTGTTTCTATTGCCTGAGCTGTTAGAGTAAAAAAAAAAAATAATAATAAAAAAAAAAAAAGTGGAAAGCTTGAAACAAATACCCAGCTAGATTCAACTTATTTATTTTAAGTCAATCTTTTCAGCTCCCTGTCATTATCCATTATCTGACTGCGGCACAGAAACAAAGCTTTTGTTTACGGATGTTCTCAGGGGCAGATTATTGGCAAGTATTTAATAACTATGCCTCATTACAGTTGAGTAGCCATGTGTGAGCTCTCTATGAAGCTCACCATCACAACTGGGACATGTTGAATTGTCACAATCTGGGAGCAGCTTTGTCCTGATATAACCACGTCCAATACAAACCAGTCCATCAAGAGATATGGCATCACACCAGCTGCGATGCCTGTCACTACAGTTATGTTCTGACCCATGAGTGCACTGTAGTACCCTGGAGTCATCATTATTACCCGCCGCGGCAGTGAGGCTTGTATTGTTTTCACCCTGTGAGCCTGCGTGTCTGTGTGTGATCAGGGTAAAATGTGGTCCTCTGGGAAGGCTATTGTAACCAGAGCTAACTCACATGCCGTTTTGACGACCTTGGCAGGTGTTCATCTGTCTGCTTGTCTGTCTTTGGACAGATTTTGCCACTGCAATAGTGTCACAACTGTGCAAGATCACAGTCACAAAACTGTTCAGGGGTGTAGTGGCCAAGTTGCAGACTGGCTTAAATTGCTCCTCATAGCTTTAGCTATAACTGAAACATTTCTATAGAATTGATGCCATGTAACCCTTTTTTTTTTTTAACCACATACTGTATGTCCTCACCTTGGGAGAATTAAACAAGTTTATGTACATGACTCCATCATACACCATGATTTCCACTGCTCTCAGGTTATAATCGGTTCTCTAACTTCACCCCTTTTGCCCGGAAACTCATACAAGCGAAGTCTCACAACAGGAAGTGAAAGTATTCTGCATGGAAGCCAAAAAGGCTGACTCTTGGCACTTGTCAGATAACTATCTGCCAGTTGTCTGTCAAAAGCTTATTATCGTTAGCAAACGGAATTTGATCATAATCCCATTTTAAGATTTTTTTTTTTTTTGGTCAAAACAGTGAAGTTCTTACGGAGGCATACTCCGTAGGCATACTGCATCAATGATTGCATAATTTTTAAAAAAAGGCTCTGTTTTTCCTGAATAATGAGACTTAATATCCTGAAAGCATGCCATATTTATTGAAATGATCAGGAGAAACAATGCAATATACAGCAATGTTGAGTGTTTTTTCCATCTGAACAGCTGCAAAGTCCGTAGATACATGCAAAAAGTTGTTAAACTAATAACAATATCCTAAATATTACTTAAAGACAGTAAAATCTTCCAATGTTTCAAACCCATAGTAAAGTAAAACTGGATTAAACTGAAGAACTGGGTCATCTTTGCTTTCAATTGAGCTATCAAGACAGAAATGGAAGTCTCTCTCTCACTTTTTTTTTTTTTTTTTTTCAGGAAAAATTATCTCATTAATACATGCAATAATAATGTGATATCATTATTACCCGCCACAACAGTGACACATGTGCCTGTGTGAGATCATGGCAAAACGTGGTCCTCTGGGACAGCTATTGTAGTGGGCACTAACTCACATGCAGTTCTGATGACCTTGGCAGGTGTTTATCTGTCCGATGTCTGTCTTTGGACAGATTTTGCCACAGTGATGTGTCACAGACACAGGCACAAAACATTCCAGGTGTGTCATTCAGATCAAAATAAAGCCCAGGTTCTTGTGGTGACACCTGCATTGACAGATTTTGTCCACAGACAGATGGACATGTAAGCACCTGCCAAGGTAGTGTACAAGTACTGTACTGTTTTCGCTACACTAGGTGTCATGACTACATGCAGTGGGAAGAAAGCAAAAACCACAGCAGTGCTAAAATAATGAAAAAAAAAGCCCAGACTTTGTGTTGTTTTTTGTTTTTTTTCTTTGAAGAAACAGCATGTAGATTGAACACTGTACAAACCACACAGTTTCTTAATCAACCCCCATCAGTGCTAATCAGTATAGGTCAGTTCAGATCAATAGGGTTTCAGTTCACAATGGCAGACTTTCTTGGCATAACATAACCACATTTATCACTGTATACCCTCTTGAAAAATGAACTAAGAATTACCAAAAAGACAACACAGTCCATATTTTACTTTATAATTGGCTGATTTGTTTGGCTTATTATTACAATATCCTGTGAAAAGTCATTTATGTAATCAATTCTATTTTCTTGTGCATGACATTTTTTTTTATAGATTACATTTTTTGTGTTATGATGGTGGTGGGAAATGCTGTTTATTATACAGCAGGCCTGCATAAAAATTAAATTGTACTTACAAACAGCAAGGATGTGAAAAATGGATTGTACAAACCCAAAATAAAGAGGCTCTGTTTGATAAATAACCTTTACAGTCTGCTGGTCAGGTTGAGAGTTAATGCAAGCATTATGCTGGGGAAATAATTAAATATTTTCACATTTTTAAAAATGCAATTTTCTCCATGTCACACTCTATAACAACATTTTCCTGGGTTGCTAACGTAAATGCCTGTGGTTGGATTTGTTTCAATTCAACATGCTAAGAAATGTTACAGTTACGGAGAAGAGCTTCACTGAAGAGAAGAGATGGCCAGTGCAGCCATAAACATAAACACTGCAAATGTTGCTCAGAGCAATTCCTGAGGCACCACAGTGCTACGCCATACCTTTTCATTTTTCATGGCACACTATACAAGTGCTATACAAGGGAAAAAAAAGTGTTCTATAAAATAAGTGCAATGTTATTAAGTCTACTATATAATGTTATACAATATAGATTTTTTTTTTTCATTGTTAGGCTATTACTATAATAGATTTATTCATGTGGTTCTGTAGCTATTAAAGTTTTGTTTTTTTTTTTAAAAAAAGAAAAAAAAAAGTAAATACAGTAAATTCATCATCATCATCATTCATCCATCGTCTACTGCTTTATCCTCCACGTAAGGGTCGCCGGGGGGCCACTGGTGCCAATCCCAGCTGACATAAACCAAAAGACAGGGTACACCCTAGACGAGTCACCAGTCCATCACAGGGCCAACACATACAAACACAAGACAAACAACCCTTAACTCTCATATTCACACCTCCGGTCAGTTTTGAGTGATATCTGATAACAGATGAGGTGTAATCATTTTACAATTTTGATTTACCTGTTTATGGTAACAATGGCTATAAAAATTCAGCGATGCACACACACACACACACACACACACGTCTTTATTGCCACCTCTGAGGTTCCTTTGATCAAGCAGCTGGCATCGTCTTCACTGTATCATCCTTCATCACGAATTGGCAAGGAGTCAAATGTGAGACGGCATTTTGTCCCTTCTTTAATACAGACACACATTTGTACCACTGCAGCGAGAAAAATGGCAAGTACAAGATGGCCAATTTGAAACAGACAGAAGTGTGACATCCAATAACTGCTCAAACACGGAGCAGAACAGGTCCCACTTGTTCACAAGTGAGTGTGTTTTCCTGCATTTACAAGTGTTTATTCACAACTGTCTTTTTTTGGTGACTGAGTTCATTATAGTTAGTTTTCATCTGTTGGTCGTCAAGCATTTGCATTATATATTTTTTGTTATTGAATACAAAAAAAGAGTTTATCCTAAATATACTTATAAGTGCAACAGTAAAAATGTCAGATTGGCATTGGTTTTGTGCTGATGTGTTTTTCAGTTCTTGCATGTGTTTACTTGTATTTGGCCCCTTGCTCACTGGAAGATTTTTCTTTAACATTATAGAGGGCTAAAGGAATGTCTTACCCAGAGATTTAAATGAATGTCAGCGAAAGCCACAAAGAGTGAAGGAATTTGCTTCTGTAAAGCAACATACTGTACATCCAAATGAGTTAGTTTGTTTAAACTAACTCTGGGCTGTGCAGGCAGTTTTTTTTTCTCACTATCCAGGCCCAAACTCAAATTCCCAAGTCCATAACATCTGTCCCTGAGAGATAAAACTCTAAAGGCAATTATCCTTCTTCTCCCGAAGGATTGTCCCCATAGGGATGGCATATGTTTATGTTTGTTACAGTCTTAATGTGGAATGGACAGCAATAAATAAATAAATAAACTGTGTGCACCTTTTAGGTCAGAAACACAAGTACTGCTTAATCATAAATCATTATCTAACTCATAGTTTTCTTTAGCTGTATCTGTATCAAAGCCTTTTTCAGACTTTGATATAAACTTTTAATTGGCCTCATTACTGACACATTCACTGTCTCCTCAAATCAAAAAGCTCAACTTGAAAACTGGGTAAGTGCCCACACATTGATTTTATTTCTTTCCTATTTAATTCCTCTTATAGTACTTTAGCAATTTGCGTATTTGACTTTTCTCTAATATACTCAGTGAAGTACAGCAATGTCACAGTGCTGCACTGCAGATACAGTATAACAGAACTGTCTATAATCTGCAAGGGCACTTAAAGGCAATGTGCACACCAAATCCCTTTAAGAAACATCTGTCACATGGTGAGTGTTACAGCTTGTGCTATACTAAGAATATCATAAAGGTTGAGTCATACAATATATGGGACAAACTAATTTTCTGAATTTGTGGGTTGCTGCAAGTGCATGGTGTCACTGTGGATCCACAGTGTGCACAGTATAAATTCACCTCAGCTGCTCTTGAGCATTATACAGTATGAAACATTAGTTTTCATGAAGGGAAAGTAGAGAGAGAGAGAGAGAGAGTTGGATGTGTCAGGAAGTTTGTGCTGGGCACAAAAGATTACAATTTGTAGCACCAGGAATAAGCTTAAGATAAAAAAAAAGCCATTCAAATGATAAAAAGGATATATATATATTTCTTTGTTTACATTATTGTATGATCCTCCAAAATTTAAATAAGAATTTCATTTTAATTTCTCTCAAAACACATAATTGAATAGATGAGTCATGTGGGAGTGGTGAGAGGATGAAAAGAACACCATTTAAAGAGAGTGCATGAGACTTGAATTAAATGCATTCATGTTTATGGGCCACATGTGGATGCACCCCTATTAGTTCCATAACATGAGGTTTTTATGATCACTTCTGAACAGTTGGATTAGTGCAGTCTCACTGGGTCTTTGTTGCAATGCACTGGAGTGAACATCGTCACAATTCCACAGGTTTTCACCCTGAATAGAAATCAATTAAATAGCATGAACTTACATTATCTCCTCTAAGACAAAAAGTGATGACGCCATGTCCCTTTAATTATTCATGCTAACCGTATTCACCAAAAGAGGTGAATATGGTGTCGTGCCTTGATGTCACATCAGACTCTAAACACTATACAAGATGAGATAAGTTCTCAAAGTTAATATTCATGGAAATTGTCTCTTGTCGTTTTCTTTTAAAGTGTCTTCTCCACCCATGACATATCACTGAATTACACGTCATGCTTACATGATGAACGACTGAACGAAGGAACGACTGCCTGGTAGAACTCATGACAACATGGTAGAGGATGCCTTTATGGTTCCGTTATTTATTTCTCAACACATAAACACAAGTGCAGTCAATTACACCTCTGTGAGTCATCCTTTACAGCCACGTCATGTCCTCCTGTCCTTCTGTTCCATTGGCTGCATGTTCTTTAACAGAAGGCATGGACTCTGCATTTGCACATTTTATTTATAGATCCAAATCAATTTAAAAAAAATTAAACCAAACCATCAGGATCATAATGAAAAAAAATGTGTTGATGGTTTACAAAAATGTAAGAGTAACTGAAAAATATGAGCAACAATGGGGTCCAATGTGAGCAAACAGTTTTCTGACAGAACAGCTCTGATTTTAGAGTTTTAAAGGTTCTTATTTTTTCTGAGATACAAGGATTTATTTAAAAACTGCAGAACCGTCTGAATCAAACTGTGTTTCATATGTGGTTTGTTTGAGCCTGTAATTTAGTTAATGACTTTGCAGTGTTATGAAAAAACATTAAAATATGAAAACAAAAATTCACATGCCTGAATTAATTTGAGAACTTTCACCACTACTTTGTGATGGTGGCTTTTAATGCAAAGGCAGCTGCAGCTCAGATGCCTAATTCGAAGTTTTGGAACTATACTGAACAGTTTTCAAAGAAGTCCAAATTAAATTTCAAGCCGAATGAAAAAGTCAAAAGGCCCCTTACCTGAGAGACAAGAAGATTTTGTGAAAAAATAAAATGCTGTACTTTTGTATTACTGGAACTCCCTATCCTCTATTTAAGACGTTCCCATATTCATTATACTTACGCTTGTTCACAGCTACACAGTCAACATAGGGAGAAGGAGGGAGGAATTAAGTTCACTGAGAGTCACTTGCTATAAATCAAACCATGGACCTTATCATTATACAGTACATGTTACTATTAAGCTGAGCAGACGTCACAACCAGGTATAGCAGAATCTAGACACCAAGCAGTAAAGTCTGCTGTGAAGTTCCTATTTACTCCTCTATACATTTATGTTGCATGATGTACTGTACTTATCTTTATACATGGCATGAGCCGAGAAAGAGAGACAAAGAGAGTTATTACAGTACTTCAGTGAGCTACATGTTGTTTATCTGTCTTTTACTGTAGCATTATTTGTCCAGACTGTCTCAAAAAGGCAGAGAAAACTCAGGAACTATATGTATTTAAAAAATACCTATTATTAAATCTGTACATACGAAAGATAATAATAAATGAAGCCTTCTATTTGTCAGTGGAGGGTGCATGTCCTTTTACTGTACCATGACAGTAAACTGTTCTACCAAATGTGAAGATACCATCTGTCACACACTTGCCTGCGCTCCGACTATCATTTCATCTGCAGTATACCGGGCTAAAAACACAGTATGAACCTGTGGAGACTGTTCCTCTATTAAAGTTCACAAGGATGTTTCTGTGTCGCTGGCTGCAGCACCAGAGAGTGACAGAGGGAGCACAGTGAGCGGAAATGAATGGTTTGGGTGTCTGATTAACACAGGTTTTGAGTCAAATGGTGTGAATAAAGTTACACTCACAGATCAGTTCAGGACGGTAAAACACCTGCACATCAGTCTGTGGGTGTTCACTGTGCTTCTTTTTGTCACTGTCAAGTGCTCCTGCCAGCTGTGGATCCACCTGTGTGTTGTTAAGTATCTTTTCTTTGTCACTACTTGATCAAAAAATAGAGCTGAGCTCCTGAAAAGTTATTTGATTTTGGAAACAGGGATGTTACTAACATGCTACAGTGAAATACAGTTTAACTACTTCACTACATGTAATGATGCTACTGCTCGAAACTGCACAAAAGTTAAAGTAAAATACAAATGTGTGGTTGAAAAGTCCAACAAACCTTCATTTATAAAGCCCTCTCTTAAAAGTTTGATAGCTTTGCAATGATGGAGCTATGGTTGCATCAAATTAAAAGGGTTAAAGTTCCAAAAATTGTGTCAATTGATTGCAGTAAACAGCCCAGTGACTGACATGTCTCATGTCATATGGTATAATACAAGTGATTGATATCTTAATATTACCCCAACCTGGGATAAATTAAGGTCATTTTCACTTGTACTGTGGCCAGAATGTTGACTTTCTTAATATGCAAATTAAGTAGAGTTGAAATTAATTCATCTCTGTTGGTGATTATATCTGCAATATTCCAAGCAGCCTTCTCTCCTCAAACCGTAAATTACTATTTTCTATGCAGGCTTTGTATTTGATTAACACGTTTATCTTGGGAACATGCAATTATGAAGCCTCCATTAGCTCCCCATTGTCTTCCCCTTATTGAAATGGATTTTTCTCCTAAGCGTTCGTGTGGTGACCGATGCTTAATTTAATCTGGATGGTGAAGTAATATGAAAACATCACAGGTCTCTGAGGCAGTACCTTGCTCCTGGTCAAAGTAAAGCCATGCTAACTCTCTTTCAAAAATAAATGCCCCTCCATATAATTGCCGACTGAAGCTCCAGCTCATGCACACTCTTTCTTTTTTTTGCCAGTGCCTCCCCTGTGAAAACAAAGCCTCCATTCCCGAAGCCGCATTACTGCATAGTCACTGCACCAGAATCCCCATGGCAACAGACATGTGCAACAGCCTGCCTTTCCCTCTCCCTTTCCCTTCGCCACCAAGCTCTTTCCCAGTAAGAAACTCAGTGAGCTCGACAGTGCAAATGCATAGCATCTTACACAATCGTGTACAGAGGTGGATGCAGCAGAAGAAAATATAGTATATCTCAAAAGAATCTGTCAACTGAAAAATCTCTTTTAGTTCAGCTGGTTGCTATTGGAAACTGCATGAGGACATGGAGAAAGAGGCAACAAGCATTGCGGGGTTAGAAAGGTGGTATACATTCGCTGTGACAAGGAGACACAGCCTGTTGTTTGTAAAGGTTTCAAGTCCACAGAACATTATCACAACTACTCAGAGGAGCAGGATCTGCATCACTTCAAACTTCATTCAATTTGTGTCACTATAAACCTATTGGACAACATGATGACACACACATACACCCACAGCTCGATACACCTTCTTGGTTTGTCTGTCTTTACTTCTGTTCTATCAGTGCTTGTCTCTTACTCGTTGTATGAATCTGTCTTCCTTCCTTCCATCCTTCCTTCCTTGTTCCCTCCCAGTCTGACCCTAACTATAATAAGGATGCAAAATGGATGGGGGTGCGAATGAAGAAGTCAGGCTGACCAGCAACCCCTATTTCCTGTTCTGATAGCACCTCATCACAGTAGAAAAGACAGATGATTTTTCAATCCCCATCTTGCAGAACCACACTTACACTGCTTTTTCCTGATGTAGAACTCTGAAGTTAAGTGCTTCCATTTTTATCTCCAAATTAGCGGAAGGGAATGAACAGACATTTTTAATGTAACTGGACAATGAAACTGTCAAATTATTCTCATAATGTCCACATCACTGGAGGAAGAGTGTAAAGTTAAAAAAATACGCATACGTTTGGAGACAAATTGGAGCAAACTGCTGTATCAGCCGGTATTCTGGCCATTTGATGTTCAGTTTTACGTTTGCATGAACTTTGTCCTTGTGAATATGGAGAGAAAAAAAATCTGGAATGTTTCTTTTCTGTCATTTTCCAAAACAAATAAACATAGAAACCAGAGTGCAAACTTCTAGCAAGGCCACTTCATTTCCATCAGTGTCAGAACAGTCCACTATCTAGGTAAATAGTTATTTAATAAAATAAAATAAAATAAAATCCTGAATTTAGATCTGCATTTGGGCCACTACTATCAACTTTATTCAAAGGTAATTTCATAAAAACCTAACCTTTCATGATGGAGGTAATAAGAAAACAACAATTAACAAAGTAATATACAATAAACATTATTTGTATTCAGTATATTTGTGGTAATTTACCCAGCATACACTGCTCAGCATCACTACAAATCTACACCTTTTTAGATTGCAGCACTTGTTCAGTAAGCTATATTTCAGCTGAGTGACCCACTATGTTTTGTTAAAGTGACATAAAAGCCAAATGCCCTTGAGAGTGGTAGATTGCCCATTGTATCATGCTGGACCTCTTTTTTATTTCTTGTGCAGCCTGATTTAAAGGTACCAGGATCATCAAGCTTCGTGACATCCAGTTCGATATGACAAAGGAGTGGACTCTAAGCCTGGTATGTGATTGTTCACAATTGGCATTAAAATGCATCCTAGACGTGTCTCAAATCTCTCCTCACGTTGCTGTTTTTTTTTTCTTTAACATTTGTATTTTGTTTTTGTTTTTTCTAACTGTTCATATGACAATAAGCATATTATGTCTTATATCTCATACCATGAAATAAGATTTTAACCATGAGGAAAACAATTACCATCAGTGCCATCGGGACCATCAGTGTCAATATTGTGTTTATGACTACAAATAAACTAACATATTACAAAAGTGTGCTGAAAAGCCCAATAAATACTGTGAAAATGCAGCAGGTCAGAGGACATCACCTGAGGAGACAGTCTCTAATCCATCCTGACAAGGGTCTGCATTCATGCATGCTCAGGAATGTGGCCACATGTGTCCTCACACCATGTCCAAATATGGTTTTCATGAACAGATCTGAGGGCGTATTCAGGGCAGAGTGGCAGTGTTCAGACCAGTACTTAGGGCTGTTCAAATGTGATCAGATCACAGGGTGAACGTTAATACCAGGTCTGAACGGAGTCTATAGCGGTGATTAATAGGAACACTATATTACGTCAGTTTAGGGTGTAATCATTGCTGACATTAGAGATGAACAGCCTGACAGCTGAGTGATTTTCAAATTCCATCACTCTCACATCCAACGCTGCCAATATCAACAACCTCCCTCCTTTGCATGTTCCCCCCATGTGCTACTTTAGGGTATTTCTGTCCGTTATTGACAGAAGATCATACACCTTACAGTTCGTGCCACTTACAGGACATCACTGTCCCCACATGTCATTTACATTATCCATGTCATTGCTGACATCTGACAGCCACTTCTGGTTAATCACAACAAAATGTCAAACCCTGTGACAACATGAAAGGTCACTAAAGAGCAGTTTAGAGACTTTGTCAACATAACTGTGAATGACTGCAAGCCCACGTCATCAGCACAGCCATAAAACGGTACTATGTGGAAGCAGAATGTCCAGAATGAGAAACAAATAGTTGCACAAATAAGTCAGTTTGAATGGAAGTCTATGGGAAGATCAGCCTAAATTTAAAATGTCAGTAAATGTTTTCTTGAGAGGTTAATGGTCTCTACCACTAGTTTCAGCTCTTATTCAATAACACATGATGTCAATCTTTTAAATCATTTTCCCATTTAGAGGGAAATAGATGAGAAAGTGCAGCACATACTGCATGAATGGACACCAGTGTGCTTGAAAGCTGGAGCCTGGTCGCTGCTCCTGAACTTTCTCCATGACAGCGTCTCTTCTATGGATGCATGGATGGCAGCTTCGTCAAGCAACAGACTCACCCTTTTTTGTTGGGCTCACAAAACTAATGTCCTAATGTGTACAATGTTTAATATTCGAACCACAGTAAGAAAAAGAAGTGTGCTTCTAAAGTTGACTGTTAATCATTAACTGACTATTTTTATGAACTGAGTTAAGGAATATGCACAGAATCTGCAGCCCTACTAAAAGCGAATTACGGTCAATGAAGAGTTTTAAATGAGAGTCAGAATGACTGATGCAATTCCCATCTTTTAGTGACTTGGATCAGGGTTGCTGTTCTGAGGCAGAAAAGTCAAAGCATGACAGATGGGGTTTTTTTTGTTTGTTTGTTTTTTGTTTTTTTTTCACGTTTAAATTTTTTTTTTTTTTTTTTTTTTCTCTTTTTTGTCTCTTTGGACTGTGTATTACCATACCCTACAGCTGTCATTTTTGCAGTGCGCATGGACTAAAGAGCAAATCCTGGGAGCAATTCTACCTGTTTTTCTGCAGATTTGTTGCACAGAAACAAATGAAAGGATAAAGAAATATTTTGGAGCACGATTCAAATTCATTAGAACAGATCTGTGTGGATTATAGGTTATTTGTCCAGATGTCATTCTAATTTAGGAGCACCCAAAATTATTTTATTTTTTTTCCAGACACTATTATAATGTCACAGAGGTCATATTGTGAATCACAAAGAATGAGGTGGGTAAGAGGATAAACAAAAAAATCAAACAAGCAGCAAGTCTAATTTTTAAATATCCACCACAAAGTAACCTTCCTCAGCAAGGGATTGCTTGTGCCAACGGGGTTTCTTTCCAGGAACTATAGATCATGTTTTGGATGATCTTCCCCACATTACTTGTAATTTGGAGGCAGAAGGAACCCTGAGCCCAGAGTAAACTGTCTTTGGAGATCCTATCTCTGTCCATTTTACTAATCTGTTATCTTTTATTTTTTTTCACCATATGGCTCTCTTCTTTCTTTGTCTAGGATAGTGCTCAGGATGAATAAGTTGAAACATCTTTTCATTTGTGCTACACTTTACCCCTGTAAAATGCAGAACAACATTTACCAATGGAAATTACAACCAGGTTATGTCCCTGTGCTGTCTTTATTAACTTGTTGAATCACCCATGCTGTCGTTTATAAATAGACCAGGCCATTTACTCATTAAAGCCCATTAAATTTGCTGCCCAGTGCTTTGTCTCTGCTAAAGATTTTACAGCTTAATTCACCAACATATCAGCTCAGCTTGGTTGGTTTGAATCCTCTGCACTTCCTTGGCATTAGTCAGACTACATGTGAATGTATGACTCAGCTTGTAAGAACAACAATTAACTGGTGAGTTAAAAATCATAACAACTTCAAGTTGATTTGTTTTGTTTTTTTCTTTGGACACCATGAGCCATTTGCTCAAATGTCCCTTTTAAATCTTGTGGCTAGCAGTCAAGAGTGAGGGTAGGAGTCAAAGGAGTCATAGTCATAGTCATACAATACATGCTTTACACGTGCTCTAAGTGTATTTGCTATTGTCACATGCTAGTTATTTGTGATTTAATGTTAAGTTGTCGAATTACAATTAGACAATACCACCAATACGTCTAAAAGCAAACACAAATGATCAATGTGAATTAACAGTGATTAGAACTGATAACTTTTAAGACTTGGATTATGTGATGCTACAGTGACAGCTCAATTTACAATTAACTTTATAAAAAAAGAAGGTGACCTTTGTTCATGTCTTTTGTCCACTGATTACATTGCTGATTTAAATTTTAAAATATGAAAGCCATTTCTGCAAATCTCTGGAGTTTTACATTTTGTCAAAAATATATTTAAAGGCCTCTGGATGAGAGAATGGTAAATATTACTCTTGAAAAAAAAACAGTGCCAAATGCAATTTAATAGAGAATATCATGCAAAATCATAAGCAGAGTAATAAGACAAACACAGCCACAGTTGCCCTTTGTGTCTCATGGCTCAGTTTATTTAAATAATTTCCCTGTTCCTGTACTTCCACCTCCAAGTACAGTTTTTGCGTTTATCATCTTGATTATAGACTTGAGGATTATAATTGAATATTTATTGGTCTTTGTCCATGCACAACTCAACATTAATCATTTCTCTTCTAATCCAGCCTGTCTTTTATCTTCCCACAGAAAGGAGAGTTAATCCCTAAATCCTTGTTTATAGCACATAGCCATTTCCCCTACTGACTTGGTGAAGTGCCATTGGCTAGATCTGTCAGGTAATGATTGCAAGACAGTAAGGATATGCAAAGTAATGAAAGTTTGTTTTCACACCAAAAATTAATTGTTAATGACCTGCAGTAAAATAAACTATTGTCAGTAATGAGTCATTATGTGTTTCCTTTTTCGCATTCAAATGTATTTGGTGTCCTGAAAGAACTGAGCTTTATAGAAGTCTACTTATCAGTATCTGGGATAATGATGCAACTTTATATCTGAATAATAAAATGTATTGAGTGCTGCACATTTGGTCCTACTACTACTACTTTTAGCAACAATCTTTAACAGTGTCCTTAACCAGTTAAAGATGTATTTTCCATTCCGGATTCAGTGAAGCTTCAGATTTGTTCTAGGAGAAGTTTCTGTGTTAGATAACACAAACATGCAGATGCAGTCCCACAGATGAGAAAGAACAATATGTAGAACAATATAATTAAACTAAAAAGTCCCCTCTAGGCTTCTTGATAGATACAAACTTAATACAGCTTAACGGTAGGATTACAGTAATTGTTTCTTAGAGGATTAAATAATCTCTCACCACAAAATATGAATCAGTGTTGCCTGATCCTTGATATTGAGGTCGATGATGCAAATCAACTATGAGTGTTAACCAGCGAGAGTGTAAAATTAAGATTTACCTATTGCATAAGTTAATAACGCTGACTTTGATACAGTAAACTCATCTGCCTACACAAACTCAAAACAGTGACATACTATCAACACAGTGTTGAGCCATTAATTTGTGGGTATTACATCTCTTTGTATTACTGATTATTGGCTTGGTCTCTTGGACTCCTCTCTTTGCACTGGACAGAAATACATTTCCATTTTGTCTATTTCAAGTGTGTAGGCGATATGACTTTAAAGGTCCAGTGTGAGACTTTAGGTGAAATAATTTACATGTTGCAGAAACAACATGAAGACAAGCAACAGGCAGATTGTATGAACTGTTGTCTTTTGAGGTTACATTTTTTCCCAACACAGTTTAAAAGGGAATAGTTTGATGAGGAAAATTCAGCTGCAAAATGCAGATAACCTGATAAATGTTAATAACACTGTACCTTTAATATATACTGTAAATTTGGTCAGTAAGAGCTGAAATAATCTTTTACAGTCACACGATTCTGTCACTATCACACTCCTCCTTGATTTGATTTTAATGGTTATATAGTGGCAAGCTAAACAATTAGCCTATTATATACCTAACCACTTAAAATTTATAAATAGAAATACAAAAAAAAATAAATAATCATATTCATTGTCACAAAGAAGTCTTCACTAGAAGTCTGAATAAGCATTGCAATAATCTACACTAGTTTCCCCAGTAGCTGGTGTAGGTCATGGTTTTTATGTAATTGGCTGCAATGAAACCTGGCTTAATGATATATCACAGGTGGATATTCTTAACCTTGTGAGTTATAAATCATAGAGCAGAAATAGACTTGGAGGAACAGGCGGCAGTGGTGGGGGTCGTGTGTCCTTCTGTTGATTCAAGGCGCTCTGTAAATATTTATAATGACCTAGTTACTGGAGATGGTTAATCAGATTGCCCATTCATTGAGATAAATGTAAAAACCTGATTATTCAGTGATTAATTGATCACAGACTCCGACTTTGAGGCTTTTAAGCTAAAACTGGACGATGTTTCACATTGTGCATTGTTAATTGCGAAGAGGACAGACAGCTGGATGGTTATGGATGCATATGCCTTGAGCAGTAAGTCCCAGTTCAACTCATTTACTCCACATCAAACCTCACTCTCTCCCCTCCAGTATCTCTGTCCACTTATAAAGACATACAGTACATAAAAAATCAGATTCAGATTTGAGTGTCATAAAATAACCACTATGTTACACTTTAACAAGTTATCTTGAGAAACTACATATTTAACTAAGAAAGTCAATTGTGTCATATCAAGGTCCAACGGAATTGACCCCACTAATATTGTTTTTTACAACTGTCTGGAGGTCACAGAATCTAATATCCTTCACAGTGATAGTATAAAGTAGAATATATACTACAGGCTCAGTGACAGATTCAGTGTCTTTGTGCTGACTTACTGTCCCTCATGTAGTCCTGCATAAGACTGGAAAATCAAATAGTCCTATAAGTATAAGTAAGTATGTGATTTGTAGAAGGATCATGACAACACTTTAAAAATGTCATAATCTATGTGTGTTTTGAAGCAGTAGCTGCTAAGCAAAGCTGTAAACCCTGAAAAGCTGTGAACAACAGACCTTGATACTTTAATGTGCAGTTACTTCCATTTAATACTAGACTGAAAACCATTTGGACTGATGGGACAGATATTTCAGGACATGCTTTAAAAATTATGCTTTAAAAAAAAACAAAACTGTGGCTCGAACAGCTCAAAATACAATTGTTGAACTCATCTTAACCAAGCTGATGTAAAACCTTCACAAAAGAATACCAAAGCATTAGTCATGGTCACAAAGATGTCAAAAACTCTGGGGTTGCTTATGCAAGTCGACGATTTTTCATTTCTTTCACATGTAAAGGTGACACGATCCTTGAACGCCTTTGAACATGATTCAAATAATTTCTTTTAAATATGCAGTTAAACTTGCTGCTGTATATATATAAAGAAACCTTTGTATATTGTTCAGAATACATTGCTTTGTTATTGTTACTTCAAAATGAACTTGCAGCATCACCAGTCAGTGGTGCCCTCAGATTTTATGCCAATGATGGCAGAATTTTCAAAGTCAGAGGAAATAAGTTTGGCTGGTATGATCTGATTTGACTGCCCAGGCTCTTTCCCCCTAAGCAAATAATTATTCAGATGTTTCAGGTTGGCTTTTTTGTTTCAGATTCATGCAGTCCCTTATTCACTGCCACACAAAGTGTGGCAGACCATTATTGTTGAGGTTTTAGAAAATAATGTGTGGAGGCTGTTATGACTCAGTAGATTTGGTTGAATAAAAATGAGTTGGTAGTGACTAAAATCAAATTCATTATAAAGAAACCTTTGTATATTGTTCAGAATACATTGTTATTGTTATTGTTACTTCAAAATGAACTTGCAGCATCACCAGTCAGTGGTGCCCTCAGATTTTATGCCAGTGATGGCAGAGGAAATAAGTTTGGCTGGTATGATCTGATTTGACTGCCCAGGCTCTTTCCCCCTAAGCAAATAATTATTCAGATGTTTCAGGTTGGCTTTTTTGTTTCAGATTCATGCAGTCCCTTATTCACTGCCACACAAAGTGTGGCAGACCATTATTGTTGAGGTTTTAGAAAATAATGTGTGGAGGCTGTTATGACTCAGTAGATTTGGTTGAATAAAAATGAGTTGGTAGTGACTAAAATCAAATTCATGCACTCATTCATAAGTTGAAAATATTTTTTTACCTGATTTTTGAAAGACAATGAGAGCCAATGCACAAATAAGGCCAGACTGCCACATCCTTTCCTGGATGAAATTAAAATATTTTAAAGAAAACACTTCTTTGAGGAGTAAAATGATAGATGACAGGGTTCATTTTATTACTGTCATAAAGACAAACCTTATCAAAACCACACGCATCTGATGTGCAAGTTAAACCTGAACTGAAAAACATACTTTGCAACCATAAAGCTTGGACTCGTCATGGAATACATTTACTTTCACTCTCTGTAAATATGGACTTACTGTAGCCTGCAAGATTCACTACAGGAGATGGATATTGTCACTTGATTAACAAACTAGTCAGGGTGAACATCTGGTAGCAATTAACCTTCAGACCTGCATTCATGCCCATGGACCAGCATGCATCAGTGGAGCTGGGCTGGGCTCCAGTTCTCTAAAGCCCGTTTCTTTCTAGAACAACTGGTAGTCATTATCAGCAAACACAGAAACGGGTCAAGGTAATGCAAGTGTTTGGCTGATGGTATCACTGGAGGTCAGAGGCCATTTTTCCTGAAAGCTGGATAACATGGATAACAAAAAAAACAACAAAAAACATATTGTCCTAAAGAGAAATTAACCAATTCCTATCTCTAAATGTATCTTTAGAAATAGGCCGCCTTAAATCACTGTACTGATTCAGCACATCCAGACTCGTTAAAGCTGAGAGACTGTCGACCACAGTCTGAATTAAAAATGCCCAACAATTAGTGTCACTGCAGCTCAGATGAAAATATCCTGTAGATACATTCCTCTCCTTTGACCTTGTTGCCATAGAGGATGCCTTTGCCAGACTTGCACAAATCATCCAGCTCTCAGCATTTAATCTTGCAATTCCAGAAATGCTGTGTGTGCATGATACTCTGAGTGACATAAACAACATCACTAATGCTGCCATCTTGATACACCTGACCCAATATTGTGAAGCCATACTGTAGCCATACATGTATACACGATTCTGTGTAATATTATGTACTGTAGGTCATTGTGCCGGATTATAGAGTGTATGCTGGCAGTCAAAGACACTGGAATCACTAGCAAAACTATCACATATTTCATTTTGGAAAACAAATAGGAGGTAAATGTATTTCCTATTTATAAAATTTATGTAGATTTTTTGGTATTGGAAATCTCTGCCAAGGAGGTTATAATTTTGGCCGTGTTTATCGGTTGTGAGCAGCATAAATCAAAAAGTAAAGGACAAATCTGAATACATTTTCTGTGAATATAGTGCTGTTGAACTTGTGAGATAGGGGAGAAGGGCTGGGTATTGCTACTGATTTCCAAAATCAGTTGTCAATCACAAGATTCTAATTCTATTCTTTCTTTTCTTTTCTATTCTTCTTCTTCTATTATTCCACTTACACTTTGATTCCATTCTATTTGATTCAATATCAATTCATTTACAAATGTTTCAGTTTCCATGCCAAATTTGCTTGGTTATAAAGAGACATTCACAGCTCTAATGCTGGAAATTGTACAAAATTTTGATCTCTCTTAACTGATGCATCCTTAAAAATATTACTGTTTACATTAAAATTTGACCTCAAATTACATTAAAAAAGTTCTTATTTCATTTGACCAAACAGTGCAACTCTACAGTACAGTCATAGGGGATAATTCAAACTCAAACCTTAAAAACCTGTTTGCGTTCAAATCCATGCACTTTTTTCCTCATCAGAAACTGTATCACAGATATCTATGATTGTACCGAAACAAATGTTATTCTTAAGGAGACATTTAAAAACAACATCAATTGGAAAAGCAATCTTTTTAGTTGGATACACTGCCCTATAGTTTTACTATATTAAAACTAATGAGGAACAAAATGGTCAAAATCACTGGAACAGATATTGGAAAGATAAAAATGGAAAGTCTAGTACAATCCAAAAATATATATACTGTATATTGCAAGCTCCCCTATGCACATTGAAAGATAAAAATGTAAAATCCAATCATATTATAAAATCATTTATACTGCGTGCTCCACTATGCACAGACTGTCGAAATGTAAACAAAAATCAGCATCAGCATTTTAGCCGAGTCATGCTGTGGCCCGTTTATTTCTTCTTCATGGGAGAAGAATATTTTCTTACACAGTTGGAGACTTATGTATTTGAAGTTCATCAGCTTTATCATCAGCTTTTGTCTCAGCAGATACTCAAAGTTGTTATATTGATATAGGTATTGATATATTGATATAGGTAAGGATGGCTCAATATCATCTTTGAAAAGATGATATTGAGCCATCCTATTAAAAGGGCTGTTATTTTTATTTATTTATTTTTAGATTTTCCTCAGAGCACATGAATAAATCAGAGAACACATGCCAGTAATATACACAGATTCATGGAGAGCAGCTTGAAGCAGACATCAATAACCACCAGTTTCATAATACAAATGTGGACAGTCATGGTCAAGAGGAAAGGAATCCAACTTGTAACCAGAGGGTCACTGCTTGCAATCCCAGGACAGATCAAGGAATGGGGTGGCCCTGAGCAAGGCACCCCATCCCCACTGCCCCCAACCCGGGTCCAGAAAAGTGCTGCCCACTGCTCCTACATTTGATCGGTAAGGGTTTTTTAAGTGAATATAAGGTTAGAGACACCAGCTGGCAAGCACACCTTCAAAATAACAGATATGGGGAAACAGTTTCATGGTGTTATCTGTCAAATCAGAAAAATTCCAGAGGCTGAAAAGTAGAGAAGCAGCAACTGATAAAGAAGCATCACAACACAATTAAACTTTCTTCTTTACCTCTTAATGATACAGTATTTTCACATTCACCTAAATCCCCCCCCCCCCCCCCCCCCCCCCCCCCCCCCAAAAAAAAAGTAAAAGTAAATTTAAAAAAAATCTGGTGTCCATGTCAGACCAGCAACTTTGGTTTGACAACTCAATAGGATTTATTTTTCAAGTTACTCATAATGTGGATGCTGCTGTGAACATGAACCTCCATGGAGCGGACTGTACAGCCTGTGGCTGCTAATAATGGTACACTATTTATTTCACTGGAACATACTAAAAAAAAAAATCATTGAAGCTAAGTCACAGATGTCAGTTCAATTTTCAGTTGGCCCCGTCTCTATAAAATGTAAAAATAAATAAATAAATATAAATCTACTATTACTGGATGTCCATTCATCCCTCACACAGCCTCAAGTGCATGCATGTAAATATATTGGGGCTGAAGCCACAATCAAGTTAGGTGCTCTAAAATAGTTTATGTTAAAAATGAAAATTAATATAATAACATAATATACAGTACATTTCATGTTCCACTACCAAAAGCTATAACAGCTGCAGTTATAATGCTCATCATCTGAGGGGGTGCAAGGTGCAGAAACTATTTCTTTTTTTGCCCGCAGGTGTTCACATCAACTTGTATAGAGCTGCAGTTATGAGCTACTGCTGTTATGTAAGTTATAGGCAGCACAGATTGGCAGGGACAGAAGATGAACAGCTTCTATGCTACAGTAGCAGTTAATCTGCAGCATCTTAATAATGACAAGTTTGTGATGCATTAGTATGCATCCAGTAACACTAATAATAATTAAAAGACGAAGGTTGAAAGAGGGACGAATGATTTTCCATTTTGTTTTGATTGGATTCATGCAAATAAGGGTTAGACACTGTAATTGTGAGAAACAACAGGCTAACCGTTTCCAGAAGTCAAAATAATAAATTCAGAAATCCATGTGCAGCTACAGGTACCCTACAGGTAATCGTATGGTTTTCTCCATCTAGTTTCCAAAACCCAATTAGTTTTTTTTTTTTTTTTTCTTCCCCCTGAGTGCAACATCTATTTATATGAAACATTATGCACAGGATATCAATGACAACCTGCTCCTCATTTTTCAGACTGTTTAAGCTGCTGTGACATACACTCACATTTTCAAGCACACTCATTCTTTCTGGATGGGAAAGTGTCGACGAACAGATGGCTGTATAACAAATGTAAAAAAAAAAAAAAGTTTTTTTCCTAGACAGAACATGGAAAATGTCATGGAACAAATTGAAATTAAAGGTGAATTTTCAAAATAAAGCAAAAGTTTTGGTACAGCACATGGAGACAAGAAGCACGTGGTGATTAACTGTGACTATTTCAATTTGGCCGCCATCACTGATAACCCTAACTGTGTCCTTGCCCCCCCCCACCCCCCAACCCACTTTAAACACTATCTTTAATGAAGATTAAAAAAGAACAAGTGAAAAGGTGAAATAAATATGTTCCAGATAATTCAATTAAATATAAATAACATAATAAATGACACCCCTTTCCACTTCATTTAATGTTTTGAAGGGTGCTAATGAATATTAAGTGTGTGTACTGGGCTCCTTTTGTGAGTGGAAATGGCTTACCATAATGGCACTGCCAAGATTGTGTTGTTCTATTAATTTGGTAAACAAAAGCTCTTTGTCGTCGTTATTCCGTACCTATTAGGTTGTTTAACACACAGGTGAGAATTTGACCCAGATAATTTGAGCTGTGTTTCCCAAGTTAACAAGACATTTTAGAAAGTCTGTCATTAACACGATGTCCTGTACTGTGCAACATCCTTCAACCTCCCCAACAAAACAAACAAACAACATAGGGACAGAAACCTTTCACTGTGTTGTGAGAAGTTTTCACTATTGCTCTGAGAAGACAAATTTATTTTCATTAAATTCTTTAAATACCTAACTTAACAGACATTTTCAGCTGACAGCAAGGCTGCTGGTTGATTCTTTGACATTCTTTCCATTCTCTCAGTGTATTCGATGCTTCCTCACATTTCACCACAGATATTCCTTTATCCTTTACATCCTAACCAAATCAATATTACCTCCGCTTCTTGGAGAATATGCCCTCCACACACATCAACCAAGTAGCACTGTCTCAGAAGCACAAGCCAAACGTCCTTAGTGGAAATCATTGCTTGCGTTAGCATCTCAGTTGCATCTCTGAGGTATTTTCAGCTTTTTCAGAATATACTGAAGAAAAGAATGAAACGTTAGCTCATCCTTGAGTTATCTGTGACTGCTCCCCTGATGCAAAGAACGAATACCTCATCCAGCACGTTAACATATCGAATATCAAACATTTAAATCATCCCATTCATTCATTATGAATGAACTTCCTGAAGTGTTGCCCAATGTCTTGGTAGTAATTATTAAAGGTGCCTTTAATGGAGGTCACTGAGGTCAGTTCAAACCATTAATCTAATTGTGTGTCTTTTAAATACCATAAATCAACTTGTACATGTTTACATATGACATTTCTTTGCACTTAACAGTGCAGTAATATATTTTCGTGCTCCCTGTAATCATCAGTGCATGAATATTGATGTGGTATCTCTCCAGGCACTTCATTTAAAATGAATGAAGACGGGCTTCCAGCTCAGACAGATCTGCACAAACATGGCATGCTCATTAAAGACCAATTGTATAATAATGTGCACCTGTCTGGAGAAACAAAACCCTGCCTTTAGACTGAATTCTACGCACAGAGATCTGGACTTAGCCATTAACATAAAAATGTTCTCATCCATTATGTGAGCAGTGGCAGAGTCAGTTATTATCTGTTTTACAGGTATGTACAGTTGATTTCAGTTGGCTGCTGAACAGTTTGACTTGAGGGTGAAAAAAGTCCGAATTTAAGTTATCAGTGTTTTTCTACATCACAGATGTAGAAAATGTTTTGCAGAGAATGTTTTGTTAGAGCCTTATGTTACTGAATGCAGGGGCCACAGGAAAAAAGAAACACAGATTTTCAATGAAGCCAAAATTCTTTGCACCATTTCTGACTTATAATATCTAATATTTGGGTATTGGTTACAGACACAGACAAACATTATAATTTAGTATGATCAAATGCAATATTAACAGGCATGTGATGATTGTCTAAATAAATGGCTTGGTTCAGACCTTGAATAATGAACCACAGCAAGAGAGTCATTACAGACTTAAAAACAATACTAAATAGAACAGGTATTATATGCTGAGACAAACATTGTTTTTTTTAACTGCCATTTACTCTATTTCTCTTTCAGTTGCTGTTGTCTAGGTTATGTGTGCTTCATGGAATTTTGCACTTTAATGAGATGGTACATTACTGTGGTTTATCTTATCTTTGTCTCTGTGAGACAAAGATAAGATCAGTTTGAGGTTGCAAAGTAAAATTAAATGTATGTAGGTGTGTGATCTTATTAAATTGAAACACCAGTTTCAAATGTAAAATTAGTCAGTGTATAAAACAGAAATTAATGAAGGATTATTGGTAACGTTTGAATCAGAATAAAAGTGCTATATTCATAAACATGATGAAAAATTGTATATAAACTACAAAGTATCGTGTGTTTTAAATGTGTTTTAATTAATTTGCAGCTGACAAACAGATCTATTTTTTTGTACAAATGACATGTCTTCTAAGAGTGTTCCTCCACTTATCCTGCACCAGGTCCCATTGGTGGTTTGGGTTAGGGTTACTCATACCATAGAAACATAATATTGGGTAATCATGAAATCAAATGATTAACTATTTTGACAAGAATTTCTTTTTTGACAGTGTCAGAAATTTCAAAAACCCTTTTGTCTCAACAAAACAGTGGCAACACTTTTTATTTCATGTCATTCGGTCTGAATGCAAAATATTACAAAAAACAGCAAAATATTGGCTAAGATATACACGCGACTACAGGCCTGCATGTGTTGTTTTACCAGAATACAGCATTACAATGCCGCTGAATTCAATGGAAAATCATTCATAAATGTCACTAATATTTACCACTCGTCCTCACTTTTGTTCTTCTGTGAGTACTTCTGTGTTCATAACTTTTAGTCCAACATTGATATTTTGCCATTCTAAAGCAATTCCATGGGAAAATCAAGTAATCTTTTTTTTTTCTTTATGAAAGAAGTTACAATTGTGCTAGTTACAGATAGTTACAATAAAAAAAAAACTACAGATAGTTCAAATTTTATCTCTGATGTGTTTTTTATTTAATCTCTAAGTTTGCTTTGTAATGAATTGTGTCTCATAGTGACGACTAGAAATCAACATTTCTGCATCAGTGACTAGTCTGTTGTCTAACTTGTCTGCTGCTGCATCTGTTCTGTTGACACAGTTCCCTTTAAAGCTCACTGAGTACAGGCTGTACCAAAAGGCTATTCTTCCTTTATTGAGCTTCTTATCACTTTCATTTTTTTGCTTGGAGACTTTCCAAAGAGCTAATTCTTTTTTTCTGGATGGCTGAAGGCAGTCAAGCCAATCTCGTGGAGCAGCTTCTGCCATGCTGCACTGCACCTACTACAATCCAAATAGGGTCATGACTTGAGGGTATCTGCGTGCTGTTGAAGTGACATTCCTTTCTGCTCACTTGATGTGTGGTGTACGACTCATGCAGCTGTCTGATGCCAGTATTACCCATGGCACAGGATACTATAATAAACTGCACAAAATAATCAGCAATTTTCTAAATATAAATGCTCCAGTAATTAAATGATATACAGTATTTACTTTGGAATACTGCCCATAACATACAGGATAAGTACTAGGTCTAGAGCGATGTTGATCGATTTTGAACAGGCAGTGTACCAGTATAGTGCTTATCAAAAAAAAAAAAAAAAAAAAAGGAAGCATTCCAGTCCAATTGGAGGCATGCTCTTTTTTTTTTGTTCAAGAGACACCAAGAAGCGGTAACCATGGAAACTTGCTTGAGGTTATATGAGGAAGTCTGCCAGTACCCACACATGTACGAGTCAGCTCTCTAAAAATGCAAGGAGATACAAATAAGGGCAAACTCCTGGTGAGAAATCACTGCTACTGCAATAGGATATAAGATTAAGTGCATGTGTGAAACGCTATGACACTCGTTCTTTCTTTTTTCCAGAATCATAACAGACGAATAAATGAGAAAGAATTCATGCATGAGTGTCCTACAGTAACTGCAGTCCTACAACATGGCTCCTTTTCATTTAGAAACTATAGATACTGTTTGCCATTGTTATGAGGATTCTTGTAGTTTAACTGAGTGGTAACCTGACAATAGTCAAAACAGTGAGCAAACAAAACCTCACTTTAGCACAATTTGACACACTGCAGCCAGGACCTCTTGACCATCTTCAGCCTGAAACATTATTTTCATTCTTACACACTGGCAGGGATGAGACAAGTTGGGTGTCTCATGCCGCCTTTTTTTTCTTTGCTAAAACTTTTAGAGGTCAGTGTACACCGTTTGTCCAAAACTGCAAATAACAGTGCCAGCATTTCCATCCTCTGACCTTTTACTGATATATACTTAGCTGTCATCACAACTGGGAAAACTATTTCCATAAGTGGTGAACCTGAGTGTCAACTGAAAGTAAAGCAGCCATAACATGGTTATGAGCACCAGTAACACAAGAGTACAAGCTGCACTTTGTTCTCTACTAGAAACAAACATGGGGCACAGTCAGTGCACACACACACACACACTGGTTTCCATGACTTCAGAAGACATTGCATTGACTTACATTAATTTACAGGAGACTTATTCTAACCTTAACCATAATTACTAGTGTCCTAACCCTGACACTGATCCTAACCTCAGTCTAACATGTCTTCACATGAACCCAGGTCTTCTTTATTGTTAATGATTTATTTATAATTGGTGATGGAAACGTTGAGGATATTAATAAAATTAAAGTCAGATAGCCAGCAGTGGATATTTATCCTATTCCTGACCTCATCCTTTTCTTGGTCCTGAACTTAACCTCATTTAATGCCCCAGAGGCGGGATTAATTAAAGTTGTAAATGATCTGAGATGCGACTTGGATGTGAAAAAAAAACTGTTCTGTAAACAAAACAAAAATATGTAAGAAAAGTCCTGTAAATTAAAAATGTGGTGTTTAGCCTGTTAAGCATAAAATGACCATTGCAAAGTAACCCACCAAAAAAAAAAACTGGCACATCCAAATGAAAACCTGCTTACAGCATAACATAAAGCATAACATACACATATAAATACAAATACCTGCACAATCACAGGCATTTGAAATTATTTATATGATTACTTATGCAATGTACCAAATTGAGGCCACATTGCTTTCTGTTTCTTGTGGTATAGTTGCATAATTTACTGAAGCTTTATCTACAGCTGCAGATGCAGCTGCTTTGTTATTTTCTATTTCTACACACAACCGTGAAAGAAAGTGCTACTGAAGTTTAGAAAAACTATTATATGACACAAAACCAAATACTATTCTGATTTGCATGTGCAGGGTGCAGTTACCTGCATATGATATGACCCAAAGCATTTTGTTCAAAATGTGAGTTAGGCATAAATCTCTCAATAAAATGACTTATCTTTTATCAAAAACACTGATTTGATGTTTATCCAGGGGTTGCCATTTGCAGTCCATCAGTTCAACAACAACATTATTTCACCAGGCATTAGTCTCTCAGGCCATGCTGGATGCTGGTTAGCAATACATTTAAATTGTGGAAACAAGTATAGTGATGTTTGAATGATGGAAAGATGCTGACCTAATTTAGAGGAGGCCATCTTTCATTCACTTTGTTTACCAATAGTGAGAGTTCGTATTTTGTGTCACCTCATTAAAAGCACATTCTTTCAAATATCCCACTGTGGATGACATCAGAATCGTATTTTTAATCACTCCTTACATTTTTACACAGAATTAAAAAAAACAAAACATGAATTACCCTTGTGAAGTTTTCATCATAGTTCACTCTGCAGGGACAAAGTCTTATATCAACAATCAATGCAAATATTTTGCTGTAACATCAGAAGAACAATGAAAGAAACGTCAATGTCAACTTGCTGTCAACTCTGCTAAAATGCTATAGAATCCTCCTTAATGTTTTAGAGTTTAGGGGATACATGCTGGCTCTATATAGCAGCAGATCTGCCGCTCATCTCCACTTCAAACCAGGGTGCACAGCAAGTTCTACCACACACAGCAGCTTTGCATCCCTACCCCCAGCTGGGTTTATATGAGGTGAAAGAGATTCACACAGTGGGGAGGGAAACGAAGACAGGGAATGGGAGAGAGATCAAGAGGAACAGAAATCATGCTGTACTAATGCTCAATCAAACCATGTGGCACAGAGACGAAACATCTAAAACACGGTAAAGATGCTTTTAATTTGTAAGAGTGTCAGATTTAAACTGTAAGTCACTTTTAAGTTTGCATCAATAAATAACGTGTGAAACCTGAAACCAGCAACTGCTATTTGAACCAGTTGTCCTCCAAATGACCTCCAATTTTCTCCTCTAAATGACTAAGCTTTAGATAATGTAGATGATCCTAAAAAGAGCATACCGTCACTGATATCAGATAAAATATTCTCTCTGTGTATGTCAGTCTGTAGATTTTACACTTGGGCAAAGCTGATTTCATTGTGGGAGAAACATCACTCTGTTTGATGTGTGGGGAAAACAACCAGGTCTGTGAAGTTCAAAAAACCCTTCAGTTCAGGACGTATCAGACCACTCTTTGGTTTATTACTTTTAAAGCTGTCAATCTGGACCTCCAGGGTTCTGCGCTGTACACCGGGTTACAATATAGGTCAAGGAAAAAACTAGCAAAGGTTATTGGTCATCTGAGGTCCAAGATGCTTTAGCGGCTCCCGTTGACACGAAATGAGATGATTCCTCCTCCCACATTTATATTCAGTCTGACCTCACAAAGACAAAAACTAGTGATGTGTTAAAGTTGCCCTCATCAACTCATCAAAAAAACACACCATCACTGAGGGCCGAGTCATGCTTTCTGCTACGACCAGGTCTGTGCCTTCTTGAAGCTCAAAAGCCTTCAAGAAAGCCCTTCATTAAGGATGTATCATACCACTGAGTTTATTGAAGGAAAAACATCTTGCAAAGGTTATTTACCATCGGAAGGTCAAAGATGCATGTGGACTGTGCCACATGAAGACGGAGAAAAGAAAATTATAGCTAAGATCAACAGCTGATGAGCAGTTCTCGAACAATGTTGTTGATTTGCAGAAAAGTTCGAGCATCAAGCTCTATTCACGTGTGGCACCAGTTAATAAACATAATCCATAACCTCACATCATATGAACAAATTAAATTGCTTTTTATTGTCCATTCATACTGAACAGTCTGGAGGGACTCTTTTCACCTCACATTTAGACACGTCACAGAAGAGGCAGGTGTAAATAATGAAATTAATGATGGCTGACTTCCATATGTGATCGCTCCAGTTTCAGCATCCTAGTTTGTTAGTTGGTAGTTAAAGATGGTTGTTAAAGATGCTTCACTCTCATAGGTAAATTATTTGTAACACCATTTTTATTTTTCAAAATGTCTTTTAGGCTGATGCCTTTGCAGCAAAAAAAGAAAAAAGGGCCTTTCTTTCTATATGTCATCCCTGAGTGCACGGGTTCTTTCTCTCACAGTCCAAAAACACGCCAAGGTTAATTGGACACTTTAAATTGACCGTGGGGTGAATGTGAGAGTGAATGCTTGTCCGTCTCTGTGCATCGGCCTTGCAGTGGGCTGGTGACCTGTCCAGGGTGTACCCCACCTTTTGGCCTATGTCAGCTGGGATTGGCACCAGCACACATCCCCAAACCCCCTTTTTCCCCCCAAAGATCAGGTTTAAATGAAAGTTAATTATATCAGCACATGATGAGAGATTCTTGTGTGGGACGCAACTGTCGACTCATTCAGTTCTTTGCTCCACCAGAACTGTTAGGTCTGCAGCAATAAGCTAAACAGCCAGAGTCCACAGATTTGTTCATTACTTTGCCATCAGTGGTGCAGAATTAGAAATACTTCCACACGCCACTTTTATATGCTTATTTGTCCTGATTGTCCACTCAGGAGGTCATTTAAGGTTGTTTATGTACTCCATTATAATTGCAAAACAACATATCATCACTGTTTTCTTCTTCTGATGAGTGAAGAAGCCATGGATACAGGCCATGCGGCACACATAGTGCCCTCTGCTGGACACCTTGGTAAATATGTTACAAAATCTGAATTACTTGTAGGTTTTAAATTATGAGCTCAAACTTTTTAATGTTTGAGTCTGAACTCAGCCCTAGTTTGCACAGGATATGAATGTAAACACTCAAATCGCCTGTTCTAAAAACATGTAAAATGCTACATTTTCACCTGTTTGCACTCTTTGGAGTAGTCTGCAAACACTGCACTGGTTTTAGTAACAGAGATCTGGTAACACCACCACCCTCTCTAGTCTCTGCCACTATTTCATTACCAGTATTGCAGCAGAACAGACAGATGACAGAGAAGTGTGTTACATTTTTTTTTTAACCTCACTCAGGAATAATATTTATTTTACTGACAGTGACCTTTAAAAAAAGAGCAAAAAATAATGTATAGCGTGTGCAGCACTCTTATGTAGGCAAAAATAAGTATCAGTAGTTCCAACCCCTGTTGGAATTAAAGAAAAGTTAAAGCTAATAAGAAGTTATTAGCGTTAACTAGGCTTTCCAGCCGTAGGCTCTATTTATAGCAATGATATGTAGAGGAAACACACCAAACATATGCACTGAGCATAGTGCCCACCTTTCACCCACCTCAGGTGCACAAAGATTCCAGATAAAAGCTACAAGAGGTCACATATGTGTTCATTCAGTTATGAACAGGTCAACTTTCTTTAATGGGAACGGACGACCAATGCTATGTGTGGACAAGTAACTCAAAAAATATCTGTGACGACATGAAAGTAAACTGTTTGAATGAATTGCAAACTGCTTTGCCAAATTGGCTTCCATAAAGAGAAACACTTTTTCCCATGAGGCCACATTTACATGAATAATTTCACAGAATAAAACAGATGCTGGTGATGCACTTGTTACTCTTTATATATTAATGCACCACCCAGCTAACAGAAATGGGCTGTAAAGGATTACATACAGAACTTGTTTTGTGAGAGAGCACGAAAGCGCCAGAATTTTCAGCTCAACTCCTGCCACCCAGCTGTGCTTTTACATAAGCCATAGCTTTCTTTACCCTATTATGACTAAAGCAGCCTAAAGGGCATATTCTAAAGGTCATTTCATGCACTATTCAAATGGGGGAGTGAAAATCTATTGGTAAACATTGCATGTGGTATTGCTATGTGAGATGAAAAAGCATGTGCGAGGGTAAGAGCTTGTTCAAACTTACTGCACTTTATGAAGATAATGTCATTCAATAATATATTCAGTTCAAGGAAGGCAAACGAGATAAAGGGTCCACTGATGAAACCTCTAAAGGCAGGGAAAAACATTTTGTCAGTATTTGATAAATCAATAAATCCATTATCATGTAAATCAAGTGACTTCAGAGAGAACTTGACAGCTGCACCAGCTCTAGGGAAATTCTGGGACAGAGGGGGCTGTTATTGGCTGTTCTGTTAAGCAGCTGCATGTACATGTCCCTTTGGTCAGGTCTCATTTCCATTTCAGTGATTACCTACACTGCAAAGCACCACAACAAAGGAAAAACATTTTTTTAAAAAAGGGACAGACACAAAATGAAATGTGTGAAATATGAGACACGTGTGCCACTATCCTTATCTGGTGGGAGCCTTCATCTCCTTGTTAGTATTTAACAACCTGGGGATGAGACTTAGCACTTAACTATCTATGGAGGTATTTTAGCAGCAAATCTCCTGTGTACTTGTGCCAGTAAATTGCATACTTTTATGCAAAAGTCACAAATGTCTTTAATAAAATTTGAAGTTGCAGAATTTTTTTTTTATCTTCCTTGTAAATACAACATAGAAGTTACAACTTCACAAATTCCTTATTACGCTACACAACTCCTTACAAATGAAAATCTTCCTGCGTTCACACTTTTGTTATTGCCACCACAGTATAGCTGGTGCAAAACTCCTGTATATAAAAATGGGGCATCTATGTTTTGTGGGGGGGAGAGAGAAATGTACAACTCAACAGTTACACCATCACAAATTTGTCTTTACAGGCACATAAATCCTGTTCTGTGCATCACGAGTTCAAAGAGTTGTACACGTACAGTTTAGCAGTATATAAGGTGCAAGACACATTTGCACTCCTGTGTTTCACAGTGTGAGGACATGATGACATTCTGTGCACTTGAAAACCTTCCTGTGAATTAATGCAACATAAATTGTACATCTGTAGAATACTGTTTTACAGATACATTTATTTCTCTAAACGCTATTGGAAACGTAGCGCACAACTCTAACTACAGCTGCTCGAATCTGCTGCTACGAGTCACAAGTTCTGATTTTCGCAGCTGTCACATTTGCACCACAGCTGAGTGCGATATATAATATGTGTTGCAAGACTGATTTGTGCGGTTGAGCGACGCCCCTAAAGTCTTGGGTTGGGATCTTTGGCAATTCTGGCCAATCAATATTTCCAGGAAGTCTGGCAAATCAACATGGCTGTCACCTAAACCAAAGGAAAACCAAAGTAAAAGAAGTGAAGAACCCCTCACCCTCTCACCTTCTAGAAAAATGAGAGCAGACAGAGGGTGGAGGTACTATGTTTTACAATATTCTTACATGATAGTCTACTTTTATAAATATAAACATGGCAGTTGGTCTGCTGAAATATGTGACAATATTTCCACTGGATTTGCTGTTAATATTGCAGTAAAGTCAGCAGCCACTTCGAAAAAACATGTAAAGCCAGTATAGTAGACATTACGGTAACTACCTCTCTATTGATTTTGTGAACTGCAACTTTAAACAAAATTATATATATATATATACTCTCTCACTCATTTTCTACCGCTTTATCCACTAGGGGTCGCGGGGGGCGCTGGTGCCTATCTCCAGCTAACATGGGGCGAGAGGCAGGGTACACCCTGGACAGGTCGCCAGTCCATCACAGGGCCACATAGAGTTTAGAATTTAGAGTGTCCAATTAACCAAGTCCCCAAATCTGCATGTTTTTGGACTGCGGGAGGAAGCCGGAGTGCCCGGTGAGAACCCACGCACCACGGGGAGAACATGCAAACTACTTGCAGAAGGCCCCTTGTTCCAACTGGGTTGTGAACCCGGGACCTCTTGCTGCAAAGGCAAGAGTGCTATATATATATATATATTATATATATATTTCTTTCATTCTGTTATTAGTAATTATAAAAAAATGTTTAATAATCCTGTTGCTGTGATCAAATGAGACACCCCTAATAGCAATTTGCATTATTGAACACAAATCTGAAACTCTTTCACTGGTTCAGTGAATTCATGCACTTTTCTATTTTTATTTATGGTGACCATGGTGTCTAGACACTACCTCACTTGTGATTCAGTTCGTGACAACTGTCAGATTATTTTAAAGCAATGGTTCATGACAACCTTTATACAGTAAAATAACACTGACCTTAAATGATTGAACTTGAGGAATAATAGATTACCTGTTTTTCCCTCAGAGAAGCAATAGATAACCAGAAAATATACCCTGTTAGTTTTTTATTTATATAAACATACAATATGCAATGGGATTAATGCAGTTCACTGTCCCTTGTTTATGCAATAAACTGGGAGAACAAGCACTGAACGCACATCTCTCTTATTTAAATTACCTTTTTTTTTTCCCTGAGCTTCATCTCAAACCAAACTCTTATTCTAGCATTGGCTGTGAGATTGCAGTATTCCATTCAAGCTGTTAACTAACTAAATTCATTTTAAATACATGTTAAGCAGCTTGTGTATTTGGGCACAGTTTTCACAGTTATAAAATCATTTAATCTCTGTCCCAACCAAACCATGTTCTAACAAGGTTTAATAAGTGTAAAAACAAATACCACTTTTTCATTTAATTTAATGAGCAATTTAAAGCTTGCCATTATTTATTACTCACTGTAAATGACACAGTGAGGAAATACACCCACCAAACGGAATGATTTGACTTAAAATTATGAGTATTCAGTTACAAAGTTATTCTGCATAAATGTAAATGAAAACCATTGTAAATTGCCCATTACACTGAGCTTGCAGGCAAAACTTGTTATACAAGTATTATTTACCTGGGTTTAATGGAGCAAGTATGGTGATGCACACAAGATTGTTACCACATAACAGCACCTTCTTCTGCAGCATATTTAACCAGAAATATGGTAACCTGGTCTGTGTTTCCTTGTAGTTGTACAGTATAATCGCTGCTCTCGGGTTCAAGGCTTTGACCTCCTGGTCACAGTCTGGCGTTACTGACCTCACAGGCTGATTAGCATCTTTACTTTGATGTCTCCGGTTGATGTTTTATTACTTCTCAATGTGTTACACATTTAAATTGTGAGTTTATAAACTATCACAAAGGGATCACACATACTGTATATAAGCTGAAAATCTCAAGTGATTCACTGATATTAGAGGAAACAAAACAAAATGTCATCCTGTCATCGTGAAGGGGGCAATAGTTAATTCCTTTTATACAATGATTATTATTATAATTACTGATGCATCTTCATATATAGTCATTCCAGTTATTTGTTTTGTATTAATTCCATTAATAACATTTTATTAGAGATGTGTTTTTTTCCTCTGGTTTTAATTTTTTGTTTTAATTTTTTTTTTTTACTTGATCCTCTCTGTTTTTACAACTCTATATAACTACACGTATGAAAATTATTCTGAAAATAGTCACTAAAAAGTAGTTAGAGTTCATTTTCATTAGGGTTAATTTTTCCTCCATTAAATTCCTAAAAAAAAATTTGCAATACTGTTAATGCCAGCTAACCCAGACAAGAGCTTACGACATCTGCTTGTTTAATTAATTACCAATAGATTTTCACTTAACAGATAAAAGCATATTTTATTCTTACTTATTTAATTTTTATTAGTATTATTATTATTATCACTCAGAAAGCAAATAGAAGTTAGAGCTCTGCTTTCACCTGCATGACAACACTTCAGTCTGTTCAGTACTGACAATGAGCTTTTGGTTGGGAATAGAGTACAACTGCTCAAAGTTTCTTTATAAAATATTTTCTATAATCTCACCTCACTTGCTGCTTTATCCCATGTAACTTTAAAATCTTTCCATGCTTGTATTTCATTCGACTTCCATGCAGATGGTTGTTTGCAGTTCCTTTGCTAACGAAACACACGGGAGCATGAGACTCACCAAACCTTCAAAACAGGTGAAAGTCAAACTTAAATCTATGATCTTAAAAGACAAAATGCGACTATAGCACAAAGTTTTTCAAGTTTGAGACAATAAATTATTCATCTTTTCACACCCTCTCACATACAGTATATTTATAAATACACATATTCATTCCTAGACATGTTTCTGATTCTGAGACAACCGAGCTTTTTCACAACAACAGATCTCACACAGTGAATTTCAATGTTTACTCTAAAGGAGTGGGGGCTTTGTTTACAGCTATGGGTAAAGAAAAAAGCTACACAACTGTTTTACTTCGCTTGGTTGGTCGACCTTCACTGTGCATTAACGATGTACAGTAAGTGCAGAGTTTGACATAAGAAGGTTGTTTACGCGTTCATCTGCCGAGGGAGGAAAGTTTCTCTGTTTTCACCTTAAATATGAGTTTTGGTTAAGTTTGAATTTGGGATGTATTTTACAGGTGTTTTTTTTTAGATCATATAGATTCTATTGTTTTGAAAATAATGGCTGGTGTTGTGTTTACATGTCTTAACTCATTGCTATCAGTGATCTTTAACACATCTTCATTTTAAGATAGTTACTTACTGATAAAGGATTTAAACAGATGCCTGAGTTGCACAACAACAAACATTATGTCCGCAACAGAGGAGTTGAGACAGATTACCATTGTTCACAAAAGCAAAACAGTCAAACTCTCAGCAGAAATAATTCCATTAAGTTCCACTTGAGAATCTATTTAAATTCAGGAGGAGAATGGATGAAAGAAATTAGAAATCTCAATCTAGACTGGTACTCACACCGAACCCCTACAATTATACTACTCACAATAAGTTAGGGATATTGTGAGAGACTCAGTGGATGTCATGCCCTTTTCAATGTGGCACCAATTTCGAATTCTGTGGGTATAAAAAGCTGGTATTGTCAGTAAGTCATTCCAAGTTCATCATTCAAACAGCCATGAACACACGACGTCACTTAACGGACGAGCAGCGCCACCTGGGCCATAGCGAGCCTTCGGGTCGGTGGCAGGCAGTCAGATGTTGCTCGTGAACTTGGTGTGTCTCATTTGTTATTAGTAATATCAAAGGGAACTTTTACTTATTTCATTAAAATGCAGACCAAATAGGAAAAGCACTCATGTACATAACATACTCTATTATATGGGCATCAGACCACATATAGCAGGAGTCATCAAAAGTCAGGACATTTTGTTGTTGGAGGCAGGTTTTAATTAAATCTAGTTGGGCCAAATTAGCCAATATCAGTGTGAACTGAATTCCAAGAAATTTTGAACAAAGAAAAGCAGGAAATGCTCTCAGATCTGCCAAAGTGAAGCAATTCTCTGAGGACTGAAAATCAAAATGAGTAATTTTCAAAACAGAAATCAGACCTGTTTGTCAGTTTAAATGTTATTTTGCCGCACTGAAATTGGTTGAACAAATCTGCCCTTATTTTTCAATTAAAATAAAGGAAGCCACATTTCATTCATAAAAAAAGGGAATTAATTTCAGCTACATCTATCAAACTACTTCTTTTCACAGCCAGGGAAGCAGCCACAGCTCACTCATCTAACCCTAGCACTTATTTGTGGGGTCTAAATAAAAAAATGTTTGCATCTCGGATGTTTTATAGGATTGATTATTAAATAATAATTAACATAAAGTAAGGTGCTGCACTGCAAATATTTAAACTAATAAGTATATTGTGACAAGTAAATAACTGAACGCTATACATACCAGCTCTGTCTAGAATATAACAGAACATTTATTTTCACTGCACAATCGCATACTGTTACAGTGATGTTGAATGCAATCCTTGCCGGTGTAGCATAAATATATAAAAATATATGTTCATTTGAATTTAAATTAAGACCTTTACAACTCTAAAAGTTTAAACTGTAAAACAAACAAACAAGCATTTAAGACTCAGGGTTTGCTCTCAATCTCACCTGCAGTTTCAGCCATAGCAGCACATTGGCTTCTCTCCTCTTCTTCCTCCTCCTCCTCCTCTGTTATATCTCTCACTTCCTGACCCTCTCTTGACATTTCATTTATCAGCAGAAACCCTGGTTAAAGCCTGGAAACATTCAAAACAGATTAAATAGTTAGTTTGATTTACATATTTGGTTTGCTAATATCATTGTGTTATTGAGGACAATCTGTCTTTGCACCTCCTCAGGAGGAGCCTTTTCTTCTCTGAGAAATATTTTCAATGCTAATTCAGATTAAGGGAGCAAACAGCTTTAGCGATAAATACTTTCTGTTATATCATTGGAAGGGCCAATCAATTTATCATTTATTACATTCAGACTGTCACCTTTTTGAATGGGGCAACAGGAAAATAAAGCATTAAATTAAGTGGCAAACAAACAATTTAAAAAAAGGGCTACTTATAATACTTGCAAACCCATCTGTACTCTTCATATTAGTGTTTTGCTTCAGTAATGTACATATCCCATGTACTCTACTGTTTTTCAATGCATTAAACAAAATGCTTCTTCTATTTTTTCAGTGTAATTCTTCTGACTTCATGTCAAGCCTTGAGGCTAGATGTAGCCCACAGGCCAGAGGTTGACAATCACTGGCTATGTGATGAGAACACACATATTGTTACGCGTGCGTTTGTTCGTGTGTGTGTGTTTGCGTCAGTTAGGAGGGCTCCTTGTAGGGAGCTGCAGGGAGGCCCTCCATGGGCGGCTGCATTTGAGTTACGGTGCTGCTCAGCAGCGACGCTGTTAAGCTGCTTGCTTTCAAAATGTCACAGCAGTTTGGGAATCTCGCCAGTGGAGGTGCGACACTGGAGCAGCAGAGCATTCTTTGAAAGTCGCAGCAACTTGAAAACAAAAACAACACTCTAGCACAGTCTTTAAAAGCAAACGCACCTGGTTCTGAATGCGACAGCACTCATCAATTACATACACTGTAAGCACGTCTTGTCTCAATCATTGGTTACTCAAACACAGTAATTGTTCTCCCAGGAAGTAACAGGAAAGGGTAACACATAGCTCAATAACACTTCCCCTCTAATGTGCTTCGCTCCACTGATTATCCCCCATGATGACACCATTAGTCTTCTCCCCTGGCAAAACTGATAGACAGCAAATTGACTGCATAAACTAAACCTCACCCACCAATACACACAGACGCTGGTTCTTCTCAACAAGTTGTTCACGGTGTTATCTGGAGGTTAGTTTTCCAATGGCTAAATGAGCCAGGAAAGTTTTGTAGCCATTTCTTAGTGAAACCCCTGCACTGCAGCACTTCTCTGTTCAAGATGAATCTTTTTAGCTTGAAGAATCTAGAGCAACAAGGAGAAGAGCCTAATGCACTTCTCATCTTATACACTGCACTCTTCACATGCACAGTCCAAAGAGCTCTTCAGAACAGCAGGTAGGGAGTGTCAGCGAGACAAATGTATGTAAGGGGATTGTTGTTATATTCTTTGTTTCATTGTAAACATCAAGCTTTGCAGGTTCTTTGCTCTCTGTGAAAAAAAAAATGAACAAGAGCAAGTGAAAAAGCAGCCTGTGAGAGTGAAGCTGAATAAAAAAATCTCTATTGTTCTGTCTTCAAAACATCTCTGCCATCAGACTAAATTATTGCTCTCAGCTCAATGAAACAATCATTCTATTTTGTTCATGAAAGTAGCAGCTACCTACAGTGCCTCCCTACACACATTTTTAGAAATAGTTGGAATTTAACTTAAAGGGAAAAACAAAAATACCACATTGACTCAAATACTGAGAGCCTATTTTAATAAAAGTATACATTTCCTGTGATCACGTCTCCGATTGGAGTCCACATGTGGTAAATTCAAATAAGCGGACATGATTCAAAAGAACAAAGCCTACATCAATGCATGGTTTCACAGATGAAGATTGAAGTAGCTCCCTGCAAAGCTCAGAGACAGGACTGTACCAAGGCACAGATCTGAGAAATACACACACACAAAAAAAAAAAAAAAAAAAAAAAAATCTTCAAACCTGAAAATTCCCAAACACACAGAGGCTTCCATTAGTGGCTGAGTGCTTTCCAATTTGCAAGATGATCAAAAGAAACGGGGGGCGCTGTAACAAACAGCCGTGACAATCTAACATGTCGTATTTAGTTTGTCCCTTTTAATCCATGAACAACTTCTGAAATTCAGTGCTTTGTTTGTCATGAGTGTAGTTTGGTGTGGTAAATTATATGAGTTTAAATGCATACTTCAGCATGACACTGCAACATAACATGTAAAGAGATATGGAAATCTGAATGCACTTGCACATCACTCATAGTACTGCAGGTTAAAAAAAAAAAAAAAAAAAAAACGACACAAGACTTTTGAATCACTGAACATATCTGATAAGTGGGTGGCAGTTCTTATAACTGGAATCAGACTAGATGTCGACATGTGACCCCAAACATGACATCTTCACAAGAAGAGACTGAAAATGTAGAGGCAAATCTATTTCACAATACAGCATGCTCACTGAGCTGACAGCACTAAAACGATACAAGTTTTATTATTCATAAGGAACCCCAGCATAAGAAAACACAGAGATTAGTTGACAGAGAAGCAAACAATTGTAAGTTGCTGTGTCTTTTGATAATAAAAGATGAAATAAAAACCACCATTATCTTTGAAAGATGTGAGTGGAGGTAACGTGAGCAGCTGAGGGTGTGTGAGTGTCTGTTAATGACACTATATACATTCTTGTTACTCTCACACGTATTTTCTATTAAGGTGGTGGAGTAAATAATGGAACTATAATTCCTGCAATCACTGTCAGAGTTACTTCTCCAGCTCAGCCCGAAGAATGTTCCGTTTTACATATACTGCTGTTCCAGTAGAAAAAAATTTCCTATCATTGAAAAAATTAAATACCGGTTTCTGGCGGAATTAATCGGTGTAGTGCCCAGCACCACTTTCCTCCTACTCCTCCATCCTAATCCAGCCTCTTCAAATGACTCCGCATTGGCTGCTGCATCTTTGCTTTTAGTCAACAGGATGACTGGGCTAAACCTACAGTAAGTGGATGTTGGGAGCCTGTGTCAGTTACTGTGCTTGTGCACAGTTTCAGAAGAGTAGAGGCCAGAGAATCAGTTCAGTTGTAGAGAAAAGTTGAAAACCATTTCCAAGAAAACTTTCCAAAAATCAAAATTAACACTGAGAGTCTCAGAGTTTCTTTTCTTCATCTGTGAAGATTTTCTGTCATTGCAATGTTCTTTCTTTCTTTCTTTCTTTCTTTCTTACACAGTATATTGTGTTGTTTGGCTTTTTGAGCACCGCTCCAGCAGATGTTACCAGCTGCATTATCGTCACTGTCCAGCTCATCTCCAGCTCTGACCTATTGTGTAGCCGCACATGAAACTAGAAGCCTGACTATGAAATGACCCATTGTCTTTGATGGTAGACAAGTATTGAATTTCTTCTGTCAAACACATGCACGTCTTACTCCTGCTTACTAAAAGTGCTGTAAGCGTAAAAGAATGGTGTAAATATATTTAGCGTATTGATTTTGCACTGTACGCTGGATTCCATGTTAATTAGAAACATGGGTGTGACAAACATAATAGAAAACATCGACTAGAGGGACCACATTCAGTCCAAATTATATCCTAGATTTCTGACAAGCTGTTTACCAAACAGTGAACACATTAGGAGCTGATATGTGTTTTTTTGCAATGAGAATGTGGAAGTGAGTTGCTATGCTCACAAAGGAAAACCAAACAAACCATTATTTTAATCTATTGATTACGCGAGGATTGGTGTGATTTGACTTCAGAGGATTCCATTTGGATGGAAAGTGCGTGTGAGTGCAGTCCCCTGCAGTCACCTGCGACGTCTCCCGTATGCCACAGTTTCACAGTTATTTCATGCCCCAGTGAGTTGCTCATTCTAGTGAAAATAAATGCATGTTCCTGGTGAATTATTATTAGCCTCACTTTTACTGAACTGTAAGTTGTACACAGAAGTCCCTTCACACCTTTCACGCCATTGTATCATAGGCACGGCAGACACTTGGACACGTCAAAGCCCGAAAAATAAGTGTAAACATTTAAATTAATAATGGCTGGATTCCATTTGGCTGCTCCAGTTCCAGCTCTCTGTCTCCCATTCATACAGTGGCTCAGTGGGAGAATATAATTAAAAAAGAGCCATAAGTGTTATAATTATAAACAACATCATATACGTCATAAACAACAAAAAGCATATCAATTTGTGTCAAGATGCAACTGACAGGAAAAAAATGATATTATGCATATTTACACAGATCTGTATGACACAATATAATCAACACAGTCACTAACCAAAGAAAGAAAAAGGCTGATGCCCAAAACCTCATACCTTCCCTAAACATAAGATATCTCAGACAGATCAGTAAAATAGGAAAAACTGCATATATATAGTATAAATGATGTTCCTTTTTTCTCACCCTTAAATTAAGCTGTTCGCTGGGACTCCACTTAACGGCTCCTAAATAAATTTTTGCAAAGAGGAAGGAACATGATTTTTATAGCAAGGCCAAAAAGAAATTAACTTTCAGTTAATAAAAACTGTCTTATTAGTGCTGTATTGATCCTGAAACAGCAACTCCAGAGAACCTTTTCTATCTGCATGTAATTGAGAGTTGATGCAAACATACTTGTATCTGTAACACAACAGAGCAGTGAGGTGTCAGTTAGGGTAATTAAGATGTCCAGGAGATTGTCCAAAAAGGAATGACGATTCGTACTTAAAAATGAAACGCCGAGATGAATGCAGCTCAATATTGTGATAATTACTTATCTTTTCTTTGTCGCTGCGAGCATGCTCTCTATTAACCTCAGCTGACCTCTAAACTTTTGAAAAGGGTCAACAAGGATGAATCACACAGTGACTTGAGAATGAAGCTGCTTTTATGCAGAGTGATCTTTAACTGTTAACTAAATACAAATCAGTCTTTTGAAGCAGCCTTGTCCCACTGTGTGAATTCTCTTTTTGTCGTCATCCACAGAAATGAAGTTGGTGTGGCCGTATATTCATTATGAAAGTTGGAGAAATCTAAAGTGACAGAACTGTTTACATAAAACCTACAATAGCTCTATGGAGAGTTATAAAAATATTAACATACTAACCCCCCAAAATGAAAATTCTTGGGTTACAGAATGGAGGATGCATAAGAACAAAATTTGAGTTCATAGCATTTTTGTTTTAAAATTGCACCCTCTGGAAAACAGGGAAGCTTTCATCAATTCTATGAGTACAAAAGAATTTTTGCTTCATTAATTCAAAGTGGACGCTAAGCACTCTTACAGAAGAGTAGTCCAGCAGAGACTCTGAATGTTTGGAAATGGAGGCAGCAGGCCAAATGGTTTCATGCTCACTCATAGGCTGTGCATGCATGCATACTAGCTGCCAGTGGCACTCTCCACGGGGCAAATAACTCCTCAGAGTGCAATTTACTGCTGTCTTTCAATTTGCATGTTATTTAGTTGCCTTGTTATTTAGTTGGCTTTTTCCAGTCTGCTGCGTCATATGCCGTCTCTCAAAGTAATCAGAGTTTTTGGAGCTTTAAATGATCAAATGCTGATGTGATCATAATTTAAAATGTATTTTTCTCTATTTTTTTTTTCCTCTTGATGTGTGTCATTTCCATGTTTGTTTTCTACAAATGAGGCATTTCATTGGATTTACAATTGAATTATTCCGAAAATGAGTGTTCTGCAATGAAATGTTTAAACATTAATACTGCAAGTATTCTGTTGCTGGATATTAGATGGTGTCAAATTGAAATAAAAACAAACAACTTGAAAGCAAAGAAATAATGAAGTTTGACAAAAAGAGTTCAACTTAAATTTTGTAGTTTCTTGCTGTGTTAAACACTTTCAGTGACAGTTACATATCATGGTGATGCTCTGGTGTTATTAAACCAAACTAATTGCATTTATCTCATATAAATAAATGTATTGCTAATCTGCTGCGTCTCATGCACTTCTGTTGTTCACACACAAAGTGTGACTGTCTGCTGCTGCTATGTTTTACATATGGTTTTCCCTTGAAAAGGGACACAAATAACATTTTTTTAATGTCTATTCAACTAAATGCAAGAATAAATAATTGTGTCAAATATGAGCCAACATCTATGTGTTGGTTTCAGTGGAGAAAATGAATTTATAGTTAAAAGTGTACGAAATGTCAGCAACAAAACCAAACTCTACTGGAAAGTCTAATTATGTCAGTATTATCAACAGTTGAGCCTGGTTGACTCCTAATGAAAGAAACCCCGATGCAATTGTCTGACAAATTGCAATTCTTACAGAGTATGAAAAGTTGCCATTTACTTTTTGGTTAAAAAAAAACTACTTACAGTTAACTATAAATGACTTGAGGCAAGCAGCATAATTTCACAGAAGTGGTTTTTGTGACAGCGGAGGCAACTAAGAAGAGAATGACAGCAACTCTGGAATGAGAAAATCGAAGAAAGAAAGAAAACAAAGGCGACAGAAAGTTATGAGACTTGAGCTTGAAGAAGATTAGATGCTTTTATTGACAGTATTGACATTAAAAAGAAGGAATTTGTTTCATGATCATGAAGGTCTTGCTTATATAGCTTTATGGGGAGTTCACATGCAGCATTAACAAGTACAGTGTTGTTGTTGTTGTTGTTGTTGTTGTGCTTCCTGCCTGCATTTGTCAGTCTTGACATAGAATGAAACACTTCCTGTCTGATTGTTGCTGGGGGGGACATGAGAGCAAAACACAGACATACTGAGAAACACCCAGGGAGTGATGCAGCGCTGAAAGACATAATCACCATTGTGTGAACTAGTTTGGCAATGGCTTCAATGTAAAAGATAGTTTGTACTGCAGATTTAAATGGGGCAACGAAGGACATGAGTTTGTATGGAGGGCAGTGTATAAACCATGAAATAAAGAAGAACCTCTGGAAAAACTTTGTTAGAAGTCTGTTGTTGTCTTCTTTCTAGTATGAGAGTTGAAACAGAATACAAATGTGAGGACCACCTGCGGCTAATTCATTGGACATGAACTGAAAAGACACATATTCTGTCCATGTCACTGAAAACGGGTTGATTGTCCATACACTTCTCTCTTCAATTAACTTTAATAGCGCAGCTTTTGTCTATTTGTTCAAAGGCCTGTGTATAACACTGTTGCCATAAAAAGTGAGCGACCTCAGGCTTTTCAAACCACTTCTGGACTGCATAAAAGCTTTCTCATGTACAATATAAAGACAATGGGGGGCTAACATTCATTATTTACAGTCAAACATTCAAGATCTCTGTGACGGTTAGGTGTTTGAGTTCTGTTCACTGGTTCAGCTTCTAATATTTAAACTGGGAAATTGGAAGAAGAGTACAGTAATGACATACCACATATAACACAAATAAAAGGTGTTTGATTATCACACTTTAATGTAAGAACGTAAACAAGAAAATCGTGACTGTAGTGTACACTTTAAAATGAGCTTGTTCCACTGTACTTGGCAGACCTTTGGCCGTTCCATTTACTGAAAGACTTGGCACATGAGGTTGCTACAGTACCTAATATGCTCTCAAAGTCATGTGCTTTATAACTTGTTTTTTAGGTAAGGTCGTACGTTATATTTTAAATTTACACTGTTCATTATTTTATCAGTGAAAGTTTTTTTTTTGTTTGTTTTATTTTTTTAAATAAAACAGTCATGGCATTTAAACCATTAATTTATACCTTTAGATTTTTTTGAATTGAATATAGCAAGAAAAAACCCTATAAATCCCAAGTATGTTCAGTTTGCTATCAGACAAAATAATACTTGAAAACTGACAATTTTGTTAGAATACCAAAGAATAATGGAAACAGTGACAGTCAGTCAAACTAAAAAAAACACATTCAAATTTACAGGTTGGTATGTTTTACACAGCAAATTACTGACTTGTGAAAAGACTAGCATTTGTTGTCACAGGTCACAACAAAGATTGTAAAAAAAAAAAAAAAAAAAACACTGTCTGTGAAGTCAGTTAATTGTGTGAGACCCTTACTTTTTTAAGTATTTATGCAACCATATGATGACCAACTTCACAAAGTCAGAAAGTCAGACAGTGTTAACCTTTTCTGACATTGGCAAGTCTGCCGTTTCTGTGAATGGAGAAGTGGAATAGTGAGAGTTCGAGGCAAAGACAGAAAATTAACGGGGCTGAACTCAAATGAACTGCCTTTGAAGAGGAGCTTTTATCTTCTCAGACTTGCTCTTGCTTCAGGTAACAAGCAAGCAGATACAGATTCCCAAATAAATCATAAAGGCAGACCAAAACACCAAAACAATGTGGCTGCAAACAAACTGCTCTCATTCAAGGAACAGAGCAAATTTATCACAGATGTTTGCAAATTTATAGTAGAGTTTATAAAATAAAGATAAAATAAAAAGCCAGAGCACAAAAACAGTGGCTGAGAAACGTCATCTCTAGGAACTTGTAAATAAACAGAGATGCACAGGATTTTTTTAAACTATAAAATATACTAAAAACTTATTTAAACCTTTTTTCTGTTATTTGTGTGATTATGATTTTTTCTTTTGGCTCTTGCAACACCCACACACACCCAACATCCTCTTGTATTCTGTAGATGTCACAGGGCATTAATGTTTTTTTTTTCCACAGACCTTTGCAGAATTATCACTTTTAATAGTTTGATGTTCTTGTTGAGTTTCTGTTTTTGGTGTAATACATAGTTTAATTTGCATAGTTTGGACAAAAAACTTTTGCAAGAGAGCAAACCTAGGGAAGCTCTATTTAATACGCACATGAGGTGCAATTATAACATAACACACACAAAAAAGCCCTGTCTCAGTTTTTAAGGATTAGAGCTTTCTTTGGTTGGTTGCAGCAGATACATTAAACACTACTTACAACAGATACTTATACGAGGGGTGTGCATCTCTCCTTGGTAGACAATTTGATTTTTATTATGGAATGATTATCTCTGATTATCTATTATGGATTTGTTAGTTTGGTATGATCAGAAACGAAAAAAACAACGACGATAAAAGATGAAGAGAAACCACTAAAAAATACTATTAGAATATGTTTTGCGTTCCATCTGTGAAGGTTCCATCTGTGAAGGATCTCAGTCATCAGTCATCCAGGTGATTGTGGCTTCAGAAGTTAAGCTGTATGCAACAGGACTTGGTAGAATGGATAAAATTTTGCAAATAGGAAAGATTAAATAATTAGACAATTAGTGTGCAGATTTTTTTTTTTTTTCATTACTCCAGAATGAGCCTTTTACTGTATGTTTACTGTATGTTCAGCTCTATGATGGCCATGTTTTTACAGTAGTCCACAAAGGATGCACTAAACATATTTTGAGTTTTTGAGTTTTGGTGATTACTGACGACTACATAGGTTCAATAAACAAATAAATAGTGCTAAATGTTAGACAAGGGCCCACGGTTGGTGTAGTGGTTAGCACTCTTGCGTTTGCAGCAAGACCCGGTTGGAACCCGTGGTGCGTGGGTTCTCACCGGGTACTCCGGCTTCCTCCCACAGTCTCCCACATGCAGATTTGGGGACTAGGTTAATTGGACACTAGGGTAACTAGGTTAATTGGACACTCTAAATTGCCCGTAGGTATGAATGTGAGAGTGAATGGTTGTCTGTCTCTATGTGGCCCTGTGATGGACTGGCGACCTGTCCAGGGTGTACCCTGCCTCTCGCCCTATGTAAGCTGGAGTTAGGCACCAGCGCCCCCCGCGACCCCTAGTGGATAAAGCGGTAGAAAATGAGTGAGAGTGAGTAAATGTTAGCCTCTGTAGGCTGGATACCTGTGCAGGTCGCTCATCCCCTGACCCAGTTTCAGGTTATTAGTTTCTCCTGAGAATTTTTAGGGTCACATGAAAGACAGTCTGCTATTGCAACTACAGCATCAGTATCAGTATCTGTGTGCTGCGGCTCCTTAAAGGGCCAATTCGTTTATGTATTGTATGTGGGTGTCCACCGAGTGACCAAGGGTGAGCGAGGGAGTGTGTGTGAAGCAAGAGAAGCTGGCGCCCGTGCACACTTTGCATTAGCAGAGACAATGTAAAGCCGTAATGTGTGCAGGGCAGTAAGGTCTACATTTGCATAAAAATGGACAGCATATGTGGCTCTTAGTGCGCTTGTAATATGGCACCTGTCCATTTTTGTCCAGCGTGTATTTGTATGACAGAATAGAGTGATGTGTGCCATTTGTTGACACTGCTCTTGGCTTCAGGAAAACAACTGTAATGGCTCCTCTGTGATCTCTTAAGAGATTATTTCAAGGCATTTTCTAGCACTTACAGCTGAAAGTGTACACTGAGCACACAACTCTTAAGTCTCTGCTGACATACTGTGACACCTGATGACGCAAAGATTCACAATAAAACTGAAGACTGGATCTGTAGTAGTGCAAAGGCTTAAGCTGAACTCCTACGAATTCTGGATACCATGACTCACACTCTGACATCAGTCTTTCCGAAACTGGCAGTAACTGAGCTAATTTTAAAAAGAGCAACAAGTGCAGGTAAAAAAGTAAACAACAAATAGGATGCCCAACCCAAGCATATGTACAGTAGAAGTAACAAAAGTAAGAGAATATATGAACAACTCCTCTACAAAACATCTAACTTGAGTGGGTGCCAAAATATATAATATCTGCTATTACTCCTTCACAACGTGTGCATGCAAATCCATAGAACACTGAAGGTGGAGAGCCACTACTGACGTCACATAAGCTGTCATTACTGACAAAAACATTCTCTGTGGACTCCGTTTTAAAATTGGCCATTTCATACAATGATTCACAAAATAAGAGAAGTCTGAAAAGTAATGGAATAAAGCCTGCACTTAAGAAAGATAAGTTGCCACAAAAAAAAAAAGAACATTAGGATGAGATCATTTAAATATTGGTTTCATGATGTTTTGCATTATGTTAAGCATTGTGCAAAAAAGCACAACTTCTGAAAAGTTAAATAGTCTTCTACGAGATTGTATTAATCTTAACATATTATTCAGTACACTCATGTTTAGTACAGTGTGTGGGCCATATGTCCACTGTTATTAATATTTCAGCATATCAGAACTCACAATTAAAACATGCGACCTTGATAACCTTGACCCACCTGAATTTAAAATGAATGTTTTACTGTCTTGTACCATGTGCCTCAGTGTATGACCTTACACCCATATTAAACCAAAACGTCATCCTTCCTCAGCAGCCATTTTAACAAGAAATTCCTACAAAGTCAAAATGACCATTGAGGGACTCCATCAGTTTATACTCAGCGTTTGTTTTGAGTGCATGATTTCATGCTGCCATATACTTCCGTTTGAATGTGTTTATGCATTCAAAGTAGCAAGTGTGACTTGCAGACTCAGACACAGCATTTATTTTCATAAACCAACTTCAAAGTGCCTTGGTTTGTGGAGTATTTTGTAGTTTCTTTGTTTTTTTCCCCTGTCATTATCATATAGTTGTGCATAAGACACTCTATGTGTCTGAGACACTGCAAGGGATCAAAGTAAAGTAATAAACAACACACTGGTTTATGCATTAAGAAGCTTAAAGACTAAAGCAAGCTCACACTTTTAAGGTATTCAACAGATTTCACTGCTTATTCAGGTTCAAAAGCAACAGTCAGAGCAGATAAAATTTCACAGTACTAAATGCATTATTGTTTAAAGCTCCTATTGTGTTAATTCACATATCAAGGGCAATTAAATATAATTGTAATGACAATATTAATTATGTTAATGATGCTAAATGTGTAATCATTAGCAGAATTTGATGAAAAGCCTCAGCCTTTTCACATTGTCCACTGATCACGCAAACATAAGGTGAATTTTAGGGCATTTACAAAGCACTCAACTGAAACTACAGTGACAAATTGCTACATCATGGGGGACATAACTATGATGTGATTTGATGAGACAAAGATTATGATGCAGTGAAAGAGTCAGTGAACCAGTATGTCCTCAGTGGCTGTGGGCATCTGTCCTTATGGACATTTTAACGGAACACAATGAAGGGAAATATGTTTATTAAAAAGTATAGCACTAAAATAAAATAAAATAATGAGTCATAAATGCACTCAAAGGATACACACAATCATTCATAATGGAATGTATTCTCTGTGTTTCTTCCCTGCATGGTGGATGTTGAGAAAAATCTAAGTACATTTGCATTCAGAGCAACATTCATAATCGAATATGTACTGTATGAAAGGACCATCATAGGAACATGCTGCAGATAGAATTGGTTTCATCTCAGGTTGTGATAAGTCCTGCTGGTATAGAAAATGACCTCATTTAATGGTGAGAGCATCCACAGCCCCTTTTATCCACCATATGTTGGTGCACATTATTAACATAAAAACCCAGCAACACACTCCAGTTTATATGTCCAGGATTATATTGTCAGCTTCACTCTCTTCCTCCGCCTCCATTGCTGCCTTGCTTGACATACAGTATATATATCTTGCACATCTCTTTTCTTTTTTTTCTTACTCTGCTTTCTCAGTGTGTGGCATGTAAGACGATTTCTCTTGCATGTCACAGTGATGAAAACAGCCTCCCGTGGTGATGGGTCGTTGTCCGCTTCTGAGCGTGCTTGTTGATACTTTAGCAAAGAATAAGAATAATACAGCCTGATTGTGCTTCCATTTCAGAATTATGCACTTGACCTTTTGCAGAAATCCCTTGTGTTTATTTGCCCACCGATGTTTATTTAGGTTGGATGAATCTTGGTTGCTGCCTTTGTTTTTCCTCTGGGTAAGAGAAAGTCTCATGGGCTTCCATCTAGCCGCAAGATTAACTTGATTTATGACTCATCGCAAATATTTGATCACCTTAATCCTAATAAAATTCTGTCTTGACTTTGAGATTGGCAGCAGATTGTTTTTGGTAACAACTGTTTTCTCGCCACTGGCAGGTGATGGAGCCATTTCCATTGCCACTCCCAGAGAGTGATGATTATATTCCTGTCAGATTTGTCTCCCTGTGTCAAATAAAGACTAATTTATACAAACATATTTATTATTTGAATTAACTTTTCAGTGCAAATATAACCGTCCCATAGTTATTTGCTTCTGCTGATGAATGCAGTTTCTGTCCATGCAAAAAGTGGATTTTTAAGTTTAAGAGGCCCAAAATGTGTTTAGTGACTTTGACCTTTGTCCACCTATTGAAAGGATAATCCACCAGTCTAAGTGAATATTTGTAATAAATTTGAAAATTTAAGATTTTCTCAAGGTGTTCTTAGGATACAGCATTCGCAAGACAAAAAGGGCCTGAAAGTTCACAGGAATTTGAACCTCTGACCATTAAATATCAGGCAGGTCATAAAAGAGTGCAAGCAACTGTTTATGAAAGAGACAAAGCATTTTCTTATTTGTGTTCTTTTTAGGGGTGGGAAAAAAATCTACTTGCAACATAGGGTGATTTTTTTACAAGGTTTTGAAATTTATTTTGTCCCGCAAAGTAATGAAATGTTTTGGAAGTGCTGTTAATCAGTGTTATCTGCAGTCCAGGGTTCTGGAAAGACAATTTTCTGTTTCATTTAGAGCATATTAATTTCAACGCTCAGATTTGTGCTGTGTCATGTTTTGAAATGTTTATTTCACTTGATTACAGCACTTGTTTTTGGTGAACACTGAACTAAACAACTAAGAAAACACTTTATTTTCCATCAGGTCTGATTCTACTTATTTTATAATTAACAGACGCAGCTAATGTAGCAGTTAATGTAAATCCAACATTTTTGATAATGGAAATATGACTTGTGGATTATTGTCTCAAGAAATGTATCATTCAATGTTGGTTGAAGAAAGGAAGAAAAAAATCACGGCAAAAATCAACAACCAAGTATTGTAATGCAGTCAAACAGCAAGGAAAATATGATTGCCCCAGCCTTAGTTCTTCATATATGAAGTATATGAAAACACAAGGTCTTCATCACTTTAGCCTTTTACTTTCAACCACCACCCTCTGCTCAATGTGTGAGTCTAAGTGAGAAAGAATTCTTTTTAGGTATTACAGAGATATTGTGCTCACAAAGCAAAAGTGTTTTGTGAAGTCAAAGTAGGGCTGGGTGGCCTATAACCATTTTCGCTATATTTTTAGGATATATCGCAATACATGATATATCACAATATTTTGAAATCTCTTCTACATCCCTGTATAAATGTATAAACTCTTGTATTAGTTTTTTTCAATATCTGCATGCAAAAATGGGAAAATCTCAATCAAATTAAATACAGCAAACTATGTATTTTGAACCAGGCAGCATAACCCATACACTCTTAAAAAATGAATAAATAATTACATGGTAGGCCTTCCTAATGTGCAATGGCACTTACTACCATAATCAAACAAACAGCTTGAAACAACATAAAAGTGCCATCTACAACAATCACTGAGAAATAAAATCAAAAGTTCTGTAAATTAAAGTGCGTATTTTTCAACAACAGAACATTTTCAGAACAGAAAGAGAACCACATGCAAATATGTTCATTTGACAGTTTGTACTCAATGTTCGCGATATTAATAAAAAATATATCTCATGTGGCCAATGCCGCGATATATCAAGCATATTTAACATATAGCCCACCCCTAGGTCAAAGGGACCTTGACCTTTGACTATTAAAATTTAAACAGTTCCGCCTTGAGTTCAAGGGAATATTGTATCAAATTGGGTTAGGGTTAGAAAAAAAAAAAATATTCCTCAAAGCATTTTTAAGATACCATGTTGAAGGAAGGATGGATAGACAGGCAGCCAGAGAATATAATTCCTCCAGCCTCTGGCAGTTGCCAAGCACAGAGACATGAAAAAATAACCTGTCACCTCTCTGTTGGACAAACTAATGATGGCACTTCTTCTAAATTACCTCAAATCTGTTAAGCAAGACACCAAATTCAGTACATCTGTGATGAGCCAACATCAACCCAGAGATCAACCCTATCAGTCAGGCTTTATGAAGCTAGTCAAAAATTACTCCTTTGTAAACACTACATGTCTGCTTTGCTTAGAGTGTAAAGCAGTGCAGCTAACCTCTATGGGGGAGTTCCATGGGTAGGTGAGAAAAAAACCAATACCTAAAGAGCCTGATGATTTCTGAAAGTAACAAGAAAGATTTTACTGGCGATGCTGAAATGCAATTGCAAAAGCTCATATGAAATGTCCCAAAGGTGCCACTACTCCACAATGTGTACTCTAATGTTACAAATTCACAGTGTAAATATTCATCAACCCATTCTAAAATGTTCTGTCTGATACTAAGTATCAGTCTAATTTTCATCACACTGAGACTTTTGATTTTATTTTGTGCATAATGCACTAAATTCTCAGCAGCTATTACAACGAAATCCATCAAAACTCTGTTTCCGGTCTCATAAGAGCTGTGTGTGGCTCTAGCAAGCTCAGGATGCCTCATAATTACCTCTAATGTTCACTGAGCTGGGCCTTTGGCATCAGTCCTATACAAACTTTTTGCATAATACCTTGGCATGACTCTAAGATGTCTGATAAATACAATCCTTACACATCCCAGGCCACATAAATATCTCAATATCATATAAAGCAGAATTATCCGTAAATTAATCTCCATATTAACCTAATCCTGATTAGAATGATGATAAATCTATATATGATAGATATGAAAAGCAAAGCCAAGGAGCTGTAGTAAAGAGTCATTGACTCTCCAGAGATAACGATTTCTCCTTCGAGAGTTCAAAAACACTACAGCTGCAGAGTAAGCGCTACAAACCTTTACCACAAAAATCAGTCAAACCCTCGGAGACTCAATCTGATGGTTGTGGCTTCATTGAGTTAAGGTAGGTGTGCTTGGTCAGGGAGCGAGCTTGATCCTTTTAAACGCCTACTTGACATTGAGACACATGGACCTGACAAATCTATCACTCTGACCTGTAGTAGCCACTAACGTACATTTCTCTGGGTAAAAAAGCAAACATTCACCATTTACTGTGGCATTTTGATTTATTCTGTTTTTTGTGTCCCTTTTCCCAACAGACCTCATTGTGTCTGCAGTTCACCTCCATTGTAATTCCATCTTACATTTTCAATTGGAAAGCAGCTCCTGAGATGTTGTTATAGAAGAACCATCGGCAGCACAAATGAGGAGGTTAACTCAAAACAAAGGCAAAAGGGTGACCAGTGGTGTCAAAGTTGTTTTTAAATGAAAATTGATCTCCAAAACAGTATTTTTTTGCAGTCTGTCTGCCCTTAACCTGGTCTGTTTACCCAGTTGCATATTGACACACTTGGACAAAACATGTCTCTTTGTTTTGTGTTTTTCAAATGACAGCATTAGGTGACCCCAGTCTGTTACCATCTGCTGAAAAGCTCAACATGTACTGCATCCAGGATGTCCTCCTTCACAGCAACATCACATTCTATTAACAGGTTTTGTACAAAAGCATCACTTCATCAAATGGTCATCTCAACCAACCTAACACAACACACATCTTCACACCACTGAGAAGATGAATAAGTGTGTGGGAGTTTTTCCCCTGAGAATGTGTAGCCGTGCAGTTCAGGGAAATGACACTGTAGATTGTGATCTGACACTCAATACAATCAGTGTGGGCAGAGCATGTCTATTAAGGCTGAATATATCTTAAAGCCAATTCAAGAGTTGGAATTTAACCAAAGGCATTTAAGGTAATGATTTTTCAACTTGCTAAATAGCATGACTTACGTATGAGAGCAACATCTTGTGTAAATAATTCATTAGGCTGCAGATGTGAGTGCATTAGAAGCAAATTAAAGCACAACAGTCATGTAAAAATTCATATGTAAAGCTGCCACAACTCCCACTACTACAGTACTTTCTATGCTCTTTGTCTCTGAATCTGTCGGTTTGTCTTTCTATTGCTCCTCCTTTTCATCCTCTCTGCGCCAACTCCCTCTCTAATACTCTGCAGCAGATATAACTCTTACATCATCACCCTCCTCTCATCATTTTGGAGGTTGGTGGAGAATATTGAACAATCACTTAGCCTCATATTGACATGACTGTAGAGAAAGCAGAGAGAATGCATGATTTGTTTTCCTTTTTTCATCCAGCTTTTTCAAGTTTGGCAAGTGTGCATCTCACAAAGGAAGGAGGAGGAGGAGACACATCTCTTTCACATCTGATGGTGTAGAAAAAGCTTGATTTCACCTTGACTTATCTCCTTTTCAGCCTTCGCTTGCTGACTGCTCGATGATGTTCAATTTTCACACACAGCAACCATTCTGAGTCATCAGCAGACATTTCTGCAGTGGAGATTGTTGTGTGTTGAATTCATACTGCCATCCTGCCTTGCACCCATTGATTTTTCCTCAATGCAGAGAATGTGATTGACTCAGAAAGAAAGGCAGAAGAACTCATGGCAAGGATGTTGATGCATATTCTGACATTTCATACAGTGATCATAGTCCCCTCTGGTCCTCTGTCATCTAACAAGCAACTGTACAGTGGCCTACTGCCTCTTGCTGTAGCAAAGTAAAACAAACCATTATGACAATATAGTGGGCACAGGCAAATACAGGCTACAAACCTCATCATTAGTGATATGATCAAAGAAAAGGAAAATGCCCTGTTAGTGTGGAATAATAGGCTGCGGCACTAAAGGCATCCAGACAAATGAAAAGAGCAGACCCTCCCACTGATTTCACTTAATTAGATGTTATCATTCTGAGCTTGCAGTTATTCATAAACTTGGATACATCTTTCCTTTGTGCAACCCACATGTGTCAGTCTAATGCACAAACCCATAAACCTAACATGTGTCATTCTAAGACATACACACGTATTTATGTACATATTATCTTGTGTGGTAAAACCCATGAAGTGTGAATATTAAAAATGAAGGAAGAGAGGAAGAAAGCTCACATCACTCACAGCTGGCAATTAGCTCCACCCATGGGAAATCCAAACAATTCTTACATGCGACTCTTAAATATCGTGTAACGTGAAATGTTCTCTTAATTATAAATTAATACAGTATAGAATGTAAACAGCATGCACTTAGATGTAAAGAGGCAGCGGAACACAAGTTCAGTTGACCTGTCTTTATGCTACCAGGCGACATCTCACATGATTCGATTTAAGATAAGAAGATGAATTTGTAGAGTGGGAAGAAAGAGTCTGTTATATGGGCTCATTTCAACTTTCAAATGTAGAGAGGAAAATAGAACAGTGTTAAAAAGGCTTATTTTTTTTCTTGAATGGCTCATCTCTGAATATGATTTTGAACTTGATGCTTCAGTAAAGTATATGCCAGTAAGATACATCTCACTAAACAAGAAAATTGATATCAAAATGTTTTTGTCTTATACTTGAATCTTTTTTTTTTAAACAATTGTCACTGCTTGATGCTGTTTTGCTGCTGCACAACCTGTGTCCTTATTCTGCAAACCCTAGAGTTAGTGGAATAAGTGTCTTTAATTTAACAGTTGAAAAACTGTCAATCTCTCTGCATCTGTTCTATATTGTTGTGATGATAAGTACATTCACATTTCTTCTAACACACAAATGTGCAAAATTTTGCAAAGCATATTTTTACTAGTATCAAAACAAACAAAAGATAAAAAAAAAAATCAATTTTATACTGTGTGTTGCATGTGTATTTTTTTGTGTCTGACTAAAAATAAATTGGGTAAATCTGGTACAAAACATATTTTCTCTTGCTAAGATTAATGTATTTTGTGCAGTGTCCCTTACACAAAAACATTTAATAATCTAATCTAAACTAAACCAAACCAACACAACAGTGACTGCTACTCAGGCCTGGATGAAGTGCCAAAATCTCTAAAAGACAGAGGAGGTGGCTTACAATGTTGAAAGACACATTCAGTTCACAGGCAACAGCTCTGGTGAACATTCCTGCAGGTAGCATGACAACTGCATGCTCCCTCAAAACCTCACAGTGTCATTGTGTTGCATGAAGGAAGTGCACATTTTAAAATGACCTTTTATTGTGCCCATTCCAAGGCACACCTGTGCAACAATCCTGTTCTTTAAAGAGCAGTGCACCTCTCAGTATGCGGCCCGCTGGAAATTATGTGAGGAAGAAGGAGGAGCTTTGAACTGAACTGTGCAAAGGAACTTTAAACTGAGATGAAGGACTCAGTGGAGTACACTTTTTTGAGTACAACCTGCCACAAATTGTTAGATGAAGACTTCAACATCTCTGCTCACTTGTGTTAGAACTCAAATGTTGGAATTGAGTCAGAGTGACCCTCATCTGAACATGTATCTGAAACATTGATTTATTTTCCTACAGCATGCAATTCGCTTAACAGATTGGTTGAGGCCTGGGTCAACAACGACCACCATTGGTGCTATTGACCAACAGGGTGCAAGACAGAAGGAAAAGAAGGAGTGTGGAAGTGAGAGTAGGGGCTTTAAATGTAGGGTCTAAGACTGCTAAAGGCGGAGAACTGGCTGATATGATGGAGAGAAGGAAGGTAGGTGAATTGTGTGTAAGAGACCAGGCAGATAGTTAACAATGCCAGTTGGTTGTCAGAAGAGGAACTCTGGAGTAAGTTGAATGAAGCGGTACAGACTGTTTCCATGAGAGAGAGAGTGGTGATAGGAGCAGACTTCAATAGGCCTGTTGGTGATGAGGATGTGTTGCTTAGGTATGGGTTTAAGGAGAGAAATGTGGATGGACAAATTGTCATGGATTTTTCAAAAAAAGGTGGAAATGGCTGTGGTAAATAGCTATTTTAGGAAAGGGGTGGAGCATAGGGTGATCTACACAAGTGCAGGAAGATGCTCACAGGTAGATTATATACTATGCAGAAGATACAGTCTAAAGGAGATAGGGGAGATCATGGCTAAGCAGCATCAAACAGTAGTCTTTAGGATGTCTTTGGAAACCAAGAAGAGGAAACAAGTGAAGGCAGAGCCAAGGATTAAATGGTGGAAGCTGAAGGAAGAATGTTGTGCAGAGTTAGGGAGGAGTTGCAACAGAATCTGAGAGGTGAAAGTGAAGTGTTACCAAATGACTACAAAAATTACAGCTAACATTGTGAGGGTTACAGCCATGAACGTGTTAGGTGTATCCTCTGGACAGAGGAAGGAAGACAAGGAAATGTGATGGTGGAATGAGGAAGTATAGGAAAGTATCCGGAGGAAGAGGATGGCAAAGAAAAAGTGGGACAGCCAGGGAGATGAAGAAAGTACATAGGAAGGAGAGGAGGACCTTGTATTGATTGGCTAGACAGAGAGAAAGAGCTAGAAAGCATGTGCAGCAGGTTAGAGTGACTGTGTTGAGAAGACGAAAGGAGTAGAGTAGAAGAGGTGATGAAATGAGAAAATATGAGAGTGAGAGAGAGAGAGAAGGACAGATAGTGCCTCAGAAAGTGTAAATGATCAATAAAAAGGAACTGAGTGCAGCTCTGAAGAGGGTGAAGAGTGGAAAGTCAGTTGGTCTACATGACATACCTGAGGTATGATGATATCTTGGGGAGATTAGAGAGGCATTAAGTTGATCAGCTACACGATGAAGATATGTTAAAGAGTGGGTGCCACCCTTTTAAGGAAAGAAGAGAATCTCACTGAGTATGGGTTCATGCCAAGAAAGATTACCAGTTGCAAATTTTGCTTTGAGAGTGTTGAAGTACAGGCACTGTGTCTTTGTGGATCTAGAGAAAGCTTATCATTGGGTGCCAAATAAGAACTGTGGTATTGTAGGAGGAAATCAGGAGTGGTAGAGAAGTATGTGAGGGTGGTGCAGCAGGACATCAATGAGGACAGTGAGACAGTAGTGAAGTGTGCAGTTGGAGTGACAGATGGGTTCAAGGTGAAGGATGGATTACATCAGGGTTCAGCAATGAGCCCCTTTATGTTTTCATTGTGATGGACAGGGTGACAGATAAGGTCAGGCAGGAGTCATATCGATATTGTAAGCTGTGGTGAGAGTATGGGACAGGTGGAAGAGAGCCTGGATAGTTGGAGGTTAGCAGGAGCAAGACAGAATACCTGTGTGTGAATGACAGTGAGACCAGTGGAAGGGTGAAAATGCAATGAGTAGTGTTAGCGAAAGTGGATGAGTTTACAAACCTGGAGTCAAACAATGGAAAGTGCACAAGAGAGGTGAAAACGAGAGTGCAGGCAGGGTGGAGTGGGTGGCGGCGAGTGTCAGAGGTGATGTGTGACAGAAGGAATGTAGCAAAAGTGTAAGGGATGTTCCACGCGAGGGTAGTGAGGCCTGATATGATGTATGGTTCCAATAAAGTGATTGAGAGATCATAATTTCTATTAGCAAGGCCTGCTATGATGTATGGATAGGAGACAGTGGCACTGCCTAAAAACTGGAGGTGGAGCTGGGGATGACAGAACTGAAGATGCTGAGATTTTCATTGAGAGAGACCAGGATTGACAAGATTAGAAACAAGCATATCCAAGGGACAGCTCAGGTTGAGCGGTTTTAGATGAAGTAAGAGAGGCAAGGTTGAGATGGTTAGGTCATGTGCAGAGAAAGGAATAGTGATTATATTAGACAATGGATGTTGAAGAATGAGCTGCCAGGCAGGAAGAAAAGAGGAAGAACACAGAGGAGGTTCATGGATGTTGTGAAGAGGGACATGAGGACAGGTGGTGAAACAGAAGAGGACACAAAGGAGAGGAAAAAATTCCACAGATCCAGTGGGGTGACCCCTAAATGGAGAAGCCAAAAGAAGAAAATAGTATTTAAATCAAAGCAAAAAAAGGATTTATTTTATGAAATTATTTGTGCTTCTTGTCCTTTCCACCCATGACCACTACAATTTACCCTCTGGGGTGAAATTACCCCTGATTGGGAATCACCGATTTTTAATCCAATGCTACAATAACACAAATTATAATATATGCATCTGTTGCTGTTCCGTTTCCAGGCAGAAAGCAGCCTTATTTCATTTAAACCCTTCTCACTAATCTATCATCTGATGCATTTTGGACCATGTTCAACTGCCTCTCTCACAGTATTGATGGCCAAGCAGATTTACCTCTCACAGTGTCAGTTGAGGTGATGCATATTGAGAAGCTTAGTTTACTGTTGAAATTGGGGCTGCACCATTTGATCTCCTTATGTTCAGCAAAGCAGTCAACTCTGTGTTTTGTGATCTACAAAATAAATCCTACAAATGGAATATTCGCTCAGAGTGTCGAGGTATAGTTTGTTGCAAAGTCAGTAATCCTATAAAGTGTGGATTTGCCTTTCATTATGAAGCTCAGTATTCTGTTGGATCTTTATGAGCTGTCAAACGCAAATTACAAATAGCCAAATAAACTGGGGCCCTGATTACTGATTGAGGGATATCAAAGATAAAGAGCTTTTCCTGTGGCCATGTCTCTCTACTAACTTTACTCTGAGAGATGCTGAGTGCTGTACCTCAGAGAATCATAAGCAGATTCAACCCACCCTCCACTTGCTTGTTAATTTTCATCCTTGCTCTGTTGCAGAGATATCTCCACTCTCCCTTGTGCCTTGTTGCATTTTCCTGCCATTGCAAATAATTATTGCGCAATAATTATTTTCCTGCCATTGCAAATAATTATTGTGCAATGGTTGCTGCCCATCTAGAGCACATTAGAGCAGATTTTGATCTTGAGCAGCACCATACCATCCTTGAACAGAGAACAAGGTCAGTGAAGATTTGTGAGCATCAGCATGTCTTTAAGAAGTCAGTGAGTCAAAGCTCTTCTCTGCAGCATCTCTACCCACAATGCCTCCTTTATTCCTAGCTACATTACAAAGCACCACACTAAAGTACATTAATATAATAAATCCAGCATAAGCAACAATACAAATGCAAAAAAAGTTGACAGTTTTGTTTGGTTGGAAAATTATGACTTTGTCTTTCATGATATTTTTAAATACTAACACAGAGACACACCTGAACACACTGTCAGCAATGAGATGTAGTAATAAACTTCTTTTAATGAACCTAATGAAGTGGTGCAAAGTCAATTCATCCCTGTCCTGCATTTAATGTAGTGAAATACAGTAAGACTGAATTATATATGCTGCAACAGCCTGGTTTCTTTCCAGTAAATCAACAAAAAGTAAATTTGCAAGTGTTTGTAAGTAAATGTACTACATTGTCCCCTACATGCAATTTCTTTAATGGAAAATTCAGTTGACAACTGTGATCCATCATGAAAATGAACACTATTTTGTGGCTATATGTACAGTACACTTATATATATATATGCAGACCAGTCACCAGGGTCAAGCTTAACCTGTAGAAGCTTATTTTTCTGAAAAATGTGTTAAATTCAAAGTCAAAACTGCATACACATTTTCCATACATATATGTGTCCCAATAAAGTGATTGAGAAATAATTAGAATTATAATGAGGCCAACTATGATGTATAACTTGGAGACAAAGACACTGTCTTAAGGTCAGCAGGACAGCACTAAAGATGCTGAGATTTTTGTTGGGAGTGACCAGGATGGACAGTATTAGAAATGTGCATATTCGAGGGACTCAGATTAAACAGGTTTTTAGATAGCGAGACAAGATTGAAATGGATTGGTCAAATGCAGATGAGAGATTGTACTGGGCAAAGGCTATTGTTCCAGGAAGACCACAGAGAATGTTCGGGGATAATGTACAGGTGAACATGAGGATAGTTAAAGGATAATAATAATAGAGGAGGATAGAAGCGGACACAAGGGATAGGGCAAGATGGTGGCAAGATGGTGGTAGATCATCCACTGAGACGACCCCTAAAGGGAGAAGCCAAAAGTAGCAGAAATAGAAGAGAAATAATTATACTGTATGGTCATTATAGCATTGTTAACATAAATCTAATGATGGCTTAAGACTTTTACACAGTAATGTAAAATCTTCCCTCTATGTGGATTCTGCATCAATAACTACAACACAAGCATTTTAGGAAATGATTAAAATTCTTACCCTGAGTAAAATAATGTTCACTGAACACTATTTATGAAATCGAAACTTTGCTGAAATTGTTATAACAAGGTCTGACAAAAGAGACGACTCTCTACTCAAACCAATTTAAAAAAAAAAAAAAAGTACAACATTTATATTTTTTATTGAGGCCCACTGTGGTAAGACTTAAATAACTTCAACAACTGTGCAGCAGAAGGCTTAATGCCTCCTGGAACCTCCTAAGGGTAGTGGATTGCACCATGTTAACCTGAGGCTAAATGTGACCTTGGGCAACAGTTCTTGGCAGGTAAATTAGGTGTCTGCTGCTAAGGACCGATAGTAAAGCTATATCAGATGGCCTGGGAAATAATGACAGTGACAAGCCAAACATGTCTGATCACGCCTGAGGCTGCTACTTTACTGGCCACTCCCTTGGGAAGTTGTTAAGGTCAGAGGATTTTTGGTATAGAATTTATCATAAAAAAAAATTAAACAATTAGAGCAAAGTTAAAGATGTTGAATTTAAATTCTGGAGTAATTTGAAGACAGTTATACTACACAGAGTGAACATAATTACTGAGTAATGACCAGATTATAACAATCTGTGTTTGTTGTGTTTTGTATAATATTAAGCTTTCACCAGCTTGGAGGAGCATTATTGAGCTAGGGAAAATTATACAGAATGCAGCAGCCAGGTGCATAATTTCCACGAGGATTAAGGGGGTTATGACCCCCGCAAAAATCAGATCCAGCAAATATAACCCCCCAATAATCATATCATTGTGATGAATAAAAAAAATAATTATCTTGCATGAATAACTTGCATGAATAACTTCATTTGCCAGCAAAATAGTAGCACATTTAATCATGCACCCCCATGAAAAATACTTGGTATTGCCCAACCCATACCGTCTCTCCTGAACGTTTGCTGTTCGCATAGTTGCCAAGTCTGATTATTATAAGCAACACGAGAAAAGGTTCAGTGAAGCCTGGATAATTGTAAACCAAATACAAATGCAAAAAACAACAATAAATAAAAATAACTCCAAAAAAATAACAAATAGATAAAAATAAGATATAATTATCATATAATTAGGTATAATTTAGAAGCTTTTTTACCATTTAATATTGAGGGACTAACTTTCTACACATATTATACACAAACATTTGCATTATTCAGATGTTATTATTTGTGGATTACAGTGAAGAGTTAAGAAGCTTAACCAGGTTTATTTGACCTGGTCAAACCTGTGTTAGTTCTAATATTTCATGTCCAAAATTATCTGCTGTGAATAATCAATAATTATAGAGCTGACTGCATCGGTTTAGTTTACTTATATGTATAATTTTATTAAACTATTATTGTACAATCTGTTGTTCAACATATCTGTGAGGAGATAAGTTATATTTGTAAATCATATTCCATTTTAGTTTAGTAACATTTAAGGTCAGTAACATCGGCTGCTCACTTGGGAGGATCCAGACCCTGGAATGAAACACAGTTATAGGTGACAGCAGAGTTTTTTTCCTGCATTTTCATGCACACATACACACAGAGAGCTACAGAGACAGCAGTTCATAGTGAACATATGTTATAACTATTGTGAAGCTTAATTTACACACACCATTGCACTGAAGTTCTACTGCAACCCCCATCAACACATCTTGTAAAAGAACGGGGTTTTGGGAAACAAACAACCATGCGATCTGCCTCTCTGTTAAATGTTTGGACTGTACATCATCAACAACACTCGCTCTGATTGGCAGGCTGTGAACGCGTTGGTAAACTCCACCACGATCCGAACAAATAACAGTCATTTTCAAATGTGCACATAATTTGCCCCCCCCCCCCCCAAAAAAAAGACCTAGTCTGTTGGATCTTCTGCAGTCCGTGATATACAGTTTCTGACACTTGAATGTCCTGGCTGAAGCCTTTTTATGCTGCCTTTCTTTATTGGTGAGAGATATATTTAAACTGAAAGAGCACAAAAACTGTGTTTGGTTCAAGTTTATGACATAATTGATTTGCAGTCCTGAAACTAAAACAGAAAAGGAAGATGAGCACATAAAAAAGCAATACGTATGTGGAGTCAGGATGATATTTATTTGTGTGTGAATAGTTTAAGTATCAGAGGATTACTGTGTCTATAATGTACATGGAGCAACAGTCTAAAGATGATTTGCAAATGCTCATATGCCATCTGTTTTATAATGGTTAATAAATGTTACAAGTAAATGTAAATAGTCATATTGTTGAGTTAGTTGATGATTTGTTGACCGAAGTTGACTAGCTGGTTGTTTGTTTGCCAGTGTGAGGTAAAGATGCCACGGTGCAGGGCAGGGCTATTCAATTACATTTACAGTTCCATTCTATTTATTTTGGCCAGATTTTCAGACCAAGAAATTTAGCTGGGCTGCACCTTTTCAGCAACTGATAAGCAGCAAGTTAATAACCAATTTAAATAATCAGCAATAATGAATGTATTGAAAAACACCTAACATCGAGCCAGTAAAATAAACAAATACTTTTCTGTCCAGAGAGGGTTAAATCAATGTTTTTCCTCTTCTATTTTACATTTCTGAGTGAATAAAGACACATGTTTGACAGTATGTTACATTGCTGCTAGTCACACAACAACGCAATGTATTGTGGGTTGACTGTTACTAGGCAGTCAGTACCACTGCAGGAATTTAGGAATTTCTGTGGGAATTTCTAAAGTCCCACTAGCAATGTGTTCTTCCTCTGTTTTTTTTTTTTTTTGTGTGTGTGTGTGGCAGAACCACGGGCTGGGCCACACAGGGATTGTTTCGCCAGCTGCCAATTGAACAAACCTGGTGTAGGGGCTAATGTCAGTTATGTAATGACACACATTTTGGGATGAAGGCATTATTTACTCATCATCTGTCCTGTCCTGCTAACACCGACACTAACCCATGTTCAACCCAAAGCTACGCCCCTGGCAGCAGCAGACTGTAAATGAATATGAGTTCATAAAGCTCTAATTTGTATTTTATGTTCAACTTTGACGGTCCTCTGGCTTTTGAAATATGCACATCAGGTGGCGAACATCTGAATAATGATAGAGAAATTTATGAGTTCTATTGTTTAGACTGGAGAGATCTTCACTGGGCAGCAGAGTGCATGTGCAACTCAGAGCGCACAATGGCACATGCCAAGAAGTCCGAGCAGTCCTGACTGTCCGCTCAAATTATTGAGTGGAACTTCTATACAGGACAAAAACCAATTTGCATGTAATTGCACACCACCATCGTACAAAGGTTGCACAGTGAATCCATGGACTTGATTATCTGACTCAGAGCAGCTGAAACAGTCAAATATCAGACAGAAATGCTTTCATTGCAATTCAAAGAAAAAGCCAGCAGCACAGTCAGAATCAACCAGAATAAAAGAAGGTTGTGGAATGTTTGCGGAGTTGCTGCTCCGTGAGCTCACTTTCCAACAAGCAGAATACAAAGTAAGAAACTAATGTGTGCAAGGCTTGACATGCAGACATGACAGAGAAAGAGAATAAAAGATCACAGCACTTGGCTTCTCAACCCCAGAGTGCTTCATTCTTTACTATGTTTACTCAAATGAAGCCCTGCATCCATGAAGGAAAGATCCTATTTTACACTTGTTAAATATTAAGTAGTCACTCATTCATGTAAAAGCATGACCTCCTGTCATGTGCGACATTTCTTGAGACATTAAATGTACATTTCCCACAAGTATGATTTTTCTTTGCTTCTTGATATCAAAAGTTTACTTGAAGTCCAAAGAGACGTTGGCAGCAAGACCGCAATCAGCCACCTCCACATGACTCATGTGCAGTAATATGACATTTTTCAGCTAAAAATCTAAAAATATTTTAGAACTGTGACCTTATTTAAAGACAGAATGTCACAATTTGAACAAAATATAATTAACCTCATTAGCTTTTCCTTAAGTCTGCTCCATGACCACACTTTTCTACAAACAAAGTCATAAGACTTTCCAAACACTTATCCCAATCCAGTCATTTACTCAAACCTTTGAAGAGTCAATGGGATTTGTGTTTTTACAAAGTGATTCCAATCGGCAACAATACAGCAGAGAGGTTCCAAAACTTAACACAGCACGGCCAAGCAAAAATAAAGTTTTAGACTGAAGCAGGTGCCTGTACCTGCCTCGAAACTCTAGTGTGCAAGATCTACCAGCCCCTGTGAACCCCGCCCCACTCCACTCTCATCTATACAAACTTAAAAACAAAGAGAACAAGAGAGAGAATGAAGACAGATAAGCGGTGCCGTCTTGTACATATAATTGTTTATCCAGACTGCATTCAGTAAAGTTGGAACTCTGCGGTGAAGAAAATTGCAGCAGCTTTTATTGGCACATGGTTGGGCAGTTGTTTAGGGAGCGTTTGATTTTTTTTTTGTCTCTTATTTCTTCCTACCACACATTTTTAATATTGGATGAACATATTTAAAAAGTATTATTATTAGCACTGTGAGGCTGATGTGCTTCAACCTTACCTCCAACAGGTGTCACATAAAATGTGTCTGTGTGCAGCACTGAAATATAGCCACAGACACAAAAACAAAACACTGCCATACTGGGTAACACAGGGAATCATGTAGAGCCGATAGGCCTAATCAGCATTGTGTGAACTAATTTGACAATGGTTTGAATGTGGACAAATGTGCTTGTACTTAAGATTTATTTACGGCAGCTTTAAGTAAACAAAACAGCACATGTGCATGTATAAAGCACATTAGGAAATGCCCTTAAAATGTTAAATAATGTCTAAGATTTAGCGTGTGAGATTTGCTCTTTATTAATTGATTTGCTCTGATCAATAAAGAGATTTGCTCTTTATTGAGCAGAAAACTTTCCCATTAGACTGCTACTGTAGAATGTCAGATGAAATAAAAAAAACACATCATCAAGTTGTAATTAGATGTGATTCTTTCATTTAAGTACACAAAGTACTTAAAATAAATAGGAGCTGGATCATAAAAGAGCTGAACTGAGTAAAAAGAAAAACTAGGCCCTGGTAAATAAAAGTTCTAATATATATATATATATAATACAGTATTTAACAGTGGGAAACATGGCACATGTTTACTCTTGAGTTATGTTCATTATAGCCCATCCACAAGTGTCCTGAGTCAAAGCAGATAATGTCGGTGTCTAAATTATGTGATGAGTGACGGTGGTCAGTGAGGTGGCTGACCTCCATTGATGTACTCCAGACCAGACACAGCTGTGTAAATATTGAGCCAGGCCAAGCTGATGCATGGCCATTAGCCATCTTTGTGGCTGTATGACTTGGCATCAGGTTGCTTGAACAGTGGCTCTATTTTCTAACCTCTTGCCTCCATAATTCTCTGTTTGTTATTTTCTTGTCACCACAGTACCTAACATCTGTGTTGTTCACATGGCATATTTCTGTCTTTTTCATACTTACAATGCACAACCTCTATTTGAATTTGTAGCACCTTTCTGCATATATTTGCATATCAATTCCAAACCATGTCTATGTAACTGCTTCATAATTTAAATACATATTAATACCACTTGGTTTGTGTGAAAGCAAGGATGAGGACATAGAAAATGTACCAATTCATGCATTCATTTACTTAATGAATGACATTATTATTGTAACTGTTACTGATTAATATATCATGGTAATTATGGAAAACAGTATGCAGAGGCCTGTTCTTCTCTATTGTTTTAGGCTGTGGTGTGAAATAAGAATGGACTTAAAGGGCAGTTTTTCATGGATATAGCAAGTTTAAATAACAGACAACTTGGGTTTTTCTCCCATAATTAGGCCAACTGAGTGCATTAGGCGCCGCAACTTGTAGAGCTAAGTAACTGGAAGCAGAACTATGGAAATACATTTATCCCCATCCCAGTCTTTTGCAACATGTTTAATTTCCAGCCTGTGATTTGACCAGTTGGCTCAATGTATCCTCTTACACCCAGCCAGACAGCATCCATTAATCTGCAGGCACATGATAAAATGCCATTAGCTCTGCAAAGCAATTTGTATTGCACAAGAAGCAGCAGCAATGGCTTTTATAGATGTTTGTTGCATGAAGCCAAGAGTGACAGGAAAACAACACAGACAAGCTTACTTTACTCCCCAGTCTGTCAACGATGTGTCATGCTCTATCCTCTGCACTGTTGTCATGGCAAATGAAAACTCGAACATCTGAAGTGATGCTGTGCCTGGAATGGCAGACTATGGGCACCGAGTCAGACTGTTGGGTAAAAATCTCTTGATACACCTGTTATGTAGGAGGTTCAGGACCAATTCACAATATGAGAGTTGAGCGGACAATGAGACAAGCACCGTTAGAGATGTGTTCAAAAACAGACATACACGAACTATAAAAATACTCTTTTTTTTAAACATCTCTGCTTTGGAAAAGTTCATTTGGTCCTTGATAAGATATTCACTTAATGTCTGTTAATCGTTGCTGCTCAGGAATATGTTTGATAAACAATTTGAGTGGTATAGGTTTGACATATACCATGTAAATATTTACCAGCAGTTTATTTGTATTTTGGAGGGAAAAAAAAATCAGACCAGCATGCTTTGATGTCAAAATGCATACGTGCCAGGGAGAAAAAATGCAGATTAGCAAGTCAACAAATTAAGAAAACAACATGCTGTATACGGCATTATTTTAAGAGACATTAACGACGACATTAATGCTCGGAGACCAGAAGAACATCATCACAAGAATGTGACCATATAATCTTAAAATTATATCCCAATATTGCAAGGACGTTTGCATTTAACGATATTCATTGAGGTATGTCAAAATGAATGCAACATAATAAATATAATGGAATGTGTCTTGTATTTGTGGCTTTGTGAATTTCAACTGGACTTAGTTGAAATTCTTGAAGAAGAATTTCTCTTCAAGAATTTCAACTAAGTCCAGTTGCCTTTTTTTGCTACAATTTTGGACTCCACGTGTTGCTACGACGGCAACAAGAGCTCAAAGGATGCCCATAAGATAATGAGCCAACTTCTCATTGATCTATAACACTTTCCTGAAAAGATAATGGTCTCACTCACTCGTTTCAGGTCTTCTTCAATAGAACATGATGTCAGTGTTGTAAATTTTGTTCCCATTTAGGGTAAAATAAAGCATGGCATATGTGACCGGACACCAGCAGACATCACTGACCAAAGTGATGTCTGCTAATTTCAAGGAACAAACCTGAACATGGCATGAGTCAAATTGCAAATCTTGAGACTTTAAGATGTTTATGTCATGTCATGTCATGTTTTTTTTTTTTTTAATCCCAAACATTGCATATCATATTATTATAAACAATATATATGACAAAGTCCTTTGTCAGATTATATTGACAGGTGCTATGGATTTAATTTATTTACCTAAAGAACTTTAACTCTGATAAAAATGCACAACTCCTTGGTGCTGCAGTCATGAAAAGCTCTGACTTTGAACTGTACATATAGGTCTCCAGACCTGATACAATATTTATCACACCAGACATCTATGCCTTTGATAAAGCAGGAGATGTGTTGCTTCAGTTTCCTAATGACGGTACACATCTGCAGCAGTGATGAATTTTGACAGGATAACTCACAAATGCCAAATCTCATTTTGACAGGTCTGCTGTGGTGTTGGAAACTGGCCCGCTACAATACTTAGACAATAAAATAAATCTGGAAAAACGAAAACGATATACAGTGTGTACACTAATTATTATTATTCAAATGATCAAAGACAAAACAATACTCTACAGTTTACTGAACCACTGAAATAGTTGAGAATCAACAGAGCAAACGTGTCCTGCCAAAGTGCCTTCTCTTGGGTTCTGGACTGTTATCTGTAAACAGTCAAATACCCCATCTGAACTTTTCATGAATGTAGCCAATTGTAATCCAAGGTCTACTGGTTTGTAAATGTCATAAAGTAAAATGATTGGAGGTTCCGTGAAAGGCCATCTGTTTGATGGTTCTGTTCTGGACAACGATATAATTTACATGAGCTGCTAACTGATGAAAATGTTTTCTCATGCAAGACATTGTCTTATGAAATATGACTGACTCGCAGATTAGATTATAATCCTGTTACCCGAGTGAAAAGGTGAAGTACAGCATCTACAAACTACACCATTTTGAAATTTGCAGCAAGAACTACCCAACAGATCCACTTTACAGGGGTGAAACTGAATTTCACAGACACATCAACGTATGTTGGTTTTCTGTATGGGATCTGTTGGGGCAAATAAAGCGTTCTTGGTAAATGAAAACCCTAATCTATTTCATATTACTGTACATTTGGGATTTTTTTTTTTTTTTTTAACATGGCACAATTTTTTTCTATCTTTCTTTGCTACCCAGGTTCAGGGATGGCAGCAATGTTTTCCCCAACAAAACATGCAAAACTGAAAAATCTCCACTTTGACTGTGGCTTACATGATGCAATTTCACTGCAGTAATTTATGCTAGAGATGTTGCTGTACTACTGTTGCTGCACAACAACCAGCTTACACTGGGGTTTTATGATTAATTTATGTGTTTGGATAAGAGCATGTATCCCGCTCCTGTTCATATTCCTCCTTTGCAGAATAAGATCATATCTCTGAAAATGTAATATTCATCACTTTAATGAGTTAAAAGGCTAGACTGTATCCCAGAAAACTTTGGAATTCATTTAGAAATTAACTACAGGTTGTAAATCTTTTTCTCCAGATTCAGGATTTTGGAAATGCTTAGTCAGTCGCTTATTGCATAGCCATGTCTGGCTATGCACTGTGAACATTATGATACATTTTAGGTGGAACACAGGCAGTGATTATTTTCAGGATGGCTGATTAGGGAAACTGTTGCTGAACATGTGCCCATCTGGAGATCTGCCTTTGTTCAGGCGATTGATACTTTAACTCCTGCATATTTATGCATTTCTATCAACATTTTTGACTAAAGAGCCCATCTCCATTCACCTTCAAACAACACAATGTTAAACTCACTGTAGTGTTATCACATCTGAGCTCTGGCCTATTCACCAGCTTTAAACCCTCTTTGTCTAAATCCCTCTGCAGATATCCCCTTTGTTGTAACATCCACTAATGTCACAAACTGATTAGGAATTATTAACTTGCAAATTAGGTCTTTTGTTCAAACTTTATCTCCATGAGCTTTGTACATCTTAAACATCCTTTGTCCACAAAACACAGAACTACTGCTGTCAGTGATGTCGCCAAAGCGTCCACTTCATGCTTCAAGTATGTCTGTATGAACTGTACACAGGGGAAAAAAAATCACTGAGAACAAAGTGCCATTTCTGTCATCTTTGTGCAAAACCAGGACGAAGTGACTGCACTGGATTATTATACTACACAAAAAACAACACTAACATAAAACTAGATATGGTTCATGTTCACTGTTGATTTATCTCATAATATCAAGCAAATTGATGACCACATTTATTTGCCTATGTATTAAAATTCAAATCAGTATTTCCCCACTGTGTCCATCATACTGAGAGGAAAAAGAAGTTTAATTTTCAATGATGAAGTGCTGATATGCAGTTCTACACCATATTAATAAATACAGTCAGAGGGATACAATGTAATATACTTTGTATGCAAGGGCCTTATTCACATATAGTTTGCATGTTAAATCAATTGGTAGCTTAGTGACCCAGTAACTTTTATTCATTAAATAAATATTTTGCATTTTATCAACAATGTTGCAAAATATTTGCCATCATGCAGCATATGCTATTTTTCAGTTTTGAATTAAATATAATTACAGGCACTATATTGTTTGTAAGTACCTGCACTTTGAATCCTATGTTTTTTACAGGTTTATTTTTGTAAAAACAGTGGGTGACCCTTATAAGCTATTTAAAGAAAATATTTTTATTCCTAGATTTATTTATTACATCTTTTTGTTTTCAAAGATTAACTGGAGCAAGGCCGCACAAAGTTAGTAATCATTACGTCTATAAAGATTTTAGTAGTATAAAGCTGTAAAATTAAGTAATGCAAGTTGTGATTTTTTTGCATTAGTGTAGTTCCATGCCATTCAAACTCCATCACATAGTTTGCAGTGCACAAATGAGATTTTTTTTGTGAATTTACTTGCTGCACAATTGTTATCATTGTTATCAGTGAGGCCAGTATTTCAATTTAACATGTTACCTCAATCTCTGATGACAGATCACAGTTATTTTATGTGATAATATAAATCATTTCTCAAATTCAGCACCTATAATTGTGCTGGTATCTGGTCAATACGTATTAGGAAGGAGAAAAATGTCATCAGAATATATCAAGACTCAAAGGTGTTAAGAACAGCATGTAAATATGTTTAATAAACCAAGTATTATTGTGCTTCCAAAGCCATGTTATTATGAGAACATTGATGTATACAGTGGCCAACACTGTAATTACACTGTATGGATATGTTACAATATTGACTCTAACAAGAGTTTCCTCTCCAGTGTTTTCACATTATGAAAAGCCTGGAAGAGAGGCTGCAATACTCTGTCCATCAAAGACCTGAATAATTAAAGCAGAAGAAAACCATAGCATATCACTAAGTAAAGGCCAAAACATGGTAGCTGTCACTTACAATCATCTAAATGGATGCAAATGTCACAACTGGGCGTGTAGTTAGAAGGCAAACAGACTTGTTTGTCTTAATCTCAGCCATTCTAGTTGAGGAAATTCCTTGGACACCGCCTCTTACCTAAGGTGCTCTTCAGCATGACTTCCGTCCATTTAGCCTGAGTGGCTGCTCACTTAGTGTAATCTGTGCAGTCGTCTCTGGTTTGTTTGTCAGGGGTAAGACATGGCATGAAAACAGCCACATCAGAAAATAAAGACCTATTTTCACACGCTTCCTCAGATAACGGCACAGCTTCTCTGACTGCTCCACATCATTGGGAAGCCTTGACGCTATTCAGATGAGACTATTCAGCCCTCGAAGCTAATGTCTGTAAAGCAAAGCTCTTTTTTTATGAGGTATTTCCCATGAACTTTAGTTGATCATAAATTTTAGTTTATCATACACTTACAGTTTAACACAGCCCTAGAAAAAGACACTCAGCTAACATTCAATTTCTCAAAAAATACATTTCAAATGACAACACATTGGCATGATATTTTGCTAAATGCATTAGAATAACTACATTCACTTGTTTACATAATTAAATGACTATGATTACATTCTCCATAAACCAAAATGTAATTATTAATCTTTGACATTAACATGTGGGAGTTAATTCAGACCCCGGGACTCCTGCATGCAGTCTGTACAGTGTTACAGTGGTAAAAGGACAGTCACAGAGTCAAAAAGCAACCAAACCTGAGGCAGCCACAACACTTGATCATAATAAGTATGGTGTGCTTGCTGTCAGTACAGATGGATTCAGTCAGTGGCCATGGTCACAGATTGTCTGAGGGGCAACGGGGCCACCACTGCTTCACTGAGACCTTGTTGCATGCATGCATGCTGACGTGACCCGTATGACCATATGAGTTGAGAAGTGGCATGACATAGCAGGGATGACAAAATCTGTATTTCATCTGTGCCTCAGTGATGCCATTTGAGCGAGAAAGAGTTGGGCTGACAAATTCCTTCGACAGAAAGGCTATTTATCACCATGGAAATGATATTTCTATCAACGATTTAATCAGATTATTGCCTTTAACTAGACTGGCTAACACCAGACTGCCTGCATAACTCATCTGAGATTGAGTTTAAGTCTGAACAGGGTGTAGTCACCTACCAAAGGTGTGACCAATGGATGTAGAAGAAAATGTCTCTGTACACACTTTGATAGACCTACAACCAATCAGACCAATGGAAGTAACAGAAAATGTGTCAAAAAACTCACTTGGTGAAGTTTTCTAGCAGCACTGGCTATCTAATAGTGTCTAATGATTTTTGGCCTTAGAATGGAAGCAAGAGCCGTCTCAAAAGAGTGAATGTTTACAAAGCTGCAACCGTCACTTCTCTGTCATCATCAGGTTAAGCCCGCCTCTACTGTGCCAGGGGAAAAAAAAATCTGTTGGAGATTAGTTCCCTTTTGTAGTTGGCCAAAACAAAGTCCTGGCCAGACGTGTCTGCAGAGTGAAATCAAATCGCTGGCAGACTTAGCTGGGTTCACCCAGGGTAGCCTTTTACAGTATGATTATTTAGTATGCTTCATAAGCAGCACATCCTTTAGTGGATTAGTGGACACTGCCATAGCACTGACACTTGAGAACTTATTACGTGGCAGAAAACATTCATTTATGGATGATTAGGTTTTTTTTTCCGAGAAACAATTCAATACCACTAGGACCTCAGGTTTTCTGGGGCCAAGACTGATTAGAGCTAAAAGTGGCATTAAAAACAAATGAATATGAAAATGAAGTGTCTAATTTTGCTTGTACCATGAAACTCATTACCTGTCCGATTATTGGCTGGAAAATATTAAATATCCATCGGGCAATACAATAGCGCATCAAGTGGTTCCCTGTAAAATGTGTTTATCACTGGGTTAGTGAATGCTTACATTTGCGTTTGGAACAAAATGATCTGAAAAAAGGGATGTTACACTCGCTCAAAATCTAATTTAAGTCCAAGTTACGATCCACACAAAGGAAACACATACTGCAGCACAGTATGCACAACCCACAACACTTTGACCCTCAGAGCAGTGGTCTATGAAACATGCAAAGGAACAGTTGGCAGAACAGATGCTGCACTTGAATCATTGCGTCCACTATTACCAATCTGTAATCCACCTGGAGCTGATGATAGAAGTGCCAACAACTGCTACTTTGAGACATTTTATTTGTTTATTTAGCTTTATCTCCCATAATACAATGTTCAAAAAGATTATCAGTGCATCAATATTTGCCACAGGAGACCATTCCTGGTACTTTACATGTGCAAACAAAATTTTCTTAAACTTGTATATGACTTTCTTTCCAGCATTTTACGTCATCTTTTTTCTGCTCAGAATTCAGAAATGAAGGAATGCAAGTAGCAGCAAAAATGAGTTTTGAAAGTAGACACTGTTATAGAGGTTTATTTAAGTATGTAGACATATATTAGTTACTCTGAGTGGCATCTCTTTCAGAGATTTAAAAAAACAAAACAAAAAACAATGCCAGTAATGTTGATACACTGATCTGATTTCGCCACAATGAAATGTATGTAAGGGATAAAAAGAACATGAGATGTGTCCCTGGAAATAGTCAGTTTAATGCTACCTGTATTTTGACAGGGAAGCTGAACGAGTACCTGGCAACACCACTGTGATGCATCTGGCCACTTGTGTGTACCAGCGCGGAGGAATAATTAAACTATTGTATATATAAGCAATTGCATTATCCTGAGACTGTGACCTCGCCTGTCCAATATTAAATATACAGTATATATTATTAGTTTTTAGGGTATTATGCTGATTGAAAATAAAGCAATCACATTAACAGATATGCTATAGGGAACATAAACATTTTAATAACTGGGAAACATAGAAAACACTGCAGTGGCAGTTCAATATTCCCACACTGCAGCTCCACAGTGGACTAAACCTTGCTTCCCATAATAATCATATGATAAAAAGTGAGGGAATGAAAACTTTCTGCAGTAGTTTGACCAAGTTGCTGGAGGCCTGCAGGTTTATACAGATGCAGACTGTCTTACCATGAATAATGTAAGACATGTTGTGTGCTCCAGAGTTTGATGCCCAATATATGGTATAGCTGCGCTGACTATTCCACCACCATTTACTGTAAGTGTAGATACTTGCCTGAACAGCAACAACAATCAAAATGCTGAAAATACTTACTTTGCATTTGCATGTGAACAGTTCACTAAATGAGGCACATTAGCTGAGAAATAGCATGGATGGTTCAAGATGAGCATACAGTCCATGATAACTTTTCCATTCATTGCAAATGTGTGTGAGAAAGGAAACGTAGAATAACTACGTAAAATATCCACTAGCATAAAGAGATGGATGAAAACACACATGAAGCCAACAAGAGAGAAAAGCTTTCAAGTATAGGAGGGTCAGGTGGAGGAAGAAGCTTCAGCAAAGATGAGATGACTAATGGTGAGACTTACAGTATCAGATTTTCGAGAAGGGTATGGAGACTGAGAGGAAGAATGATGTAAACGTATCTGACGATTTGAGCTGCAACAGAAATTATTGTTCATTACAGAGGGTGAAAAGTGTGCCTCTCTTTCTGTTTTGATCATATAAAATCAAATCATAAGGAATAAACAATTAACATTTTAATTATGACCATTTTTAAAACTCTGGTAAACCTGAGTTAAAGTCTGATTACAAGACAGAGAGACATGATAGGGCAATGGCGTTTTTCAGGTTCATGTCATATGTCACAGATCAACAATTGGTTCATAAAGCCATGCGCATGTGTTGTGTTGCAAGTTGGCAAACAGTGGCTTCATAGACTTCTAAACATGAGCAAATCTTCAAACCACTGTCAAATCAGTTCCCACAATGTTGATTAAAAGCCTACTGGCACCACACAACTCTCTTGGTATTTCTCAGTAAAGTTGCGTTTAGAGTTTGTGTCACCAGGCAACATTCACATGCCACAGACAGGAAGCAATTTGTTTTAAGATTAGGCAGACGGAGGCAACAGCAACATTTCATTTCACTACTAAAGCAAGTTGGCAGTAAATACAAAGTAGACTTTCAGAGGTGAAATCTACTGCTTAGAAAACCTGGTCGTTCAGCAGTTTGACAGCACAAACGCTTCTTGCCCTTGTCTTCCTTTAAACCTACACTCACTGATCCATGATGACATGTATCAAATTATACTGTATATTGTAAATTTTAAATATATACTGGATATACAGTAAAACAATACTGAAACATTGAAAAAGTTCCGAGCCTTACTGTGGCATCGCAAAACAAATCACGCTGCATGTCAAGATTAGCCATGAAGCCCAAGGACCTCTTTGTAGACTTCCACTATAAAATACTGGTGAGGGACAGATCAGGCCAAAGTTATAAATATTCCCAAAGCTTTGAGGAATCCTACCAGAGTTGCACTAAACTGATTAACTGGGGAAGAAAGGTTTTAGTCAGTCACTCTACCGTCTGTGTCCAGGCCATCAGTCTATCTAATCAAAGCTTGAAGAGATTTATAAGATGGCAAAGCTTTAATTGGTGCAAAAGGAACCTCTATGCAGTAGATGTGTCCAGGGTCTGAATACTTGTGAATAAGTTAAATGGTTTTTTTTACATTTAAAAAAAAAAATCTATAAACATATCCTATCAAGTTTTACTTTCTTTGACGTTGAAAAGACAACAATTTCAGTCCTATTAATTTGAAATTACAGTTACAATATTAAAAAGTGCAAAAAAGTAAGGAGACTGATAACTCAAAGATGATTTGTTATGATTCATTCCAGTTGATATTTCAAATTAATTTGGATAACAGGATCGTTTTTTTACAAGTATATCTGCTGCTCTGCGGATGAGTCATCAATTTAGTCACCGGTAATACATTGCAGGACTTTTATTTTAAGTACTGAAGCAGAAATACTACAGAAGCAGCAAGAGTAAGCAGAAGCAGCAGTACTGCACTCTCAACTTTGTCACCAGGAAAATAAGTGTTTAATGAACCACTGATGACTGAGTGAATTATGAGGCAGTGCCATCCATATGTTGTATTTTCAACAACAACAGACAATAATAATAACTGTTGTTGCCTTAGATAGGAGTTCATGGTCAGGACATTTTAGAAGTAGACGCCCATTATGCACTACTCACCTCCATCTTTGTGTTGCTACTGGAAATTGTAATATCAGAGCCATGTAACATAGAATGTGTTGCCACAGATATTTTCAGAGGAACTGCTGCATTGATTCAAGTAATGAATGGCAGACATGAGTCTGTTTTTTTCTGCCTCCCCTAATGCAAATGCCTTTTAACAAATCTAACTCAACCAGTGTAGTTCTCCTTGTTCAACTCAAATAAATTCCACAATGACTTTTGGCATTCCTCATTAGTAATAAGAAATTAAATTTACACATCTACTGCTGATTAATCAAATAGATATCATGATTCCACTTACCATCATTTGTATTCCTCTGTCTAATCCTAATGTTGAACAAGCTTTCAGCACACCCGGAATGTTTTGGCTGTGAACAGAGTTGCTATTTAATCACAGCATTAATGTAATTAAGTCAACACTCTTTCACTTGCTTTCTTCTCAGAGTTAAAGCTCGGTAATATATCATTACTCCCACGGAAGCCCATAAGACTTCCTCCTATGAATATCTTGCTGGGCAAATATCTTTTTTAGCTTTTGGAACCTGACCCCTGCTTATCATGGCAAATTAAGATAATGCTGCCTCTAAAATGGTTTATACTTAATGAATGGCCCTCTGCTCTGCGATGACTTGTGTCCATGTGCAGTGACCTACCTGCATGCCTACGCATGTGGAAGTAAATCCTCGACCTGACTGCATATCACGCATGCCCATAAATATGGCATAAAGTGAAGGGAAAAATGCGACTGATGGATGTTGTTCAAGGACATACGCATGATCATCTGACCGTGATGCCCTCAGTACTCCAAATAATCTCTTCTATTAGTGTGGTATATGGCTGGAGCGTGTACAGTCATGGATCTTTAACTCCGCTATTGTAGGTGTAACCCCCATCCCTATATGGTGATGGGGGTAGTACACTACACAATGTGGGGATTGCCTTGAGCTTAGCATTCTCTGCTCTCCACCTCATCTTTATCAGCAGTCAATGTCAGCAGCAAGCAGAGGTTAAAAGGGTCAACACTCCAGCCAGCAGGGACAAATACTCAAAGGTCCTTTATTTTAGAGAATACTGTTTATTGAGAAAACAAACAGATGTTTTGTGGAAGGGGAAAGGGGAATTAATTTATCCAAGCCAACAGAAGTTTCCCAAATGCTGGCCTGATAACAGGGGCCCGTCATCATTAGGATTGATGGCAGCAATTTATTATTAATGATTCGTAAAATGAGATCCAGTAGACCACTTTTAAATACATTTTCCATTACGGAGGGGCTGACGAGCAACACTGCTGATTTCAACACCAGAGCCTTTCACTGTCTCTCCGTCTTCCTGTGAAATACTGTATCCCTCCTTCGCCCAGCACAATGCCTCACTTTAGTGATGCTTGGATTGTCCCAAATTGAAAGCAAAAGCTGAGAGGTGAACTTCAAGCCCTGTCACAAAACTATGATATGGATGCATTACAATTTACAGTCAAAGTACCATCATTATAGTTGCACAGTAGTAATTGCAAGGCTGCATTATGTGTCACTTACATAACTTGGGCTGAAGAATATCTCAGTTTCCCTTTGGGGAAAAAAAAGAAATGACAAAAGCACTGATGAAATCAATGTGCAACACACAGTGCAGATTAGTGTCTGCACAGAAGTGTTACAATAACATCTGTCTTGCTCATCAACTGGGAAGTATGAGCTATCTGAATGGATACTAAACTAGGGGATGAGAATAAATCACCTAATCCTCCTGAGACACTGCAGTTGATTTAGAAACAGAGAGCATTTAGACTGCCTGTGGCCCACAATAAATTATTTCACTGATTTCCAAACTAGACATCTACCTCCTTACAATAGATAATACTTCTTCTCCAAAAATATCATTCGCAGTGCCTGGAGTATGTTTAATAATTGATGAGTAGAACATCCGTGATAATTAAGAGTTGTGTGTGTGTGTGTGTGTGTGTGTGTACTCAAATACCCTGTGAATGTGTGAAATGATCTCTTTGTTTCTGTATCCACAGTTGGAGACCACGTTTGCATGGGGTTGCACTCTCGTCAAATAGGTGGTGAATCCTGTGGAAGTGTGAAAACAGCACTGGAACGTCCTGGTGGCTTGGCTCTCATCCTCCTTTATACTCATGCTGATGCAGGAGGAGTTCTAGGAAGCTATTACTCCAAATGACTAATTTACTTGGCAGAATTAGGAAAAGAGGTGTCTTTCTGGGCTTTAGGCTGAGATGTATAACTTTTTGAACCATGTCAGTGTGTGCAGTAGCAAGTTGTTTATAGCAAAGAGAGGTGAATTATTCCTATATGCAAATTAAATGGAAGCAGCCGTGTGAGTAATACAAAGAGGCTGAGGACATAACCCAAACACACTATTCTGTTGGAAGATGACAGTGGCTGATTAGGGCTGATGCACAGCCAACATTTAAACCAGATGATTGAAACATGCCACAGTCCAGGTATTGTGCATGCCGACTCACTGTCAAACGTCCACGAGTTACTGAGACACTTAAATGAAATACAGCCATTACAAGTACCTGCACTTTCCCTGAGACACAAACTCTTTGACGTTCTGAAAAAAAGGTACATTTTCCTAAATGTGTGTTTGAAGGAATAATTGTGTTGTGGTTTGCGTATGAGCAGAGTGGAGAGGCTGACAAAGCTGAAGAAAAATGTGCCAAAGGGGTTTTAACCTGACGTCACTCTGTCACGGCCTCATCACACAGTGTAGGAAGCTGTTTGACAGCAAACAGGGCTAACACTGGTATTTGTGCTGTCTCATTCTGTTTTCTTTCTAAATCCTGTGCACACCCGCTGCCATAAGTGGTCTCGGAAAAAAAGAAAAGCGCTCTACTGAAAAAATATACTGACTGGTCCAAATTCTGTGGACCAGATAGATCTGACTTTTTTTCTTTTTTTTTTTTGAAACATAATTATTTCATAAAACACAAAATGAAGTTCAATGATATTAGCACTTGTGGGAAGTTTTAGATTTGCTTTCCTTTTTTCTGCAGTTCAGTATATTTTATTGGAGTTTCAGATATTCTACCACATTAGATTATAAAGATAATTCTTCATTGTTGTAATTATGTCTATTAATGTGAAATTCTTTCCATTTGGCAGAGGTTAAAGTGTAACAATTATACAATTTTTTAATAGGTATACAATAACTTTTATAGCAGGAGTGGGCTCAGGTTTATGGATGATGTCATCTTGGACCATCATGTTTTTACAATAGCCCACAATTGACAAACTAAGCATCTTGTGAGATGTGATAGTAGCTGAAGGCCTCAATTCTCCAACACACTTGAAAGAGAAGGGTGAGGTGAGGGATATTCAGCTGCAACATGCAACTTCACCAATAAATGGAGCCAAATTTTACACACTGTACCTTTTATGGAAAAAAAGGTGTACTCATTCAATTTCAATAAATACTTCATGAAGGCCCTTCTTGTTCTTTAGGTTTAAGCAAAGGCAAGTACGTTTTGACTGCCAAGTCTCCCAAAACTGACTAAGGCCATGCTCTGACCAATTTCCAACACACATGGCTCCAGCAACATAAAAGATTATCTTTTGCTGCACTGATTCAATGTCACATGACCAGGTGGTGCACTAGCTAATTAGTTATTCACATGGACGCTCACCCTCCCTGCAGATTACTTTGTCATGATAAATGGCTCAATCTATCGTCTAGTAAGGCTGTGCCAAAACCTTGCATCACGACTCATTACGTGCTATGTGCCGGATGATACATGACATCACCGCTTGCCGTCCAAACCTTTGACCAAATGAATTGTGGTCGTGTCTGTGCAGATGTCAGTTTTAACAGCAGCTGATATCTCCATCTTCGTGATTCTTGACCATATGGTGTGTCCCAGGCAAAAGACCCTAGCAACATCTGAGGAAATTTTGTCCAACCAACTGTACTTTTCCACAGATTCTCCAATTACTGTTTGACATGATTGTGGGTAAAGAGTAAAGGGGTTAGTGGTGTTTGGGCAAATAAAGTTTCCTAGTCCATGGAAGACTCAATAATATATATCATACCAAAAAAAGTCAATGTATATTAATATTTATGCACTGCACAAACATTCATTGAGACAAAACAAATGAAAATTGTGAAGTGTTTCTTTTAAGAGTAAATCTCTGACATTTATCTTAGTAATTCTCAATATTGACTGATGAAAGACCTTTTCTCCATATTTCTCAGCCCTGCCAATGTATAATGTCCTGGTTTTGTTTTGGCTGGTGAGACTCTGTTTGTGAAAAAACAAGAGGAAGCATTAAAGTGGGCGCAAATCCTCATCAAAGTTGCAGTTTCCCCACATTTACAACACACCTAAAAAAGGTGATTGATATCGCCACCGAAATTAAATAATTTCTACCTTGAGCTACTCCAGGAAAATTTCACTGTAGTCAGGCAAGCTGCTCACAAACAGAAACAAATGTAACAAAGGTAACAATGTAGTTAAACTAAATACACAATGCTGCCGATTAACATTTGAGTGCTACAAAATAAAATGACTGTTGCTCGAACAAGTCGATCAGCAGTTTCTGCTAAGTCTAAAAGCACATTAATCTGAATACTGGTCTGTATTTCACCGTCTCGTAGAACCCACCCTCCCCAACCATGCTGCACTTTCTGCTTTTCTACCTTCAGGGTATTTTTGGTCCAAATGCAAATTAATTACGAAGTGACTCATGAGCAGAATTCCTAACAGACTAATGTCACTTGCAGGTACGTTAGGTCACTGTGTGCAGTGTGACAGCAAACATTTTGTTCACTGTAGCTATTTCAGCGACATAGTGATGCTGCCCTCCACAACACATGCAAAGCAAATCATAACCATTTCTTTTTAGCTGCTTAGCATGCCAAATGAGTGAGTATTTGCATTTTTAAGCAATTAGGACTACAGTTCACTGAAAGGCACATGATTGAAAATCAAGTTCCAGTTTTAAGGCCTAATAGACAAACAATGTCCACCAGGATTATGCATTTAAGTGAAGTGCTCTGCATTAATCGGAAAATGCTACTTGACTGGGGCCTCGCACACAAATATAGTTTCCCTTGTGTAAACACAACACACACAGGCTTATAAACAGGCAGGGATGGAGGAGTGTAGATATGCACATATGCTCAAATATGTACTGCTGCCCCCCAACAAGAAGCAAGAGTACTGAGAACTGTTTTACATCTGTACATTACCCAACTTCCATTATTCATTATGTGTGATTCATTCTGTGTTAGTCAGCCGGAAACAAGAAATTCATGGACTCAAAACACATTGAGTGCAGTACCGTGTAATTAGCGTGTATTATGCACTTAACTGCAATTTGAATAATACAATGCAAGTCACTTACCATTGAGATTTCTAAGGGAGGGTACTTTTTTTCCCCTTTACTTAAACCCACTGAGGATGAAAGAATAAATCAAAAGATCCAACTATGGGGTCTGTCTCTTTTTGTCTATTTCTGACTCAGCTGTTAGCCTGGGAGCACTGTGTACGAAACACATGACGTGTCGCGTTAATCGATAATGGGGAACAGCTACACGTGTTCCGCAGCTGCATAACTGAGGAAAACCTTTACCTCATGATGCTGACCTCAATTGCTTTTTTAAGTCTAAAGTAAACAACTATCTCACGTAAACACTCATCACCCTCATACTTATCTTAATCACGTTTCATTCATGAGGGTGACTTATATTCAATGTCTTTTCTGAAAAAAAAAAAAACCCTTCTCAACTTATGTCTGAATGAGAAACCAAACTAATACAGACTGATTTTGTCTTTCAATTCAAGCCTTAGAAACTCCTCAACTGAACGAGAGATGCATTCCACTTAATATAATCCACATTTATCAAAGTACATGTCAGTTTTAGATTTATAAATTGGAAATCTATCAATTTTTTTTTTTTTTGTAATATCTCAAAGCACATAGAAATTTCAACAGTCATTGAATTAGAATTATGTGCCACAGTTTGCATGGAGCTGTTTTCAAAATGGGAAGTCTGTTCAAACTTCAGAAGCATGTAATATTGGCTGCACATAACTGTGACTAAGTGGCCCTTTTAATGTCTGTGATGATCATTGGAATTCAAAGCTACTTTGACCGAGTATCACAGAAAAACATTGCTTTTATGAAATGTGATGTATTTAAGCCAGTACCAGGAATTCCTCATTAATTAGTGTTTCAAATAAAAGTATGCAGTGGATTTCATTTCTGACTCTGACCATGCAGCAAACAAGGCGGTCATGTCATGCTTTGTTATGGCCTCAGGATCCACAGACTTTTTGTTTTTATGTTTAGTTACAGTAGGAGCAGCAGTGCTCTTTTTTGTAACAAGTTAGAATACAAAAGTCTGACAGCTCTATTTTTATTTTATTTAAGCAAGTGAACTGTTCTTAAAGAGCTCCCTTTGCTTGGTGTATGTTCGAAACAGCACCCAGATTCCTCATCTTTAGTTTAATGTCATTCTCTTTTTTTTTTGCCTGCCAGCAAATAAATTATAATCCATCCATAATCCATCTGGTGTTGTGTTTTTGCCCTCACCATTACGAGAACGGTCGTAACAATCTTACATGGAATAAGTTGGTGAACACTGTAAATATAAGCAGCTCCTGGACTACAAAGTCTTCTGTAAATACAAGTTTTAAAAGAAAGGCTTTGTATTCACATTTTGCCCACTCATCTGTATGATCCACTTTTTAAATGTGTGCCCAATCAAGGGGCCTGTGCCAAAACATGATCAATTTGCCTCTCAGCTGTTTCCACACCACATCTATCAGATTGCAGATTTTATGGAATGGGTAGTGCCTGGAATTTATGATGACTATTAGAGACACTGGCATGAGTGCAAAACCAAGATAATGGGAAGGAGAAATATTTTTGTAAGAACCTTTACTTCAATACAAAGATTAAATTCCATGTGAGCCAAAAACTTTCATTCTTATGAAGCACAGAGTGCTCTACATTTATGCCAAACTATAATTGGAGACCTTAAAACTGCGGTCCCATGGGAGACTGGATGCTCTAGTAAAGGTGACATACTGAAAACCATAGCACTTTCTCTCTAAAAAAGATAAACTGAAATTATACAGAATGATGGATCTTCTACCTCTTATAGAGGACTCGTCCTCAAACACCACTGTGCAGATTACACACGCTACATGTGCAATAGGATTCATGTGTTTACAAACGCTTAATGACACTCATACAGAAAGACACAAAAAAATCTGGTATTATATACGTATATATATCACATTGTGCTGTTAGTCCATTTGTGTTCACTTGTCTTCAGCCCAAAAAAAAAAAAAAAGACTTAAACTAGGTCAGGACATATAATCTGTTTCTTCTATAGAATCGTGCCAGCGTTTGCATCTCTCCATGCAACCACGCCCTCATTCTCCATCTGCTATTCCTCTTTTCTGATCGTAAAACTCGAGTGCGACTGTTGCACCAAAACCTGATGCAAAAATAAACCCAATGTAAGGGTTAACAGCTAACTGTGCTGCCCCCCCATGTAGCCAAACAATTAGTTAGTGAGGCTATTAAATTGAATAAATCTTTTAAATATTAATGTGAAAGCACTTCAATAATGCAACAATTAATCAATTATTAATCAGTACTAAATTCATTGCCAACTATTTTGATAATTGATGAATCGGTTTGAGGGTTTAAAAAGTAAAAGTAAAAAAAAAAAGCTTTTTTAAAGCTTCTTAAATATGTACAGTGTATTTTGTGGTTTCTTTGCCTCGTATAACAAAGAAATCATTAAATAATTCAATCATTTTGGTCTGTGGACAAAACAAGAGATTTTTCACATCATCATTGCTATGTTTGGGAAACAGTGATCCATATATTTTTGACATGTTTAGGATCAAACAACTGATTGGGAAAATAATCAAAATTGTAATTGATCATGGAAAAAATCAGTTGTAGCTCTAGTGGGGTATAAATGTGTCAGCTTAAATATAGTTTATAAGAATTTTTACAAGGATTGGCTTTATTATGGCGGTTAGGGAAGCTTTGGGAAAGAGGTCTGAACTCTCAGCTCATAATGGCTGTTTCCTGAGAGAGACAGTGGAAGCTGGCTTTAAACGACTCGCTGGAATAGGGTCAAGTGGATGAATCCTTTCTACTAATTGCAACGCTGATTGCATCTTCTGTTATCATATTAAAAGATGACATTTGGAGGTTGCTGTACAGAGATACTGTATTTCAATGAGCTGTTACATCCACATTTGCATTATTGGCAGCTCTGGTGATAAGACAAGGCAAGGCAAGTTTATTTATATAGCACATTTCAACATCAAGGCATTTCAGAGAGCTTCACAATAAAAAAAAGAAAGAAAGAAAGAAAGAAAGAAAGAGAAAGAGCATTGCAGATATAAAAGGCATAATAAAAACACAATAAAAACATTTAAATAGAGAAGTAATAGAAAGAGGAGAGACAAAAGATTAAAAGAGACTAAAAGTTGCAGTTACGGCTGAGATGTAGCAGAGATGATAATTTTATTTCTATTTAAATGTAGTGGCAAACAGGTAGGCTTGCAGTCTTGCAGTTAAAAGAGTGACTTGATTGAGCAGATCTGCACTCTTCTGGGAGTTTGTTTCAGGTATTTGGGGCATTAAAACTGAAGTCGGCTTCTCCATGTTTTGTCCTGGTTCTGGGGACATGGAGCAAACCTGACCCAGATGACCTTAGTGGATAGTGAATATTTTAAAATCAATTCAATTGTAAGGACCCCAGTTACACATTTTTGGTCTTAGTGGGAACACGGGCAGCAGCTTTCTGAATCAGCTGCAGTTGTCCAATGGATTGTTTTGGGAGGCGGGTGAGAACGGAATTGCAGCCCTCTAATCGACTGAAGATAAAGGCATGAACAAGTTATTCCAGGTCCTACTATGTCATAAGTCCTTTAATTCTTGCTATATTCTTCAGATAATAGTATGCAGACTTTGTGACTGTTTTAATGTGGCCTTTTAAAGTCATATGAAGCAAGATTTCTTGCTTGTTTTTTGGGTTTTAACGTGAGTGATTGAAGTTAAGCCTCAACTTTGACTCTTTCCTGCTTAGCTCCAAAGACAATTAATTCTATTTTGTATTTAAGCTGAAGAAAATTCTGGCACATCCACTCATTAATTTGCTCAGTGCAGTCACTAAGTACTTGTATTGGGCTATAGTGGTCAGGATATAAGGTGATGTAAATTCGTGTGTCATCTGCATAGTTGTAGTAGCAAATTTTGTAGTTTTCCAGCTAGTGGAACAAGCCAATGTTAAATCACAAAGTTCCTAGAACTGAGCCTTGGGGAACTCTGATGGTCATTTTTATCTGCTCGGATCTGTGATTGCCAATAGACACAAAGTAATCCCGGTCGAATAAGTATGATTCAAGCCAGTGAAGCACTGTATCAGAAACCACCCAGTTTTTTTGTCGGTCAAGCAATATCTTGTGCAAATGCCGCACTGAGATCCAATAATACTAAAACAGAAATTCTGCCACTGTCTGTGTTCAGATGTATGTCACTGAAGACCTTGACAAGAGCTGTCTCAGTGCTGTGACATGGTCGAAAAGCAGACTTGAAGACGTCAAAACACTTGTTTAGTGTCAAGAAGTCATTAAGATGTTGAAATACTGCCTTTACAATAATTTTACCGATGAGCGCAAGATTAGATATCATTTCTGTTATGTCCAAGGTATTCTTTTTCAGGAACAGCCTGATAACTGCAGTTTTCAGGGCCTGTGGAAAAACACCCGACGGAAGGGATGTGTTGACAATTTGTAGGACATCTTGTGCCAGGCAGTTATAAACATCTTTGAAAAAGCTTGTTGGCAAAATATCAAGGCAGCAGGAAGAGGATTTAAGATTTTGTATAATATCGTCCAAGTTTTTGTGATTGATTGGATTGAATTGTGTGATATTATATGAGTTTTTTCTGGGATGCCTTGAAATCAGATCACCTGTGACAGACATGTGAGCACTGACTGTTTGCCTAAATTTTTGTGATTTTATCAGTGAAAAAAAAAAGCGGCAAATTCATTACGAGCCTTTGTGGACTGAAATTTAGAGGCTATAGGTACAGGAGGGTTGGTTAGTCTGTCAACTGTGGCAAACAAGGCAAGTGCATTATTGTTATTCCTAGTTCTGATGTCAGAGGAAAATAAATGTGAAGTCTCTCTCTACAGATGTCATAATGAACTTGGAGGTTACCTCTTACCTCTTTTACCTCTTTACCTCTTATGCCACCTGCATTCAGCCTTTTTACATTCTCTTTTTTCTAATGATTTCTCCAGGGAGACATTTTCTTACCAGAGACTTTCCTTCTTTGGTGCAATAGCATCAATAATAGTTGTAATTTTGCTATTGAAATTGCATAGGAGCTCAATGACCGAGACACAAGCCAGAATAGGTGTTGAAGAGAAAGCCTGACTAAAAACATCCCGAGTGTTTTCATTGATATACCGCTTTGCGACAACTTCTGTTTGAATAATTCTTATGACACTTTCAAAGAAAACACAGGGATGATGAGACAACATTTGGAATGTTAAAACCCTTGGAGATAACTAAGTCCAGAGTGTGCGTCTTGATAACAATACTCTCAAAGTCAATACAGATTACAGATAGCAGTTCAGCGAAATTGTCAGAAAAAGTGTTTGGGTGATTTGCAGATGTTTAGAAGGATAGCTTGAGCATTTTTTAAGTGCAGAGCCACATATTCAAAAGATTCCAAATAACAAAAAGATATTTTCTTGTACTGCAGCGAGTCATTGAACAGTCCTTTTTTATGCACTCTACCTCTCACAACTACACTTCTATGAGTGAATTTAGACTCAGTAAGAACAACTGCACTGTTAAAATCAAGAATATGTTTGATGATAAATTCATTGATTAAAAATGATTTTCTTGCCAGAGACCTGACATCTAATAAGAGTACTTTAACTGCTTTAAAGGTATTTTGAGACTGTTGTTTTGCAGCGTACTGTGGCTGACTAGAAATAAACACTCTTTTTGATAGATAACTTTCATTCAAGAAATCCTAACCGGTTGTTTAAGATTTACAATGAAATGTTTCAATCCTTAGCTTTAAAGCAACCTAGAGCCTCAGTTCATTATTAAAATCTACACGATTATTCAACACAAAAGTAGCCAGTCAGTGGCAGTCACTGTTTTCTGAATGTTTCATATCAGCTTTCACATTATTCAGCTGGGTCAAGATGTACTACTTGTGATGAAAATATTGCCAATCAGTGGATGATTAATAATTCTGGCTTTGTGCCATGCCACATTCGTTTTATGTAACATTTGGGCAGTTTCTGAACCACTACAAGGGACAGTCTGTGACAGTTTTCAATCAGCCAGGTCTATGTTGATGTCCAGGATATTTTCCATAAAGATAACAAGTTTGCCAAGGTTTAGTCCTGATGACCTGATTAAGTTGTTTGATAAAGCTATGCTCGTCTACAATGGATGTAAAAGGTTTTCATAAATAATCTAAGGCCTATTGTGGATCTGGCCATGGAGGAAAAATTAACTCATTAATTAATTAAAAAAAAATAATTAATAATTAAACAAGCTAGGAAACAAGATGACATAACGTCACCCTAATAAGGCACAGTAACTCATGTAATTCAGCCATTATTCATAAATAAATCAGTTATACTGTTGGCATGCGCTTTATCTTAAGTGACATGTGACAAAACCACATGTGAGGAAAAATGCGGTGTGGGTTATGTGTGAAATTAAAACATCTTCAAGTTAAGTGAATATATAAATATTGTTTAAACCTTATAAAGAGTTCAGGTTTACCTTCAGACCCTACTTTCTAATACTTAATAAATTTCACAATGATTAATTTATGCCTCAAACGAGAGTTCTGTCTTAACATGTGACCTGGTTTCATGTCCTACCTTCACATTATGTTCTTGTATGTCATTCATTATGCATGAGCTGACCAAGCACATCACACTTAGGATCGTACCATAAAAAATACTTTACTAGAATGGGGACATGTTTGAAAACAGCTTATACTTATTTACTCATATCCCTCAACCCGCGACAACAGGTGACCCATCTAAATCACAGTTCGGTGTGACACAAAGTGTGTCATTAGATGTGTAATTTAAAAGGCACATTACAGTGTACAGGACCTCAGTGAGCTTTAAAAACCAACTTACTGAAATCTTATTCTGTATAAAGTAATAATACATAATTAAACTCTATGAAGTCCCATCCCAGATATTATTTCCAGGCAGTCCCTGCACCTGTAGGATTCAACTTAAAGTACCCAGCAAGAGCAGCATAGTTCACATTCAAATTTAAGGCCATAAACAGCAATGAGCCATTTAGAATCAAATGAACAGTCAAGGAAACTGATACATTTTACGCTCATGCAAGTGTACTAGCTAATTTCACTCTCTATCAGCTCACATATTAATGAAAGGGCATGAGCTGATAACACCAAATGCTGCACAATTAAATTGTTCCATGGTTAAACTGGAATGTAGGTCAGACAAAGAGAAAAATTACCAAAAAAAAAGGATGGACTCTATTCTTCCTCCTACACCTAAAAGAGTTCATATATAATACAACCTGCAATCTTTAAAAAAAAATAATCATAATAAATTGTTCAAATCCCTCCTACGTGGCTCCTTCAGCCAGCAGCACTGTTACGTGAACCCTGTGTGACCAAAGTGGATTAAACAGAGCATTCATCTGACCAGCCAATATACACATCATTAGAGGGTTCAAACAGTCATTAGGTACAAAATAAAGCATGAATAATGTAGATCACGATGAATTCATGACCCCAGCCCAATGACGACAATGACGCATTAATGTGCAAACCAGTAGTGACCAATCTGACTGACTGATTAGTCCTAGAAGAAGGGGGATCAGGTGGAGATGGGATTTTAAAAATACATTAACAAAATGTCATTCAGTTAGCTTAAAGCTGTACGACCCAGTACATTGTCAGACAAAAACAAGTGAAGCTCTCCTGGAACAAAGTGCTACGGACATCGGTTTCCATATTCTTCCATATTTAACAACACTGTTAGGTTCGCATCCTGCATCCCTGACACTTTAAAATCCAAAAGGACACGTGTGTCCCACAGACACACCATATTTTCCCTTGACAACAATACATTGTGCAGAGTTTCCTGAACATAGATTTCACTGCTGTGTTCTCATTCGTGGGTAATGTAAAATAAAGAGAGCCACACTCGATCCCAATAGGACAGACGTGTTTCTGTCAAATAGTCTGTCCTATTGGGATCGAGTGTGGCTGTTTGTGAATGTTTATCTCACCCCAGTCTACTGACTGACTACTGTATGTCCATAATACTCTAGCAGCACTGTTAATAATGTAACAATTATTAAGACTGTTCATAACATAAATAAAACCATGACGTTTGTGGAGTATTCAAATTGATTAGAACAAATTATGGGTTATTATAAATTAGTTTGAGCTTAATTTTTGGAAAAAGTGAATTATTACTGAATATACTGTATGATGGAATCACTACATTTGGGGTTTTACAGCCAAAATGTTTCAGTCCTGTACCTAGTGAACATGAATATATTTGTTAATTATGACCTAAATATACAAACATCAAACAGTATGTTAACACTACAATTTTTCAAGAAATAATTTTATTGGGGACCCACTGAATTTCCACAGGGACCCATACAAATCACCACTACATTGAAAACCTATCAACATCACTGGCTGATATTTCTGCACTTTGCACCCTTAATCTGATTAAAAAAAATTGAATGGCTAGATTTTGAAATGCACCATTAATTAAAAAGGAACATAAAAATAGATTGGATAGAGATATAGCGATGCGCAGCATCGCTTTAGGATGTGAATTGCATTGGCCCCAATCAGACTTCAAAACAGGAGGTCACATTCTTACGGGTGACATCGTGACCAGTTGCCACTTGTTTGCATCTGTTTGCATGAACAAAATTATGTTTTGCTAACGGGTCTGACTGTACAGATGTGTCTGTTGTCAGGGTGTTGGAGTCTGTGCCTTACAGTGCAGCTCCGGCTGCATTTTTCTTTCCGAACCCGAGAGAATACTGACCCAACTCAAAACGAACCTGACACCCATCCTAGTTCTTTTGACTGTCACAGAGGTGGCTGTTAGCCTTTATTAATGATTACAGCAAATGAAAATTTATCATTACATTCGGGCGGACGCAAGAGACGAGATAGTTCTGCTCATGCTGCTGAAACATGAAATACATTTTAAGAATTAAAAGAAATCATATGGTGATCAGTGTTACTATTGTGGCTGTGGCTGCAATAAATAAAAGAAACGCGTGAGTGCTGAATAGTACAAAAAAAAACAAATAATGTGAAGCTACTGTTGTCCAGACAGCGTCAGCTGAGGAAGCGGTCTCTAATCTGTTCTGAGGACTGATTGTGTTCATGCAGCACGTTGACACGTTTGTCCTCAAACAACCCCAAAATGTGGTTTTTGTGATTGGATCTGAGAAAGCATTCAGGATGAAATGGGACCAATCGGAATCTGAACTTCCCACGTTCTGGCCATGATGGATCATTGAGGACAAACAGCTAATACTAATAATGGACACAAAAGGAAAGCTCTTGTTTAGATTAAGAGTACACTACCAAGACTGCCTGCAAAGAATTTACCCTGCATGCCTCTCACTATTTACTGTCCCTAAAAATATGGTGCCTGATGAAATTATATAAATATTGTTTATGTAGTTAATTATTTCAAACGAAATAAGTGGAAGCCGTGGTGCCGTGAAACATGTCTGAGAAATGTGAAGTTCAAATCGGCCTCCCTTTGAAGATGGAAAACTTTGTCCATTTGAAAGAAGTGAATGTGTCCCAGTGGAGAGTCGGTGTGACAGTGTGCAGAGTAGTGACTTCCTGTGGTCAGACTAACACTGGGTCAGGCAGGTGCAAACGCAGTATGTGCTCTCAAAGCGAATAACGATCACAGGGTCGATGGAGAACATGTTACAACACAGGCCAATTGAACAGATGGACGTCAGTGATTGAAGATGCTTCAGCGCCCGGTTCTTCTCAGAGTTATTGTCTGACAGGGAGGATGAAGATTTCTCCAAATGAAAACGAGATTAAAGCTATGAGAATGTTTGTAATGAACCAGAAGTATAATCACACTTTCTCCTCCTTTGATATTATAACCTATTTTAGCTGAAGGTAAATAGTTCTCCGAATACAGGGTCACTTTAAGAGTAGATTTCTCTCCTTTTGTTTTCTTTGCTTAACCGATGAAATGAGAGCCTGATATGAGTAAAAGTGAACGGGAATGAGCAATTTCAGGTTAAAAGTTACACACAAACACACACACAAAATTGCCATATTTTAATTTAAAAAAGGGTAGCATTTTCAGAATTAAACAAACAAGAAAAAAACTCTAAAGTGAAAGTTAAAGATTCAACTTTCCAAATTGGCCACGATAACACAACATTATTACGACCGCAACTACATATTTTTTCTTTGGTCACACTGGTTCAAGTTACATTTCCAGAGTTTGCATAACATACAGGTGACATGAAGTATCATCCCCAGAGGATATTAGGGCTGGGAGATTTGGAGAAAATATCTAAGGCGATATTTCTATTAGATATTGCTCACTTTCTGTGGCAGCCATTTTTCTTATTATTATTCTTTATTTGTCCATTAACTAGTTCCACATACGTCCACATATTTTTTCATTTTAATACTTTATATATATATATATATATATATATAGATTTTCAGTTTCTGTTAAAAGTTCATGGAATTGTCAGCCTATTCCTGAATTGGTACTGTGCAGAAGTTTCATTTCTAGAGTGGATGCCATCCCCCTAGAGTTGAGAGAGAGAAAAAAAAGATTCTCTTCAACTTTGTAAACTCTCAGTTTACAAGTTCACTCTTCCAACATGATTTTCTACCAGAAAGTAGACACTTTTGTCTAATTTCATCCAATGTGACTATTAAAATACAATGAATTTGAACTACCACTCTCTGAGTGAGAGAAGAACATCTAATTTCTCCACAGAGCAGAACATAGACTGGTCTTTACCACAACAGAAGACCACAACTTTAAACCTGCAAATTCTCTTAACAAAACCTACAACATCAGGGTCTTCAATTCATTTCAGCAATACAAACTACAGTCTCTGCTTAACGTGTAGTTCGGAAGGTGCAGCAGTGGTGATTTCTGTGTGTTTTCAGTAGACCTGCCCTGTGTCTCAGGAGATGGGATATCAGCAGTGGACATAGACATATACAAATCCACCACACAAACCAATAACAAAACAAACATTTAAAAAACTAACATTTACATTCAACTGATTACGGACAATCTTCTTGAAAATGTAATCATTTATATTCATTTAAGTAAATCAGCAAATCAGTACATTAACACGTCACACATTCCTCTCCCTCTGCTTCCACCCATCTCAGTTTCTCATAAAGTAAATTCATAACAGCACAAAGACTCAGGACAAACCATGTTCATAGAAGGTGTTTGAAGATGCTGCTGAAGTGAACATTTCTATGGACAAATAACAATAATCACAACGTAGCCGTGAGCAAAGCAAACAACATCCAGAAGACCAACTACAACCTACCGTATATGTTCAGCTTGTAACTGCTATATGATTTCAAGTCATAAAAGTGTGCTTCTAGTTCGATGGATATTTTTAATAACCTGATTATATAATGACTTATTTATTGCAGTAATCACGGTCGTATGACCTCAATATGAAAGTACGTTCAAGTTAATCTTCATGAACAGAATTTCATGCACAGTATTCCTATATAACGTTTTAGGACTGATGGTATTTCACACCAAATGAAGAACAAAAGCCTCACTGACGACTTAGCTGGTGCAGTATCCTTAAATAGACACAATCCGTACAAAATATGCAATGCACAGCCCCAAGCAGCACATGAATGAGGCGTCTTTGCTAATGCCACTCACAACATGGCAGTGACGTCAACATACGATGCTGCTGACGATGAGGCCTCTACGTATTTACTGTATATGTCCATGGAAGTAGACAAAGAGTGACGATACACTGTCACTTCACGTCAGTTCGTCTCTTCCTCTGAAATAGTCTCATTCATACCGTGACAGCCCTAAAGGATGCATTCAGATTTTAGATATATATTTCCTACTTTTAATCCCACATTTTGCACAAAATTTTCTTCTTTCTAAACATTCAGACAGACATTCAGTTAGAAACTTTAATTGATCATTTCAACTCCTCCGTCATACCAATTCAATGCCAACATGCCTGAGTGGCTTCAGCTCAGGCAGAAAGCAGTATCCCCACCGCAGTTTCTTCAGAAATTGCCCTCTCTAGATGAATACAAGTTAGGATTAAGCTCATTATTCACTGTGTAAGATTTAAAATGTGATTGAGCATGACACCATTAAAACATTTATTACTCTGTGTCCTATTGCAAAGATAAGAACTAAGATACTATTTCCATCATGTATATGTTCCATTTTTTTTTGTGTAAATAAAAAAAAAAAAATAATTAAATTGTGTTGTTTCAATATGAAAATGACTAATTGTTTAGTCCTAATAGATATTAGTTATTATAAGCATAGACAATATCTCAGAGATGTGACTGCTTGTACATCATTTCCCAGCCTCCCCACAGGGATTATGATAAGAAATTCGACAGTACAATGTTACCTGCACGTATACAGCAGCAGTGCAATGTGTTCCGTTTTGACGTGCATCATAAGTTTGAAGTGATGACTGCATGTGCGGCATGTTTGTAGAGCAGTGCTACGGAGAGGAATCTAGGAGCACAGCCAGGCAGAGTGAACTGCACTCAGGTTTCCACACAGGGTTCTCACGATTAGATTCTGTAAAGGCTTCAGCAGAGATAACACTTGTGAGGATAAGCCTTTGCATCGCAGGGTGCGCATGCATTTGTGAGAGGCGTGTATGGCTTCAGCCGTGGGGCTGTGCTGTATACACACCCTGGTGAGTGTGTAACATTATTGTCAAGGCAACAGACACCTTCACAAAGCACTGATACAATGAACCTGTTTCTTGCCCACTATTTCTAAACGGGTCATTTCTCCATTGTACTGAACTCGTCCTATTCACAAACACAGACGGCAGGTAACCTTAATCTAGAAAGAAAGCATCACAGAGGTTACAGTGTCACTGTTGGCATCAAATGGAAATGTACTCATTGCCTGGGGAAGCACTTTCATCAAGACATCAAGCCATGCACTCAGACAAACCCAGGCACGAATGGATATGACTCCAGGTTTCAGAACACACAACTGGGGCATAACATTAGTTTACAATTCCGAGGGTACCGATCTGACTCAATTCTAATTATATATCGATTCACTTAAAGACATCTCAGTTTCCCTACAAACTTTTCTTGGTTATGAATGAGATACACAGAACTGTACAAAATTTGGATCTCTCCAACTTGATGGATCTTTAAAAACAGACTGCAAATTGACCCCAAAGGTAGTTACATACATATGTATTTTTTTATTTAATGACCACACAGTGTAACACTACAGTACAGTTGTAGATGATAATTACAAAATATACAGCCTAGAAGCCCAGCAGTCAGTTTGAAGTTATTACCATGTTGTCCAACAGAGGGTACAGTGGTCAAACCTTGGCCTACAGTTAAGCCCTTCAGCTGTCAGAAGAAACAGCAGTGATTTTACAGTATGTTGCTTTGCAATGAAAATGGAGAAACCGTCTTCTTGAGCAGACAATCATGACACCGACGGATCTGAAAAGTGACATTTGGAAGTATAGTGCAGAATACCAGAATTATAAGGATTTTATTACAATATCAGATAATGTTCTTTGGTGGTCATTGCAGCTGAAGTTCCTTTTCTTTTCCTTCCTTTCAGATAAAATCCAGCAAGTCTGGCCTTCACTCCTCCTCAGAAATAGAAATGCATCTTTAATGATCATTCACAATGTAGCAAATAACTGCTTATCATCATCATCATCATCATCATCATGGTATATCTTGATGATCACAATGCATTAGCATCTTGATATTATCCGTGGCACAGCTGATTGTGATTCCTAATTTACCTGGCAACAGCTCCAGTAGCAGTACCACTGTAATAAAATGCCTCTCCACAAAGACCCCACTTTGTTGGGAGAAGCGGCTGAGTCAGCAAAGAGCAGAGCAGTCTGGCAGCTGCTAAACACAGTATTCTCAGCTTTATCACAATCTGTCCGCCACACGTCCCAAAGCGACTACAGTTGGCCACGGTGCTTTGACTTGAAGACCTTCTGATTGTGGCTTATTTTGATGGGAAAATAAAATAAAAATCACAGGCCTACACAGTATAGAAAGTTTAGAAATGCAGTGAACCATCTTAAACTCCTTGACCTTTGGAACTTACTGTAGAGTGTTAAGAGATGCACAGTGGACTCTTGCATGTTCCAACAGTACAGGCAAACAGGGCTAATACATCTACACATCCCATCTCTGTGCAGAAGCCCCAAGGCAACAGTGATAGCAGTAAATTGACAAAGCAACTAGATGTGACAGGAGGAGTCATAAAGTTGCATTTTGTAGGATCAGTGTTTTTTTTCACCCCCTTCTCTCTTGTCCCTCAGCAGTTTCAAAATTAGATCATTTAAACTGATATGATGTATCTTAACCTGGATCCATGTTACCCACTCGTTCAGTTAACACAGAAAGGAATGAGCTCTGGAGCCTCTGGGGACAAAACATGTAGATTTAATGTAGTCACGGCCACTGCCCAACACCGATTTGTCTTGTTTTTTGACAAACACACATCATCTTTATGACTCTACGACTGTAAGACATTTCATCAGACCTTTTAAAAGCCATCAGGTACATTATTCATTTATTGGAGGCAGCAAAGGAATACTAACAGTAGACATTATATCCATTGCAAGAGACTGAAACAATCTGGTGCATCAGGTGTATGTAATCTGGAATATGGTCATGTCAGGCCACAACACAGTTGTGCATTATGGTGGAATAACTGTTTCTCCCCAGATAATAACCTATAAAATCCTTATGCTTTTGCAAGCATTCGTGTATATATATGTATTTATTTATTTTTTGCAGAAAAACTCCAGCTGCTGGTTCCCAGCTTTTTGAGTGTATGACAGAGAAAAACCTGTGAGCAAAGATGAAATGTATCAGTGCTGCAGTAGTGCCCACCCACCCATAATTCCAAGGGTGCTCCAGTTGAGTAGACTGTAGAGAGGATCGGTGAAGCACGAAGCCCTATCCAAGTCCAGGGTCATCTAACAATCTCAGACCACACTGATACAGTGTCCTGAGTCTCATATTGGCCCACACCTACTGTCCAGCAAGCGGGGATGAGATGTAATTGAAAACACTGGACTGAAGCTTTTCGTGACTCTGAATTGCTGCTGAAAACTGAGTTGTCGTTATATTGACTGCCACGGCGCGTGAAGGTCAAATTTCCTTTTGCAGTTACTTTTTTTGAACTGAAGTCAGCTCTGTCTCTTAAAAAAGATTTGCACTGCTTGAAAGGCTCATTATGCAGATGGAGAACCTCTTGTGAATTGTGTTACAGTCTGATCAGTTAAACTATCTGTTGTTTACACAAATCAGCATCCATTTAGTAGCTGTTGATTGTGGCACTATTAAGCCTATTGTTATTGGAGAGGAAGAAACCACAGCGTGTCATTTATTGTCTCACCATAACCCGCCACCTCTGTACAATCACAAAGTAGAGACAATGCAAAACCGTATTCACCAAAGACATAAAATATATGGCGCGATTATCAATAAAGCCATTAATGGGCTACAAATTGGACAAAATAAATTTCATTTTATTTTTAAACTCAATTTTAAATTGTTTTCTTGATACATACACTACCAGTCAAAAGTTTGGACACACTTTCTCATTCTTTCTACCGGAACGGAGACACATTTGTCTAGTTACATACAATGTGACTACCACAGTGACTTACGGAATAAAAAAAAACTTTCCTACTCGAGCAAAAACGCAAAAGTCCACAATTAAAATTACCATTCTTTCAGCCATTTTTGAATTTGACTAATCTACATCAGGGTCTTTGGCCAAGCCTTGTGACACTTGCAGTGAAGACATTTCAGCAAATACGAACTGTGGTCTTTGCTTTACAACAAGTAATTCAGAAGGTGCATCAGTGGTGCTTTCTGTTTTTTTTTGTTTTGTTTTGTTTTTTTGTTTGTTTTTTTTAAATGGACCTGCTCTGTCTCAGGAGATGCCATCGCTGTAGCAACCACTACCTGCAGGTGCAACACACAGCTGATTCAGATTAGCAGATTAGACTGCACACAGGTCGAAACACGCACACACACAGAGTGACGGCAAATATTCAACTTGTTTAGAACTTAACTGATTGCTTATTCTAATTCTTTGTCTTTTTTAATTTTTTGATTTATCCATTTTCCCCTGCTAACCATTTATGTCGTTCAATTTTCACAGTTGTGTTTGACTTCACAAACAAAAGGCAGAGATTGCGTAACCATCGCTGCTAAGTATGTGAGTTTGCAGGAGTGCCGCTTAATGACGGCGAGGGCACTGATGAAATATATATATATATATAAATAATAAAAGTGAAGTGGACTTATTAATCTGCGTTGAAGTTTTGTATCCCATGTTCACATGAAAACAATATAAATGGGAACTACTGATCCTTGTGTGTTGATCAGAGCTGTGATTTGAGGTTTGGGTGGGCCTCAGGAGTTTCAGATGACAAAGCAGACCAGCACTCATGTTCTGGGAATGGCTGTACTAGACCAACATCATGGTAAAACCTGTGTTTGTCTTACAATTTCATGTCTACAAATATCTGCAGTGGAAAAAGGTCTAATATACTAGGTTTATTCAAGACATACTTGAGCATTACAGATACATGCTGTATGAGTTAAACCTTTTGACAGCTTACTAATATACAAGACAAACGTTAAAACAAAGCTGGTAGAGATTTTTGCACAGTGCTGAATATAATGCGGTCTACTATGCTGTAATTACATGCAAGAACCAGATATCACCAGGACTGAACTGACTCTTTGACTAAATCATTTCAGAAAGCAAAAGACTGCAAATGAGCCACTAAAAGGTTTAGAAGCTGGGCGTAAAACTCTATATGATATTTAATGCCTTAAAACCTTAAAGTAGAAGCTATAGTGTAACAGATGCATCAGGCAATGTGATCAGCCACAGGATATCTATTATTTATCACATGTCATACTTTCAGTCCACATGTCTCAGGTGCTTCACTGAAGAAACACAAAAAGAAAAGAAAAAAAAAATCACCACAATGCCACTTGTAAGGCTAATGTGTTTCAACAGTGGGCACCACATTTCATCCAGAGATTTGCTTAAAGGAGGCTCCAGCATTTACATTTGTTTCATCTCACCAGTTTTTCCTATTCGGCTCTGCAGGGAAGCAAATGCAACAGTGAGCTGTACCTGTCCAAAAGATCTGTGACAACAGCAGGATGATTGCAAGGGTGATTTAGCTCCACAGAGTCTTGTTTATTGGCAGCCACTTAGCCAAGTTAATCTCCATACCTGGACAGAATCATTTATCTCTTTGGTTATGTTTAGTATTCTCACAGAGATATGAATAGTCCAGAGCAAAGACACTGTGTGTTGTACATACTTTTTTTGTTGCCCAATGTAGTCATTTCTGGTTTTCTTTGCTTTTCACCAACAAAACCAGGAAAGATGTGATCATCTTTGGTTTGTGAACAGGACTTTCTATGACATCCTCCTTCTCATTTTTCACCCTTATTCAACATTGTATGGACCAAAAAAAAAAAAAAAAGAAAAAAGAAAATACCAGATTTAACGATAATGAAATTAATCATTAGTTGCAGCTATTTATTCGAGTGATATCTCATCCTACTGTCCTACTATTTTCCTGTGTTTGTAGAAAATTTAACATGTGCCTAAAAATAAATGAATCAAACCATACACAGGGGAAAAAGCATACAAGTATTCTTTCTATTGTTTCAATCAAAAGGAGTATAAGATCTCATTTGTAGACAAAACTTCACAACACAATGCATGACTGACAGCGTTTCTATTTACAGTTATTTACAATGTGCTGTAAGATTTATCATACACACCCATCCTGCCCATGGCACAAACAACAGCATGAATTTTATCTAGTTGGAAAATAATAAAAAAAAAAAGCTAAGCAATGTGAATTTCCATCTTGAGCTTAATCTTTTCGCACTGCCTGGGGCTCTGAGTCCAACCTCAGGGGAGCCCCGGCAATCCCCCGACTCTCTCTGGAGACCAGGAGAGAGAAATGTGCAACAGAATGGAAATCACAACACTCATCCCTCCCAGATTGCTGGTGAAAGCATTTACAGTACACTGGGTAAGACATGCAACCAAGCATTGATAATGAGGGACAAAGAGAAAGAGAGAAAGAGACAGAGGAGGGGAAAGAGAGAGAGAGAGAGACAAGCTGAGTGGGACTTTGGCAATATTTGCAGATAAATACAAGACAAGAGAGTTGACTCTTATTTTTTTTTTTATTTTGTTTGTAGTTGGCTTTTGTTGTGCTTTGGCTCTTTGACACAGTGTTGTGATCTTCTGAACGGTGGTCATGAGGTAGGTGTGAGGGGGTTTGAGACTGAACAGATCTGAGATTTAAAAAAAAAAAAAAACAAAAACGTGTAATTATGTCCTCTGACTGACGTCTGTAAAACAGTTACTATAGACAGGGGTCATCCAGGGCTGATTGCCTTCTCTGTGATGCTAACGGGTTTTTCAGAGGGAGTTCACTCTGCAGATGCCTACTGATTATTTATAGATGAAAGAGAATCCAAAACAGATGGATCAATGCACAGATGAGACCGGGTCACAAGCGACTCCAGCCTGGACATCTGAGTCGAAAGCAGAGTGAGAGGTGAGCAACCAGCGACTGAATAACTCTGATTGTGGGGGTGAGACCTTCTGTACGTCCTGTCCTCATTTGGATGACGCACTAAATGAGCCAGCATGACCACTGAGGAGTTACAGCTATCCATAAGAGCAGTTTGTTGCCATGATTCCAAGTTTGGACACGTTCCTGGACAGCAGCACGTATCTATTGTTATCACCAAAGTGGCCGAGGTTAAACCACTGACTACACCATGTGAGATATGGACTGCTCATGCCAAGTCAAGGAAGGTGTAAAGGGACAGGAAGAGGGACCTCAGAAAAGTGCATTAACTCAAACCCATTTGTCAAATAAAGCATTTTGTATGAAACACATGCTCCGCATAATTTTAGGACATACACTTATTTCACTATAAAGTTTCATATTTTGTCAAATTGTCTCAAACTATCACACAGTTCAGTATGACACTATGGCATAATTTTTGGTATATCTATAGCTCTGACTGTCAGTATCTGATATGGGGGATGGTGCAAAACAAAACAGCTTATAACTCATTCATATCTGATCATGAACACAACAGTGATAGTAAATCAAAACCCAAATAAAAACCAAATGTACAGTAAAGTGTAATGTTTGTAACTTCTCTTTTCCATTTTGATAGAATGAAATGAGAACATTTTGCTTTTAAGGCTTCACTATGCAGTCCACTGAACCATGCAACATTTGCTTTAGTTGCACGGGAAAACCTTGTTTTTCCAAGGTTAAAGTGAATGAGTCAAGTCACATTGGAATAATAAGTGATCTGTTGTTTTCTTACAACCCATGTTGTTTACATAGAAACTCCGAACCACTTGACATTGGCAAGCTCAATTTATAGCATTATATTTCCAAAGATAAAAACATACAGAGTGATTATTGCAGGGATCTATGAGTTCTGTGGTGTGGAAAATGCGGACGGAATCACGGAATGGAGCAATTCTTCCAGGGCACATACACACAAAAACAGTCGACTGGACCCGTGAAAATACAAGCAACGGCCACTTGGCTTCGATAGCTCACAAGAACAACAAGGAAAACCAACATGCAAAACAGGAGCCTCTACAAAGCACAATTATATACGTTGATAAATTCAAAACAAAAATTTGCGTGCACCACATCAAACATTCCTCTAGAAATCCTGCAACCGTGGAGAAGCACAGCCTTAACACGAGTGTAGTTTCTGACAAAATCACCAGTACCTAAAGCAATCCTGGTCCTGGGAACTCGGTGTCCTGCATGTTTTACAAGTTTCCTTGCTCCCAAACCTGATTCAAATAAATGAGTTGTTATCAGGCTTCTGCAGAGCTTGCTACTGAACTGACCATTTGAATCGGGGGTGTTGGAGTGGGGAAAGATCTAAAACATGAAGGGCAGTGAGAAACCCTCATCTAAAGTACGTTGTGCTGAGGAACCCCATTATGTTTAAACCACCTAATGTTAAGGATTTTGTCTGAAGTTATGTATTCCAGCACATGATGAAATGATGCAAATGTGAGACTCCTGTATGAACACACACCTTTGTGAGAGATAAATATTTTTAAGTCAGTGTTTAATGTCACAAAAGGAATAACTGAATTACAACTGAGCACTGTAAATATAACCTAGATTTCAATATGTTCAACCTTTATTTCCACAAATTGTTTAATGTATAGCTCCCATCATGGTCTCAGTGGTACAAACTTCAAGTTGACACTGCAGGAGATGAGTTTTTAGATCATTTGATGGGTGCTTCCCTGTGAAGAGTGGCGAATATGATGTACATGCGAGAAAAGACGCCAATTATGGAAAAGCGCCACACTCCCAGAGAAGTCACACCATTATTTCTGTGAGATCCACTCAAACTCTGACAAAGGTTATGAATCAAACCAAACCCTTAGGCAAGGGTAAAAAAAGAATTGCGTGTGTGTGTGTGCGTGCACTTCTATCTTTGTGGGTTCCAGTTTGACTTGTGGGTCATTTCAGCTGGTCCTCAAAGCTTCGAAGGTCTTTAAAGGGTTAACACAAGGTCGTAAGGTTCATGTTAGAGTTAGGTCAGAGGTTGGGTTAGGGTTCAGTATTTAATTGTGATGGTTGGGTAAAGGGCTGAAGAACTCGTTATGTCAATCAGGGTCCTCACAAAGACAGAACATTGTTAGTGAGAGAAAGAAAGAAAGAAAAAAAAACTGTTTCCACTTGGAAAAGAGCTGATTTTTGGGTCAGTGGTTAAGATTGGGGTTAGTGCTAGAGTTGGACAAATAATGACTATGGCTGGGGTAAGTCTCCAGGAAATTAAAGTCTATTCAAAGTCCCCAGAGATGACCTATGATAGCGTTATCATGCCTGTGTGTGTGTGGAATATATCTGGCACAACCCAGCTTTCAGACTGGGCAGTAACAAACAAGATAAGACAGTCAGTGAAGGAAGAGAGAGGACATTTTCAGAGAAATTTCAACAAGAGGAAGCTCTTGAGATGAACAAACTGATGCCATTAGCCCAAAGCTTGTTCACACTGAGCACTTTGCCGTTGTCTCTCGAATTCTGTTGAGTTTGTGGGGCTGGGAAATTAATCGATTTAATGAATTAATTCAAATTAATGGTTTAGGACCATTTGTTTTTAATGAAAATCGATTTCTCTTTAACTTCCACCTCTGCTTCCCTTGGGCTTCCATAGTTCATAGTGGTGCAGTACTGCAGCCTTTACCCCCAGCATTTCCTCAGAGACTAACAGGATGGCAGCAAGCACTAGTTTGTGCCTAAATAAAAGGCTGAGTAGCAAGGAAAACTGGTTGGTTTGTTGCGGCATCACACATTGAGCAACCCACTACCCACAGTTTAAATGTGATAATAATAACAAAAACAACAATAAACTTCACTTATTTAACACTTTACATAACAATGTTACTTGAAATAAAGTGCTTAACAACTAAAGGCAGCAGGCAGCCTTGTATTTGGTTGTACTTTTAGCCCTAAGGGAATTAAATTCATGTTTAAAATGCAAACTTGCTTTCAAAATGATAAAGTACATTTGGTGTAAACAAATCAGAGATTTTATTTTAAGGTCATCCCACCCAGCTCTAAGAGTTAATGCCTTTTAAAGTGGTGGTTATGCCAGTTGTCAAAAATGACATTAACTAGTGGGAACTAGTGGGAAAACCTAACAAATCTTGTGTGTCATGAGTCAGAATAAAGGCTCAATTAACACACACATACACACACAAAAACCCTAAAAAAAACTCATTAGCAAAGATGATTTTGACTTTATTTCAGTCATTAGAACGAGCAAGCTAAAATCTAATGTACTAGTCCACTAGTACAGTACATCAGCTGTTGGTCACCAACAGTTATATGGAAGAACCCTAAAGTTACATCAATCCATTAGTAGAAAGATGCAGGAAATATTGACTAACTATTGTCACATTACTGAGTCACTTTTCTTGTTTTTTCATTTACTTTTTATTAACATCAGCTTGTCGTTAAGAATATCTGGGTTTGCACATGAGCACTTTACACAAATCCCAGGATGTTTATTATTGTGTGTGTGTATATATATATATATTATAATATTGCAACTACTGCAGTATATTATTGATTAGACAGGGAGCAACGTGCAACTTGTTACTGTCAGAGGGTTTAAAAAAAATGTCAGAACTGCAATAGAAAAGAAACTACAAAAACTTTGTAAATGAGCTGTGTCCAGGTTAGCAATGATTGGCTTGAGCAGTGAAAGCGACAGCCCATCAATAACCTGAGCTATGGCAGCTGCGGAGCTATTATCTGTGTGAGCTCAATACTTCAGAGAGACTGAGCAGGTGCAGAAAAAAGCTGCAATAAAATAACAAATGAGAGCTACACCTGTGTGGTTTCTGTTTGGGCTGCAAACATCAATAAAAGTACAACAAATGCAGATGCCACAGCCAGAGAGATTTGTTTTTATCCTGAATATAAAGTAAAAAAAAAGGACATAATAAAGAATTGTCATTAAAATGCACCAAATTGTCCACTAAATCTACTGTGCAAGAACCATAACAGTCCCATTTTACACAACAGTACAGAAACAATATGATAAATAGTATGTGAGAATTTTCTGAAAAGGAGGTAATATTATTGTAATACAATCTTATTTCTAATTCAGTTTTCACCTCAACATTACAATAGTAATGTGTATTACAGTAATACCATGCTATTTTCATAATAATGCCCAGGTAACGATGAGAATTGCTCTAGTGTAATTTCGTAAATCAAAATCAATAACTACCATATAAAGTTGAAATTCTCTCCCTTTATGTCTAACACACATTTTCCATTGTTATTAACAATGAATTACACAAAGATTACGCTAGACATTAGATGGTACTACCATAATATTACTTAACTATTACAAAATACGTTTGCCATATTAGTACCATAGTGTTTACTGTGTTCTACACTGTGCTCATCCGTTTCTTTAAACATTAGGAATGTTGGGAATATTACAATGCAAAAACCGCTTCGCTGTGGAAAATGTATGAACAGTTACAGAAGAGCATCTTGCATTAACAACAGCTCATTAGGAATTATCAAACACCATCATTTTGATGTGACTGATCAAAACAAAAGATTGTCTACTACCCCGTGAGTTTTGTGTGCCTTACGTGCTATAAGACGCATCAGATCACAAAGAAAAAAAATCACAGTGGCTCTACTACACAGTGAGCTGCCTGGCTGTGCAGAGAGTCCTTTACTATGTTTTAATGGCGTACACCTTAATGAAACAAAGTACTTTCTGTATTTAACATGACGTGTCAAGTCATTTACAAGGCAGTCAAGTCAATTTTAATTACTTAAGTTAATATGTAACCACCTTAAATCAGTACAACATAAAAGGGTGGATTAGAGATCATGAGGATAGATGGAAATTCAAATTAAAAGTAGCCACTGCTGGTCATACTTCATGCGTTCAGAAGGATGGAAAGAAATAACATTTTTCTACATTTCTCAAATGGAGGACATCTTGCAATTGCCGAGCTACAGTTGCTATGGCACAGAATAATTAGCGAGTGTGCACATGAGGGTGTGACTCAGCACTATCACTGTACGAATGGGAGCCAGTGAATAAACATTAAGAGGATGTGAAATAAAGCATTGTTTATGCAGCTGCTGCCTCCATCAAGCAAGTAGCCGATGCCAGCATCTCAATTCTATTCCTGTTCTTCAAGACTGTCCAAGAAGAGGGAGGCAAAAAGAGCAGAAACCAGCTTTTATGGTTGCTTCTATAAATGCAGATGAGTCCGGGGTTCTTAAATCTGTGGAAAAAAAAAAAAAAGTGAACACACCCACCAGATAAGATGCGGAGTTTTTCCTGCTTTGAGGCTGTGGAAAAAGCGGTGATCTGTTCACAATGTTGGTATATTTGGCAGAGATTAAAGAGCCATGTGATGAAAGAGCTACGCAAATAAGTGAAAGATGCACTTTCTGTTTTGTCTGCAATTCTTTTACAAGGAGACAAGTCAATTATACAGACTGGCAGGTAACATTAAAGGATAACTCATTCTGCACTTCACTGGGAAAAGCTTCTCTCTCTTTTTTTTTCTTCCTCCTTTCTACTATGCATTAGCACTATAGACTCACAATATTTGTCATTTGATGAAACAAGACCTTAATTTCCTAAACTACATCCTAAAAGTCCTCCCCCATTTTCATATATACCCTACTATAACATTAAGCTACTTTTCACTTAATAGTATGTGAGAATCTATGTGCCTGAGGATTTTCCACACTAGAGCTGTGTAATAACCACATAGTGAAAAAGCAACTCTAAACATCCATCATTCCCTGCTCTGCTATGAACCACTTTTAACACTACGGGGTATTGGCAGCAAACTGCAATAAAAGCAACTTGACATTGTACGGTGTCACAGGAGTCCTGCAGTAGTCTCTTTGTGACAACCCCACACAAGAGCCATAAATCTGAACACGCATGGCAAAATACAGGAAAGACTGGAAGGAGGCGGACAGTTGAACATTTTCATGTTCATGTTTGCCTCCGAGCTTCAGCACGTTCACGTGAATGTAAGGTGCCGCTGAAGTGCCAAACATTAGCTTTAATCTAAGTCAATTTACAGATGATTCCTCAATGATAAAGAGAAAACACAATGGGCAATAATCTCTGAGGATTCAACACAAGGTGCAAAACTTCAAAAAAAAAAAACTATAAAGGCGGTGCTTTGGCTCACATAAAGAAACCAGTAGAGTCAAGAAACGGTCTTCTGCATTGCCACAACAAAACTCAACCTCTGACAAAAGACGGAAAAAGAAAAGGAAGAAGTTGATGACCTCATCTTTCAAGCATGGTGTCATTTCTGTAATCTACAATATGGCTCCAGTGGAACAGCACACTGGCATTTATTGATTCATTTCACAGATTCAAAACAGGATGACGATTAACAAGCAGGAACATCCTTACGGTCAGATTCAGCCAAACACATTAACAGACTGGAAGATATTTCATTACCCAGAAGGACAGTTGTACGCTGTGCCATTTGTTTGTATAAAATTACTTTTAAAAGCTAAAATCTGGATACGGTGTTAAAAGGGCCATCTGATGCAAACCAAATAAAATTAAGGCTGCGACGTGACACTTTAACTTCAATGCTGTTTCATTTATTTGATTCCAAACATGCTAAAACTCACCTGTTGCAACTGTATGAAAATATCCAGCAGTGGCTCCACAGAATCGATTTAATCTGTGGCAGAAGCCCAGATGCGTGTGCACACAACCCACTCTAATGTGCAACAGAGCCTAAGTGACAGGTACACAAACAACAGAGAGAAAGAAAAGTGGACTGAAGTGAGAGTCTGGTTGTCTGTGTGTGTGTGTGTGTGTGTGTGTGTTATGAGCCACAGCATGAACACAAACAAGCATGATGCAAGACAAATGTTTACAATAGTGGAAAGAATTTATTTCCATTGCGAAACCATGGCAGGAGTGATTAGAGTATGGCAGGCTGCCACTCTTCGGATAAATAATGCTTCCAGTTCCAACTGTACAGAAAAGCATTCCCATCTTTGTTCCTGTCAGACAAAAAAAAATGACATCATCTTCGATGAGTGAAATAGTTTTTCCCCTCCCATTTCTGTAAATACTCAGGGTCATCCTCAAGAAAAGCGCCATAAACTTTAGAGGAGGTAAAGTGAAATCTATGGATATATGACCCAATCAATAAGAGAGACACAGATCCTAGGTTGAAGGTGTTACCATTTTCTTTTTTCTGAAAACAATAACAACTGTGTAAGTCAAAAAAAAAAAAAAGAGGTACAGCCAGGTACATGTGGCATGACATGTTTACGTTGGACTTCATAAACACAGAGCAGAATGAGCAAAAAGTGTGGTGCAAACCCTGCGTTTAAAACCCTCAGAGTTTTATTTTTTCCAAAGTAAAATGTCTCATAAAATGTGATTTAATGAAATGGCATACTGGTGAGTTTGTTGGAGGTTACCCATGTTCAGGCTGTGTTCCTCCTTGTTTGTATGATTTCACTATAAGCTTCTCTAGAGAATGTCTGACTCAACGTACACAGCCACAAAGTCCCGGACAGATTCTAGTATTGAATCTGCTGACGTGCTTGTAGTAGTAATTGTGCTTTGCAGAGCCTGTGAGCATGCTGTTTTTCCTTGTTCTTCTTATGAGCTTTAGAAGCTAAGCTGTTTTTATGGGTCCAGTTAACCATATGCAAGCAGAATTTACAGAAAAGCATCGTCTGACTCCACCGCATTTAACAGTTTCATTCCTCAATTCCAGTAGCATTTTTTAAGTCAAGTTTGCTCAAGACTGAGCTCCAAAATGGAGTTTTATCGCATCATATGCAGGTGCAGCTGTCAAACATTTGTCTGTGGAAATGAGACACTTATCCAAAATGAACATTATCTATGAAACACCCAGAGAGGAAGTGTGTTTTTTTTCCTGATACTGCAGGACACAAACTTAATCTGCCCTGAAAGCAAACAATTCATAAAATAATAAATGAAATTTTAAGTGACCAGTCCACATTTTGAACTAGCCAATTACTCAGATGCCCAGGTTTGTTTGCAACCAAACAATCATAGCGAGACATTGTAACCAGAGGCCCTGGTCCAATTATTGTACAGACGTGTCATTATTTCAAGGCATGGTTGTCATGTCAACCAACAGAACTCAAAGGAACTCATCCATTTCACTTTTACGGCCGACACTTATTGAAAGACAAACTAAGCTTTAGGGATGAATTACATTACTGCTGCCCATTAAAAGGCCAATTTAAGGTATTCTGCCTGAAACAGAAGAAACATGACCAAAAGAAACACAAGAGCGGCACAATGCATGTATGTATTTATAAAAGCCTAAAATGGTAGCCTTGTGGGGCATATTTGGATTTGTCTAACCATGCAGGGAGGCAAAGATGGGCTGCGGACTGCAGTTACTGCAGGTCAATTATCCAGTGATTTTGCAGCCATGGCCACTGAGTCCAGCACAACATCCATTAGAATGCAGTGGCTGCTGCCAGTGCCGCTGTCACAACACCAGTGCAGTATGGGTGGCCACAGACTTCCCATGCCTGACTGCTACAAAACATTACATGTTACCAACAGCACAATCACACCTCACTAAAAGGGCATTTAAAATAGATAAAGCCAGATGGCATAGGAACAAATGCCTTCAAGGATAAAGCCAACCATTTGCTCCATGCCTATAAAGTATACATTTATGCAAATGGATTGTGTAATGTATAATCTGAATTGGTGGCGGTGTCCTTATCCATTGGGCCACTCAGCATGCTATGAAGTATTTACATTCAGGCCCTCTGTCAAAGAGTCAACACACTGGAGCACTTAAACTTAGTTGCACTGCCCGAGGCAAGAGCCAAAGCAGGAGGCCTCTGCAGATGCAACCAACTCACTGATTATCAGGGTCCAAAAATCACTGCCGCCACTTGAAAGAGTGCACACTCTTCATTTCGCTGCTCACCTATTACTTTGCTGTCTGTCCGTCTGGATAGAATCTATAGAGCAACAAAAATTACACACACACACACACAGATGTTTGCGTGTTTCTGCGAAGCGTTTAGGGCTTGATGTATGCCATTACAAAAGCAGTGTGACGGCGGCTGCATTGTCAGCGCTTTGCTCTCCTACTAGCTGATGGAGGCTGGGGTCTCTTTGAAAACAGGCTGACTGGGGATATGACAAGATAAAGAATATTAAATTACACACTTCTGACAATAATTACATTTTAAATCAAGCAAGGGCTTATTAAGGGTTACTAGTTAAATTTTAATGATTCTCCCGAGACAACATAGTTCAATACTTTATTTTTTTTTTTTTTGACACGGCAATTAAATCATCTGATTATAGAATGCTTTCTATTCAGTTGATAGACAATATAAGCACAGGACTAAGCTGCTGCTACTACAGGAGACGCTGCATTTATTTATCGATTCCGATGCATGACAGTCAGGCATTGCAATGTCTGTCCTATTATGCTTTCAAAAATCCTACTGGCTGTTTTTAAATTAAAGATAAAGTCTGCAGCATCATCCTGCATAAACCAAGGTGAAGTAGTTCTCATGACGCTGAATCGTGTTGTAATATACGACTACATCCTCAGCCCATTTCCATGTGACAAAATCACTCTCCACGAAAAGCAGGACGGAACCTTCCGTGTGTGTGGGAGATGCCATGACAAGTTCACTCAACCCCAAGACAAATTTAATAGTACTGCCTCCCTCTACTTTCATATTGAACTGTGTCATCCAAATTACAAAGCCTTCGAGGAACACAGTGCAATCAAGGCAAGACAGCAGATGCTCCCGAGGCACTGTGCAAAAACAGTAAATGGTAAATGGTTTGTACTTATATAGCACTTTTAATAATCGTCTTGATGCCCACTAAATGCTGCTTTGCACTACAGTTTTTGCCATTCACCCATTCATACCCATTCACTCACACTTTCACACAGTACATGTATGTACGGCACATTTTTTTTTGTCCCACACACACGAGCAATGCGGGGTTATGTGTCTTTCCCAAGGACACATCGACATTTAGACCAGCTGGGACTCAAACCCACAACCTTCAAGCTGAAAGACGACTCACTGCCAATTTCTATGACTTATTTGCCATGCACTCACCCTGCAAAGGGTTACGGGTGAGGAGGTGGGGTATTCAAATTGAGTGGTGAATGAAAGGGGTGGTTCTGTAATGAGAAATAAACTCTCACTGATAAATAGAGCTTCTCAAGTGTGCTTGATGACTGAAATCAGGCGTAGAAAAATTGTACCAGGTCGCACTGCGAGGCTGAGCACCTGAGTATACAGCACCATCGACACCGAGTTATTAATCTATGTAACATCACTTTTAACTAGGGAAGGCAGTTTCTGAAGAAACTGCAGTGAGGTTGCTGATTTCTGCCTGAGCTGAATCCAATCTGGCATGCTGCATTGAATTGGTATGAATGAGAAGTAGAAATTATTAGCTGAAGTTTCTAAATGAACGCCTGAATGTTTAGAAAGAGGTTGAAAATTAGTGCAAAATGAGGGACTGAAAAGAGGAGACATATCTAATATCTGAACACATCTATTAGGGCTGCCATGGTAATCATAAAAATTAAATACCACAGTATTGAATGACACTACTGAAGAGGAAGACAAGATGCAGCACAACCTGGTCCCAGCAGGAACAATGGTCACTGCACCGATGGATAAACAGTTAAAAACACATATAGAGCAACACTGACACCCTTTGTAAAATACTCATTATAAAGCAAAGACTGTAGTTTGTATCGCTAAAATGTCTTCAAAGGGTTGCCCTTAGACCTTGAAAGTTAAGACGGAATCAAAAATGAGAAAACGCAGGTTTAAAATTGGGGACTTGAAGTGAGTTTATATTGTGGTCTCTGGAGGGTTGCAGTTCAATTTCTGTACGTAAGCTATGGTAGTCAAATACAAACCAATGTAAAATTCTGGAATACGCTGGAAAAAATTTTAATCTGAAAAAGTTTTTAACTGTAACTGTGACAAATTTGTTAATGACATGGATGAACTGCTTTAAAATTTGACATTTCTACAGAAATTTCTACAGTCAAGTATGTAGAACCAGTAAGCAGTTAAACATTAGTGTGCCTGTAGATAGTTTCAATTCATTTGAATGAGAACTTGTCTTTTTTTAAAAAAAAAAAAAAAAAAAAGGTTTCAGAAAGAATGAAATATTCCTAAATTCTGACTGGAATGAATAATCACTAACTGAGTTGCACATTTCAGTATGTGGAACTAGTAAAAGATGAAAATGTGTGAATAAAGTTTTTATGTTGACATATGTGGACCTAGTTAAGTTGGTTATTTCAGTGCATTCAGATTGTTTGCAGCAATCCAATAATTGGGTCAGCCTACACAGCAGTTCATTACACACGAAGGTCGATTTACTTTTGTATTTCAAACTCAGTTCACTTCAGTGGCTTTAACAAAAGTGTCTGTCTGCTGAAGTTCAACCCCTTTACTAAAGTACACATAGTTACCCAACTGTAGTAATAAGAAAGCTGGCAGCAGAACAAGGACAGTATTGGTATTCGTGACGCATTAGTCTAAATGACCTCCAAGAGATACAGAGTAGGTTAAACCTGCCTGTCATGGAATCAATTCATTCTCACGCACAAGCCTGGACTTTCGAAATGTTGTCACACAAGGATGATGTGTGGTTTTTATGCAACATGATGCACAACACATGAGAAAGCTTTCCAGGCAGGCATTAAAGGAAGAGTGGAGTTTGACGGTGGAAGAAAAGTGTTACACAAGATCGTGGTAATCAGAGGTACAAATCAGTGAAGGACTTCCACTTCAGCTTCGGTTCAACTCCCAGCTTAAGTAACTGAATATTAAACAGAACCTTATTCAAGCCCTCAGATTTAGGGGTCTGAGAAAAAGTAATGTAAGAAATACATATACATGACTATATGCATGTTGTTATTGATATAAATGCATCACAACAGGTGTTAAGCTTTAGCTCCCAGACAATGATCAGGAAGTACAAAGGGGTAATTTCTACAGCCAAAGTTGTAGCTACTTTGGGCTAACACCCTTAATTTTTAGTGGCAGATGACGACAATACAATGACAATCTGCTTGATTTGAAGGAGACTGGGCATTCATTTCTTCCCACTGGCACACACCATTACACATTACTGCCTTCATTTGCTTCACCTAATCCTTGTAGTCGGAACTTGGATTTTCCGAGGTGAGGGGGCATGCCTTTAAAGGAACTCCCACCCAGGAACACCAAGGTCAACTCGGATGTGACATTTACTCTCAGTTCTGACTTCCAATATACATGATGGAACGTGCCAATACTGTGCCGGTCGGCGACTTCACAAATACTAAGCTGCACCGCTCATTCTTTAACTCGACCACTCGGTCAGTTAAGAACCACATATGCACACAGCCAATGTGGCCCTTAAAGGAGCTGCAGTACTCTTACAACACAGGAGTTTTAATAGCAGACTATGTCTCTCAGGTGACCTTTAACAACCCTCATTCACACCTCGACTTGGGTGAAACTAACAACCTGAACCAGGGTCAGGGGGTGGACGACCTGGATTGTTTGACTTGGCAAACTGCATTATTTAAAGTAATGATTCTCCAGACGTGTATCCAGCCAACAGAAGGTAAATCCCTGCAGTTTTTTTCCCTCCACATTGTCAGAACTGAAGAAGGTTAAATGTCTTCAACTTAACTAAAGCAAGTCCAGTAACCTACAGCTAAATCCTGTCAATGATCCCAATGACTGAGAACCTTCTCAGACAGAAAGCAAAGCATATCTTAGTAGTATATTTCGTATTTTTTTGCATTTGCTTATTTCTGACAGTGTATTTGTAACATTCACTGTTTTTTCAGAGTTACAGAGGCTTAATAAAGTGAATACATGTCAATGTTGGGCAAAGGCTTCTCTTAGTTTTTTTTTTTTTCCCATATTTCACTCAGCTGCCAAGTCAGAGAAACTTTACTTTTTTATAATGTCAAAAAAGTAAAGTGTTTGTTCATACATTAGGCCAAGTTATCTGCCCGTGTCTTGGTAATAAAATGACATGTACAGTATGGAGTCCTAAAATCATTGTATCCCTTCTTTTCATATGTCATGGGATGGAAAAGAATAAAACAACTTCTGAAGGTAAGCAATAATACTTTTATAGATTTGGCTTATTCTCATTTTTAATTGAAAATGAGTGTCCACATTAAACAATTACACTGCATCAAACCTAACAGTAAAATTTATAATTTCTAAATCAAATCAGAGCCAAGTACAGAATCATCTAAGAGAGAAATATGCACACTCCTAGCTGTTACTGTGCATTGTGACAGTGTATTTTTACTTATTATTTGACAAAGCCCAACAGCAGTGAGTTGATACTATAAAGAGATTTGCCTGTGTAGTTAAAACCTAATAAACTAATTCTCTCTGTACCACAGAGCTCTGGCTCCATCACACTAATGAGCTGCATGGTTGCCCTAAAGTGACATGTTGCTTCATGCAGATGAACATAAATGCTGTTTTGAGTCAACTCCACATCTATGATCCTGCTGCCATAAACGCTCACCAGTGCAGCAAATCTACAAAAAAATTCTTTTCTGACACAGATACCGATATCACAACCTTGAGTATCTACCATTCCAGTCTCATTTTATATCTTTAAAAATATATCCTTTTACCACTGATCCTACACCAAACATTTCAAACACGTAACACACACTCTGTGCTCAGTGAAGCATCTGCAATAATTATTGTAAATACAGTAATTATTATTTTAGAATTTATCAGATCTAATCAGCTCATCCTTGGAGTCAGATCATGATGACATTATATTTTTTCAAAATGGGATTCATCAACACCTAGAACAATACAGCATTTTTAGCATTATCTTCTAATATAATAATAATACTAATAATAATAATAATAATAATAATAATAAAAGTTTTAAGGCACAATTCAACTTGTCCATGATAGCTTTTCCATTTTATGTTGCTGCCAAAATCCAGTTTGTGATGTCGAAACATTATCTTCATATCATTCTTCAGGAACTAATTTCCATCACAGAGTTTGTGAGACTCTTAAGGAAGTACCTGCCTTAAGCTCATTAAATACTGAAATACGCATAAAGTGTTAACTTGCCACTCGAGGGCTGTATTAGCCTCTTGCATCTGAATGCACGTCATTTAGGCCAACACAGCAAAATAGCTGCTAATATGGCTGGCAGAGAAAGCGCTGTTGGAGAAAATACAGAATAAACAATTCCAATGGAGTAGAGGGACAGGCTTCACAGCAGATAAAATCTGAGAAGAGTGGGAGGATTAATAATTATAAAATAAGCTGACTGCTTTGCCGCCGTTGCAGATCTGACTTATGATAATTATTACCAGCAGCATCACGGGGAGAGAAACAGACCAATTAGTGAATTAAACCATCACTGTGGCATCATCATCACTTCTAATTCAGGCCCTATCATGAATAAGTCCAGACTAATAAACTGATGATGCATGTTCCTTGCCGAATGTCACAACTTTTTTTCAGGTAACCATGGTGACAACAGAGGCAAATGCCCAATTCTCTTTCTGGGAGATGCCCAATGCTTCTCTTGCTTCTGTTTTAGTAATAACTACACTAGATGCTGGGTCTTTTCATGTGCACTCTTGTAACACATTAGACAGCCTTTGCTCTCCAAAAAAAGATATTCAGTCCAACTCTGTTTAGTGGCCTTTGTTTCACGACCGGCTGACTTACTGCCTCCAAGCAGACAAACATTTTTGTGTTCTAACTAACTCTCGCCCTAATGAGCCACAAATCACCGAGTGCATTTGAAAAATCATCACTAACCTTACCTATAAAGAACACCAATAAAAATGAGCAGGTCTTCGATTAAAGCATTTACAACCCATAGGTGGAGTCCGGCAGCAGAGTGCATTAAGTGATTGTAGTGGCTTTCTATTGACATAATGATATGAAGAGAAAGGAATGCATGTGTGCACACACACACACACACACACAATATTGCAACCTTGACCTGTGGAAGGCAATGGTCTCTCTGCAAACTTATTTTCTCTTATACAGCGCTGAACTCTTTGCTTTACATCGATTTCGAACCAGGATAAATGAGTGTAACATTAATAAAATCACTAAGTTATTATGCATGTCTATGTATCAGTCTACCACAGATCTGCACACCATCCACTCAGGTTCACAATCCTCCTGCTCTGTCAGATACAGTATGGGTACAGTATGATTGAGACCCTTACTAAACAAATAAATACTGCTTCACAGCGTGTTACCACAGACACAAACACGCGGGACATATTCGCTCAATCTCCAAATGCGGAGAATATGCCAGGCCATTTGATGAATGCTGCAGCTGGGAGCGAGATTTAATTGTAAAAGCAGGATAAACTCTTAGTCGGGGAAGGAAACGGTGCAAATCAGACCACTCCCCGGAGTATTGAGGAAGGAAATTGGTTTAAGGAGGAGACACATGCTTGCGTACCAATGCAGAGCCCTGTCACCTCTTTCTCGCTCTCTCTATCTACAGCTCTCCACCCTCACTGCAATGCCTTTTGATTCTGCTTCTCACCAAAAATTGGGAATGTGACAGTTTCCTTTTCCTACTTTGTCTTTTAGCTATGCTTGTCCAGTAAGCGCAGAGTCAGATCCTTGGATCTGATTGTAACTGATGACTTGAGAAGATATAAATCACACACTGCAGCCTTTGAATTGCAGCCCTAGGATGTCTGCCCTTAAAATACAGTGCGGGCTAAAGTGAGTACCCGGAATACATATGAGATGACTAGTAGTCAGCAATGCTGTATGACACTGGTGAATTACCTGATGCAAAAGGTGTTCAGCTGAATGTTTAATATTTAGGTCTGTTTAAATAGCTGTCAGAATGTATTTCAAGTAAATGGCCTGAGTGAATCACCACGGGAATCTTAACACCTAGACTGAGGAATATATTCAAAGCCGTTCTTCCTTGGGGTTAAAGAAATCATTGCACACAAGAGAGCACCGGTGAACTGATCGATCAAGTCCAGTTCAACAAACTGGATTTAGGTGTTTGCAAATAATCCACCAGCCTTGACTGAAGACAACACCGTGCCATGAGGGAAAACCTGATAGCCACAAATCACTCTCACCAAAAGTCAATTAAAGAGCCAGCTAAAAAGCATTTTACATCTAATTACATCACACAAATCGTTCCAGACAGCATGCACAAACACACAAACATACTCTGCACAGCCATTTATTTGCAATACAGTGACAGCAGCCCTCTCAGTATCAGGCTGTTTCTTTCAAGCTTGCACTGTGAAAGGAGTTTTTAACATAATTACCTATTGTAAGTCTATGCCACCACTGATTCTATAACATTTAACTGCATTTTTTGTGATTCCTCTGGAGCTGATTATAAAAAGTGTCTATAAAAGGAAAGAAACTGTGTTCTGGCACCATTTCACTGGATTACACGGTATTCAGCTTTGCTGTAGTCTGTTTTCAGATTCTCAACCCCCGGGATAAGCACTCTGGATCTGCACTCACATTAGAGAGAGGCAGTTTTAGGATATAGATTTTAGGAAACTGCTCTCAGAAGCCATGTCATGAAAAGGTGAAGGTGAGAAATTATGTTTAGTAGGACAGCTACATATGTGGGTGGGTTGCAATTTTTTTTTTTAATGGGGAGGAAAAAAAATAATGGATCTTCCAGCTAGATAAGGTATGACCCCCTGGATTCACTACCTGCAATACTCAACACCTTCATCCACACTAATCTTAAAGTTAAATTGCATCACAAATATCAAATGCAGCGTTAAACTTGTCCCATTTTCGTTGCATACAGTAGCGTTCAGTTACAGGTTTTGCCACCATAGTCCTGTCAGTCTGATGCTGAACTCTTCATCTGTGGCGAGCCCGACTCAGCATTGGCAGACCCGTGCCTATAAAAAGCCTGGCCTTAAGAGTCAGCAGTCACAATAAAAATCACTGATTGGCCAAAAGGGAAGGAATTTCAAGCTTTATGAGATGAACTCTATGAAGATTGAAAACCCCTCACCACATCCCTAATTACACTTCTAAAAAAGAAAAGCAAATTCATTCCCCAAAAAGGACAATACTTCCATTAAACATGATAGGGGCAGTATACCGGCTAATATACAATTTATTACCTAACAATAGTCACTATTTCTTTTGCTGGCCCTCAGGTAATTAATGTTCTCCCAGATTCCCAGCCCTCTGCCTGGAACTGTGGCTTTAGGGGATTTCTAGATCCTTTTTTTCCTCCAGACAGCTCCTGGCAAAAAATTATTATTAATGTGAAAATGTCATTATTTATGAAGATTTGGTCGGGAGAACTGATGGAAGACCTAAAAAGTGGAATAAATACATCACATTTGCTTCTAGGACATTCTGTTGTCGGTGCTACGGATGTTGAGTAACTCATGTGAATAAACAGATGAGCTGCTATCCTGTTTGGTTTGTACATTTTGAAACGTTTTCCTGTCAAACAATGACAGAAAAAAAGTATTTAAAAAATAAAAAAAATGACAGTGTGAGTTCCCTGCTGGACTCTGGACCCTGTGTAAAGCTATTGGCATTTTAGTAAAGACTGTTTTATTTGGCATGATTGCACTCTGGCATCTGTACGGTGTGATTCACTGGTCCTTTCATGCGGCCATATTTAAAATTTACACTCTTACAACGCCAAGTCTACATATCTGAGACGTCCACCTCAGCACTGACAGTCTGTCAGTCGAGCAGCCTGTGTTTATTGCCAATTCCCAGGGCTAATACTTCAAAAGCTCCTCTATTCCTGTGCTTATGTACAGCCTGGTTTGACAGCTATGAGCACACCTCCCCCCTAACAACCTGCTCCCCCCCTCCACCCGCTGCCTCTCTCCCTCTCCTCACCTCCCACAGCTCAGGTCCTTTAAATTTTAAAATAATGGAAATGTTGGGGGGGGGGGGGGGCTTACTATATTGATTAAACTGTCACACTTGGCCACCGTGATTGATAAAACTTTATTCAAACATGTCATGTGACTACATCAGTTTGAGTGACACAGCAGAACACAAATGGGAGGAAACTTCCAGTGGAGGGTCTTAACATGAGGGGCAGTTCTGGGCGATCAGATCGGCATTGAAATACTTAATACGCGACCACACTTATCGTTCACTCCTCCAAGTCCTGGTAGATTTAGGTCTTCTGTTCCACAGCTGAGGGGAAACTGTCCCCCTCTTATCTGTCAAGTCTCAAATATGATGTACACGTCTGAGGACAAATGTGGGTGTAGTGAGTTCCAGTTTTAGACATTAGTGGTGTCAACGTACGCACATCATGAATATGTATACGTATGCTTTGACAAGTTTAACACTAATTGCGTTTTGTACGAGCAGAGCAGTGATGAGAGCCTGAAGGACTTGAATAGTTTGAAAAACACTCGGAAAGTTCATCTTTTTTCAGCACCGTATAAATTTCAAGTCCCACAGGATGCGCACTGTGATGTACTGTATCGGTAATGTTGCAGATGCTTAATTGTCTTTGTTTATGAACATTCCAGTTTATATGCCGACATCTGCTGGCTACAGCTGTGTTCACGATCACTCCACTGATGTCCAGCATTACATTTATCTATCATGTAGTCAATTAAATGGAAAATCCTGTGGGGAAACTGATCAGATGCACCCAGAGAGATAACTGCACCACATATAGATGCACTGTATGTATTCGATTGATGACCTTGAGTGGTCATCAAGACTATAAAAAGCACAATAGAAATACAGACCATTAACTAAACAATAAACAAGCCACCAACTATTGGAATTAAAACAGTAAATTGAATGCAAAGTTACATTAACATGGGATGGAACGCAGCGTGTTTACATCCAATATTCGGTTACAAATATGATAGTGATTGGACCATGGGGATTAGGGCTTGTACTGATAAGAAGGTTGGCAGCATCAGACTGCTCTGGGGAAAATATTTTTTGCATAAGAATGTGGTGCTTTTTTGCAGAGAAGGCAAAACAAAAGGCAGAAGTTATTGTTTTACAATCTCCAACTATGGCGCTTGAGGGACTCCATAAAACATGGACAGTAGTGCAGAGTGTTGTGGGTGGCTGCAAACAGTAGCAGAAGCAAAGTCAAGACATTAATTCCACTGTGACATCGTCTGAACTCTGAGCTGAAAAACTTTATGGAGAGATGTGCTGTGGGTAACGACAGGCAGTGACGGAGCCGTGTTTTCAAGAGTGACAGGAACCGATTACATTTTTTCGCTTTCTTTATTTTCGTCTGCATTGTTGTGAGCACACTCCACAGTTTCTCACCGCAGTTTTAATTGTTGTATGAGATTTGTTGTCACTGCATAGCTGTGCGGTTTAAGTATTTTCAGCTGTTGACAGACCCGGGTAGTCGATGATTTCTTCCCCTCTTTCACTACTGTACTCTATAAACACGTCACATTAACATACAGATTAATACACTCGTTGGCCGCTTTATTAGGTACTCCTATTCTACTGCTTGTTAATGGCAGTATCTAATCAGCCAATCAAACGGCAGCAACTCAGTGTATTTAGGCATATAGACATGGTCAAGTCGACCAGCCGAAGTTAGATATTTTAATATTTCTCTTCCCCTTCACACACGTGACAGAAAATGCTTGTGTGATGTATTCACATACTCTGTTAGCTGACAAGAGAGGCATAGATGCAGGATTCACTCACAGCACCCTCTGCATGGCAACTTGGTAATTACTTCACCTAGTCTGAAGAACTTGTGGGTTGTATACTTTTAACGTTCAAGCTTTACCTTTTTGACTCAAGTTTGAACAGATAGCTGAATTTCAGATAAAAAAAAAAAAGTGACAGCTTTAAGTCTGAGGATTTCGGAAACTGCAGAGCTGTTGGGGTTTTCACACACAATCATCTCTAGGGTTTTACAGAAAATGGTCCGAAAAAAAGAGGAAACAGCAGCGGCGGTTTATAATTATGATTTTAGTCACATAGTGCACATCGGAATCAAATTGCAATGTCCTACTGGAGCTTAAATAATGTAGTTTTTAGACAAAATACAAATGTTCTTTAAAACGTAATAAAGGAAAATGAATGGAATGTTTTAACGGCTACACATGTAAAAATCATAATCAGAATATCTTATTCAGGTCGATAGTCAGAATATCTACTGGTCTAAATGTAGCCAGTGAGGGGGAACTTCTCATAAAAACACAGTTGAGGGTCCACATTTTTAGAAATATGTGCAAGCTAAAATACCCCTGAGAAATGAGTGTGAGCATGGTACCAAACACAGACCATGTTTTTTTAAACCTGTACTTTTTAAAGTACACTGTCCCTGACGATGTCACGACCTAACGCCACTGAGGTTTTCTTGAGTGAGTTTAAACTTAGTCCGGTAGTCCAAGTACTGCAGTTTTTAATTCCTTAAATGATCAGGTAAAATAATCTAAATGAATTTCTGGATTTTGTCCTGCCTTCAATGTTTTTGTTACAGCAGATGGAAACATAACCATCATTCAGACGCCGTAGGCCAAAAAATACATGCACCATCAGGGAGGCACCTGTTTGGTCCAACATGCAACGAGCGTAAACATACAGCCAGAAATGTAAAGATTCAGAGACAAGAAGAACACCGAGTCCTGCAGCAGAGAAACTCTGACCCGCATCAGGCCATTATCTAACCATCACAAAAATCATTCAGCAATTACATCAAATGACAGATGACATGGAGACAGACTAAAACCACTGAAGAACTGTGCCGACTCCTGATACTCTAATCAACCTACCGTCCACCTACCTCGAAAAACTGAAGGCCACAGGTGATACACCTGTCACCAGAGACTGATGTGATAAAAGCTATCATCAAAGGCTTCACAGAGAGTAGACATGTCTGGGCAAACAGCTCCTTTCACATCTTGCATGTGCACTTTGCTCATCCCCCCTCCTTTGCTCTGCTGTGAAGTGTTGTGTCATCACAAGACTCAGCAGCCAAACAGGCACACGTTGACTGCAGTGAGTGAGAACATAATGGCAGAGAGAAAGAGGAGGTACTTTATAACTAAAGATGGTAAAATTGCCAACTAGTAGGAGCGGAAGGCTGAGTATTCACTAGTGTGGCAAAACAGTCATTTTAACGTATCTACAGTGTTTTGATAGGTAATGTTTTGTACATCTGTCTTTTCACATAGAGTTAACTTGTCCAGACGTCATCCATGAAACTTAATTGGAGCTGCTTGGCAAAGAAAACAGCAGCAGCTGTGATTGGCACATGCAGGCACGTCGACGGGCGGCAGAGCACACATTTCAAATATCGCACAATCATGTTCGCGAGAAGCCAAAATTGTGATTGTGACTAAAACATGAGTATGAAGTGCTGCAGTAGAATCAACTTCTTGTTATGGACACTTTTTGATATTTTCAGCCATATTAGTGCTGTGTGCACACAATCTTGCTTTACTTGCGAGTGTTTCTTCCACCTCACCTGCTCAGTCGTGACAAAAAAATGTTGCCAGAGATCAAGGAAAAATGGCGGGGACTCATCTGAACAATTTTATTGTCAACGATGTATTTAAATATTATGCACTACAGCTTTAAAATGTGTATGCCATTTTTCCTAAAGCCAGAAATGTGCAATGAAAATACAACACTCTTGATATTGTAAAAAAAAAAAAAAAATCACAAAATCATTTAATGGTCATCCAAAAAAAGGTCAATAAAAATCATTCAGCATTAGCATAATGATTAATTTACTGTTCTCCCCTATGAAAGTACATAACCTGCTTTTATGAATAAACTCACTCAGTATTGGCATCATCAAATGTGGTCATGCATTTACTTAGTATGCAATAAACACCAAATTTTGAGTATCAAACACCACAGGTAACAGTGTCTGTACTCGCATCAGTCATGCTCCTCATTTATTTACTTTCAGTGATACCAAATTCTGCAGTATCTGACATCCATCAACAGGCAGCGACATGAGAAGTGACTCAGAGACAAGAGGGGAAACGTGTGTGTTCTGTGAAAATCATCTACAGGACGAGAGGAACACACGAACGCAAATGACAAGGAGAAAATAAATTCACTTACCACTGCAACAGCTGAGAGCAGCAAGTGCAGATGCCGGTGAATCCACGTCCACGTACAAGAGTCTTTTTAGACGGAGAAAGTGCTGGGGCCTGTGTGCGTGTGCGCGCGTGTGAAGCCTGATTGTTAGTGTTGCCTAATGTTAAATCACGTGGGTTTGGACCCGTCCACAATCTGTTTCCCGCTTCCCGCCATGTCGCCTAGTCTCCGGGCCCAAACACAGCACTACGTGAGAGTGCACTTCACCTCTGTGAAAACAGACACGCGTGGTTTGCTGTGACAGCAGAGCAGCAGGGAGAAGGCGGCGGGTTGTAGCGGAGGGGCCCGAGCTCACTGAGTGTTCCCGAGCAGCTGTTTCCGGCGCGGAGGTGTTGCTTTCACTGACTCCGCTGCACTTCTGGCTCTGCTGTTTCACTCACCTCTGCCTCCTCCACCGTGTCCTCTGCTGCCACTCCTGACTTCCTCTTCCCACATCTGGGTCAGTGAAAATAAAGTTTGTTTCTAAGTGAGTCACCTAACTCAGTTTGGATAGCTACTTGTATGAAACATGGCAGACACGTCACGTGGTGGCGATTGATCGCATGGATGCAGGCTGGATTCCATTTAGTTGAGTCAGCCGCCAGGGCAGTGGTGGTGTTATCCATGTTCACCTAACGACATGGTTTGATTTATTCATTTGATGGATTGGAGCCTTTGCCAAACTTTATGTAAAATAATGTATGAACGTACGTTACAGTCAAACTTGGCCGGTGTAGTGGTTGGCACTCTTGCCTTTGCATTAAGAAGACCTGGCCTTTCTGCATGGAGTTTGTATGTTCTCCCCCACATGTGCATGTGGGTTTCCTCCCACAGTGTAAAAACATGCAGACTTGGAGATCAGGCAAATTGGACACCCTAAATTGACTACAGATGACAGTGTGAGTGGATTGTTTGTCTCCGTGTTGGCCCTGCGATGGGCTGGCGACCTGTCCAGAGTGCATCCAGGATTGGCACCCCCCCGTGACCCTCACATGGAGGATAAAGTTGTAGATGATGAATGTGTGAGTTCACCAAATGTTGATTAAGTCTGTCGGCTCCACACAACACTCTCTCTCTCTGTGTCTCAGTGAAGCAGTGCTGAGATCTCGTGTCACCTGGTGACATTCGCTCACGGCGCACAGGAAGTCGTTTGTTTTATGTCAAGGCAGGTGGATTCTACAGCAACGTTACACTAGTGAGTAGAGATGTTTGGAGTATGACTGAAAATACAAGGAGGCCCTGTGAAAAGTTTCAGAATTAGACTCTACTGCTGAAATCAACAAAAACCCTGGTCATTTAGCAGTTAGACAGGAACACAAATGCTGTTACATTGTTTCTGGTCATTTAAGAGCATTGGCAAAACATCCCAAAATCACTGTAATTAACAATTTGCTCAAACTAACTGATTAAAAAACATAAATTGTAACATATTGGTGGTCTAGTGTGTGACAATTTCTGACATGTCATTTTGAGACTGCAGATATACACATACCAAAAATGATGATGGATTATGCACCAGGTTTATGTATGGTCTTTATGTGGGCAGAAGTTTTTTTTTTCCATTTATGAAGCTACAAAAAATCTACTACAAAATCTACTATCTATTTGCACTGCTGTGGAAGTGGTGCAAGACGGCAGCCTTTGCGAAGTAAGGGCCTTGCTTTAAATACATACTGCAACAAAGGGCAATTTTAAGGCTAAAGGTTAAAGCAATTATATTATTATAATTATATATTGCATTTATACATCAAGATAACTATGGGTAGTTTATTCAGTTTTTACCAATAAACCCACCCTTATGTTTCAAACTGCACCTGTTACTGTGGATGTCACTTTATTATAAAGCTCTTATATTTCTGAATACTGTCTAATACACTAATATGACTCCACAGTAAATAGTTACATATACTAAATCATATCAGTGTTTGGAGTGATGGTGTTTCATTTTCTTTTTGTTAAGCTTCAAAGCAGTAGCTCACAAAACATTTAGTACTTATGTCATGGTAGGTTGCCCTTTGGTTATGACCAATATAATATGACCCAGGGATATTTTGCCATTTCTCTAGCAAACCTTTCATTTGGTGGATAAAATGATTAGGTCAACAATAATCATGCTGTGACAGTCTCCTCCATTTAAAACTCTCAACTCTGTCATCAGAATAGTCTCCACATATTCAGCAGCTAAAATGCTTTAAAACATAGCACTCTAGTCAATGTACTTTGTTACAGTCATGACTGGCTTTAGTGTAGTCATCCTTTTTATTACAGTCTGTATTTACATCTCATCAATCTACATAACACACATTAAAATGATGCAGCCTTTAAGAGTGATTCTGTGTTTCGCATCCATTTTCTGTGGGTTGTTCAAAGTTATTCTCCATAACTTAAGAAATAAGAATATTAAGTAGATGTAGATAAGGCCGGTCTACCTAATCAACAGAATGAATCAAAGCCATCACCACAAAAGAGTGGTACCGAAACTGATTTGTGTAAAAATATAAAGAGGTGAATTTTTCCTCTCAGTGCTCACACAGTGATGACTCAGACCCTGGTGTGCGATTACTGGAGCACTTTGGGGAAAAATAGACCCTTCATTCCAAAACATGTTGTTGCTTTCAGATGCATTTATCTTCCCACAGTGAACTTAAAATCTTAGCTCTACGTTTCTTCACAGGTTATTGTTCCAAGAAAAAACCACCAGAACAAAGCGTTTGAGTTTAAAAGCTGCACGTTTTGACAGACAAAATAACCTACAATAGAGCCACGCAATTAAAAGAATCCAGGAGCATACTGATCGCCCTCAAGTTAGTAATACAAACTATATGGGAAACATATATACATAATATACTGAGTTTAATAATGCACAACAGCATAACTGGGGTTGTGCTAAACCCTGTTTTACATACATGGGGCAAAAATGACTCTTAAGGGCTTACACTTTGCAAGTACTAAACCTGATTAGTACCAAACAAAAGAGTTCAAGTAAGGGAAACAGAAACAGTTTGGTTTGCAGTCCAGAAAAAGAAAAAAGGCTCTTTAGTTTCAACTGTTTATTAAGATATAAAGCAGGCACATGAGTATAAGAAACGTGTGCACTAATAAGTCAGCTCTCAAGAACAAAAAAAATCCACAGCAAAGTCGTTTGATATCTCACCAGATTCAAATTCAAACTAATACAGCAACAGACAAAGTGTGAGGAAAGACAAACTGATAATACTCTCAAAATACTTTAGTTCTACAGTAATAAAAAAACATCCACCTATCAGATAACCACACTAGCCCTCCCTGCTGTAGTTCAGATGTCAAATGAGTCAAAGATTCAGCCCCGAGTTGAAAGCAGCAAGATTTCAAAGCCTTGCTGTACACCAATGCACCACAATGCAGCAGAATGCTGACTGGACCAGCTGCAGGGAGTGACCATCCCACAGTCATAACCTGAAATAAAGAGAAAATCAAACTTTTCCTGTTTCACTTTAAAGCTCCAGCACCTGGCAACTTGTTCCTAGGGTTTTTTTTTAAGATTGTGGGTGACATAACAAAATCTTTCAGTGAATTCTCCTCTTCCCCTCATCTACCACAGAGCTGAGTGGTGAAAACAGATTGATCCCTTAATTTGGAAATATCCTTAGACAGTGAAAGTGTTTGGTCTTAATGATGCTCTGCATTGGAAAGCTGGAGAGAACACTGGGGCCAAGTTGCTGCATTATGTGAACATATAAAAACTAAAAAATAAAAAAATGAAAATGTGAGATGATTAAATTATAAAGACATGACATTTATCAGTCCAAATGTTTACAGGGACACAGATCATCGGTTTAACAGCACTGAAAATAGGGGTTTAAAGTTGGTTTATATTCTTTTGACTGAGGCAGAAAAATATATATAAAGACAGAAAAATGTGAGCACACACACTGAAATATTTTGTCTTTGGTTCTTTAAAGGTTGAGCCAAAACAGTTACATCTTAGCAGTTAGCCCTGCACAGCCAAATTAACTATGATTAATGCTCGAGTTAAAATAAGGCAGTTGAGATTTTGCATAGTTGATACTAGCAGAACAGACAGTACTGTGCCAAATATTTTAGTGTAAATACCCACAGACCCCATGGTATTACTATAAAACTGGTTAGAATACAGTATGATCAAAAGCCTCTTGGAATTACTTTTTTATACCATCTATGAAATTAATTCCTCTTTCTCCCACAAACATGACAAACAAAAAGGAAAAATATATAAAACGCCTATGTCCAGTTGATTTCCCTCTAACTGTATTTTTCAGATAAGAGATGGATATCAGTACAGACAAAAGCACATCTGAACTTGTGGAATAAAAAAAATTAAGAATATAATTGGTCAAAACAAATAAGCTGTCTATGCAAAGATAGAGCAAATGTTAAAACCTTTATCTCTGAAAGACCAACAAGGTCATTCTCTATTGAAACTCACTGATCCATATTTTCTGTACTCTTATCAAAAATGTGCAGGTCTAGATGCTATCCATGGCTTTAAATTCGCTCAGAGCCTGCACAGGGTTGACGTGTTTCTTGTGGGAGGATCTTTTGACTCTGTTGGTTTGGCCGTCATCATGCTTCTCTCTCTTCACCAGAGGCTTCTTCTCTGGAGCTCTCATCCTCCATGACACAGCTGGCATGTTGAGGGACTCCATGCCTTTGCTCTTCTGGTACTTGGTAGATGCCACATACGAGGCCTTGACAGTGGACACGACAGCATTCATCAGGTTCTTTGCAGCCTGAATGAGTGACATGGCACTGTCCAACTGTTGACATTGAGGAGACATGACAAAAGAGCAGAGAAAGAATTAGTTTTGTACAAAGTTTTTTTCTAGCGTTCAATTTTCTAAGTTTTTGAATTTTTGTCGAGTGTCCTTCTAATAGCATCCAGTTTTGTACTGAAAGTTTTCCAGGGGAAAACCAAAGCTTAAGTGGTTGTACTGAAGAATTAACGACCTTTCCAAGTTTATCTGGCATACATACAGATGTGAGAAACCACAGAATATAGAAAAAGGTCACACTAATTTAATCTCCACTGTTTAATAGCCTCAGAGACATTGGTGACACTTTTCAATTTTTTGGAAACACTCTCTGCCCTACAGAGAGGACAGGGGAATTATTTGTTCACTATGAGGATATATATTCATTAATTTTAATGGTAAGAAAGTAGTTAAATAATGCTTCAAAGTTGTGTAAACACTGGCCGAGTAAAATGTTATCTTAAGGTTAGGAAAACAACTGAACAACATTAGTTCCTTCTAGCACAGAAATCCATTATTTCTCTTATCTTATTCTTTGATATAATATAAGCTGCAAATTACAGTGCAGGGAATGAATCATTAAGTCATCACAGACAACAGCAAATACTATTAAGTCTTCAGTATTGTCCTGTTATTTGGGCAACACCAGATAATGAGTAGTCACTGCATTCTTTCTGGCTAGAAATTAAAAGCAAGGTAAAACTTGAGTTATGTTCATCATTCCTCACCGTTGTCTCATTAAAGCTTAAATGAAGACCAAAATGCTTACCTCACTTGACATGTTTTAAGCCTCCACTATATATTAATTGGACTCTTTTATTGTCACATTGATACCTGTAACACTACATCACTGTCACCCAGTTTCAGTCATCACAACAATTTTAAAGACTACTTTGATTTAATACCCAATTTATGATGCTCACTCTTTAGGTACTGTGAACTTTTAGCATATTGAAGATTGTAAATGGAAAATGTGCAAGTTGAACTTACCCCAGAGACAACCAGCTCTCCTCCCAGGTTCTGAACCTCAGCCTTGACTTTGCTGCAGATGTTGAGCTGGTGACAATACAGGGCAATACGCTGCAGGTAGGCAAGCAGGTCCTGCTTACAGGTGGAGTCGGGACACTGCGAGAAAGATGTTTGCATCAGTTAGCATATATTGTAGGCATGAAGTAGACAGTTATTATAATATGCTGCAATAAATTCATCGGTGTCTCTTATTCATTACCTGGCACTACTCAATCTGAATTTTCGTGTGATTCTACAGACTCAGATTTTACCATGAGTTGGTACCAGTGTGACAGGTAGACACCCACATAAGAGACATGCTCAGAGCAAACATGACAAATACACACCCACAATCTGGTGGACCGATAACTCATCTTCACAAAGTTAAGTACATTCTGTTCAGATGCAAAAGCTTCTGGCAGGCAATATTTTTAAGATGTAAACAATTTTGTGGCATCTATTAGAAACAAATCCACTTGTTTTAAACAGAAGACTTGGTCATGTCCAACAAACAATTTTTAAAAAAACTGTAATTGTAAAATCCTCATCCCAACTGTCACTGACGTGGAAGCTTGGGTGAAAAATGATTGAGAGCCTCCCAAAACATGCAAGTCATGAGTGGAAACTTAAAATAGACATTTGAACTTACAATGTGTGGCAAGAAATGTTTGAGCAAGAAGTTAAGTTCAAACTCAAAAAGGCCTCAAATTCATTTTTCTAAAGAGGAATAAGAATATTGCCAAAGGTCAGCAAGGAAGACAAAACAAAACAGATTGAGCCATAAAAAAAACCCATCAACTTCCAAAGTCCAATAAATTCTTATTCAGCCAATTTGAAAGTAGCAATGTGTGAAGAGCCTCACAAACACATCTCATTTCGATTTGGCAATCTTTTTGAATTATTTCATTTCATTATAAATAGACTGGGCTCTACTTTGGAACACCATTACCTATCCCTCTCCTAGTTTGCTAAACATGTCCCCTGTCTGCAGGGTAATTAGACCACAACGGTCTTCTTAACTGCTCTTCAAGTGAGGACGTAAACACCACGACATGGGCAAGGCATTTTAAGATGATCCATATGAACAGTCCCACATAACTCTTATCTTATAGATAATTAGAGGCTGGCAGGTTTTCACATCACTTAACTTACCATACATGTGAAAAGCACCACAGTGACCATGTCAGTGTGAGCAAGAGAAAATCCTGAATAAGACACCAGCACTGGTAGGTGCTTAACTGTCTGAAGGAATTGTCGTTTGGCAGCTGTAAATTCTGAGAGCGGGAAAAAGGTGAAAGGAAGGTAATAGCAGCCAATATTTAATTGATGGAATCTCTACATAAAGTATTTAACTAAGTCAGCACTGTGGATCTCAAATGTACTGTGTGTTTTAACGTGTCTCCATTAAATAAAGAAGTATTTTGACAGGCTATATGTGTTAAAAAAAAAAAAAAAAAGCCAAAGGTATTCCCCCTCATTTGTCAACAACAGCCATTGCAATAATTAACATACACTAACACACAAATGGTGAGGAAATCCTTGTTTTCTTTCACTTTGCAAACAGAGGATGAGAAAACATCGTCGAGATAGTAATTTTTGGACACTTCAAACAGACTAGGACTTAGGATGTGTCTAATCCTGCTGAGTGTGTCAGTATCCCTGGTGGGAGTGTGGAGCGCTCATCTGAATATAGCACACTCGCTTCCAGACAAACAAGCCATGCATGCACGCATTTACCCACCATCCCAGCCAGCACAATTCTGCTCTCTCCTATATAGCTTTCATCAGAACAATGATACTATCCTGGAATAAGGACACAAAGACATTTATTAGTATCCTTACTGCGTATAACAATTTATTAGTATCCTTACTGCATATAACAAAACCACTCAACTTATATTTGTCATCAAATTAAAAAGGCCACACAAACAATAAATAACCAATTACAACAGTCTTCCTTTACAGTGACCTCTATAGATTTATTTTGGTGTCATTAATAAAAATTATCTTGGCCTCCAAGTTGAAGAAAAGTATGCAAAAGATGATGAAGGGAAGGGGAACTGGAGGGGAAGCTCAACATACAGGAGAGAATTAATACATGGCACAGCAGAGGGACTGAAGAAAATGAAAGAGGGTAAGGGTGGGAAATAAAAAGAAAGAAACAGAAAAATAAGTAGTTAGGGAAAAAAGATGAGGATGAAGAGAGAGCCACAGGGAGAACAGTATGCAGGAGTAAACAAGGGGGAGAAATCAAACTGGGGGAAGGGATGTAGACCGGAGGATTCAATTGTATTGGATGTGTGTGTGTGCGTGTGTAGATGCACACATGCAATAGCAAAGACCTGGGATGAGGCTGAATGCAGCAGCCATGCTAATGAAGGCTTTGGGAAGTATTCAGACTGCTGAGAGCAGGGCACTGTGAAAGCATCACTTGTGCTCAACCTCAGCTCAGCTGCTGGATTCACTCAGCACTCAGGAAACTCTGTAAAGCCGCTCTGACTGTGACACCTGAATGCGTAAGTTGCACAGAGAGGATATAAGAACACCTTGGATTGTGTTGATTACACACATAAAACCCAGAGACTGAAACAATTGGTATTTACAATATGATTGTTATACAAGCTAAATTACATTATTAATAACTTTAACCACACAACATCAAAGCTTCCTGACATCGCGTGTATCAGTCAGTAACTTAGATTATAAATTAGAAAAGTAATTTACATTTTACAGGACTAAATTTGCACATGTGAAAACAAAAGGGCCATCATTCTTGTTCCCACTGAGCAATTCATCCACTTGGCTTAGGTCTTTGAGTGGGACACTTCAAAAGATGGATTTTCTCTGTGTATTGCATTTACTTCAATGGTTACTACCATTCTCTTGCAACAGCTTCTGCAGAGCTTCAGCTGGCAGACAGCCATCCTGACAATATCCTATAAAATACCTGGATAAACTCAGTTATTTATTTCCCCCCTAGATGATGTTGAGCTGTCCAGACCCATAGGCAGCAAAAAGCTCCCAACCTTCATCTCCCCTCCTCCCTACAATGTTTGCATACTATTTCCATGTTGACTACAATGTCATGCCATGTGAACCATATAACCATACACAGTTAAATACATACTGTATGTTGCTCACAAAAAATTAAAAAATTAAACCAATTTTTCCTTGATCCAGTGTGGAGAACTTTTTAGGGACATTTACCATCTTGTCCTATGTATTTCAAATGAATTCAATAGTCTAAAAAACATTTTAAAAAATCACTTCAGGCCTAAATGTGATGCATTTTCTCCTTATTTTCTTGTTTATTTTTATTTTTTGGCAGCAGATACGGCCTATTTTGTTTCATATAATTCTGCAACCTTGTATGTTTCCACCAAATAAGAGCCAAAATTAGGCTATAAAAATTATACAGCAGGATGTTCAACAAAGGGATCTCACTGTGATACATATTGGCTAATGTCAGTGATATAAATGATGACCAGGAAGGTCAGGTCCCATCATTGGAAATGCCACACAGTTCCACTGAATTCCATTAAACGGACCAGAGGCAGAGCCACTGAGCTTCTGACACCCAGTGCCGACCTTTCAGGATGTATCACCCAGAGGATATGCCAATTTTTAATATTTACTGACACGGCAGCATTTTAATGTGCCAGCAACCTGTTGGAGAGTCACAGGCCACTAACACAAAGGATGTCTTCTATTATGTTTTCGTTAAATTTGATAGGCTTAATTTCAGGTGTGATAGTTTTGAGTATTTTTGCCTTGAAAGAATTTTTCCTTTTTCCTTTCAGATAACAGAATGCCAGAGAAGGTCTAAGTCTAAGGCAATTTTATTGCAGATTTAAGTTTAACATGAAGATTTCTATTTCACTGCTTTTCCTACTTAAGGTGAAAATCTACAATTAAGATTACAAACAGATAGCATTATTACCAACGTTAATGTACACCACATAATTTAAAAGTTATGTATATAATGTACTGTGTAACAAACAGAACAAAAAAAAAGTGTGTGATGTTGCTGGATTTTCATATGTAGCTCCAAGGGAGAAGAACAAATTCAAAACCTTAGACCAGGGAGCATTAAGCAGCTTCATTGTTCTGATATATCAAACATCTAACAGAGGAGGGAGGGGAAAAAAAATTAGACATTTGTTTATGTGTGTGTGTGTTGGGGGTGAGTTGTTGATTAACAGTGCCTAACCTGGGAAAAGACCCTCCAGGACAACAAGCTACAGGGCACCTTTATCTACTATTATACCTGAAACTGCCACTTGGCTTGCAGAGATAGAGCTACATATTTAAGTGTTCTGTAGGTAAATAGTGTGACAGAGATCCACAGCAAAGTTTAAGAAGATACAGGGAACAAAGCATTCGAAAGGCCTTCTGTTCCTTTAGGCAAGAACTGAAATAGGAGATAAAGCTTTGCAGGGACAGGAAATGATTGACTTCAAGCTGTGGACCATAGACAGTTCAAGATTATTACCGTGTCACATGAAAATGTTTAATTTTTTTAAATGCAATTTAAAACACGACCACATTGGGAGCGTATAAAATAGTGGAAATACTGAAAAGTGAAAACAAAAATGAAGGTTCACCCAACCCTTAAACCCTTTTAATATTCTCTGAAATTTGGCAAAAAAAAAAATTCTGTCAGGGTATGTAAACTTGTGAGCACAACTTTATGTTATTGTTCGCTGAGTTCAACCAAGTGTGTAGGGTTTTACAGTTAAAGTTAACACAGTGTAGGATATTTGCTCTCAGGTTCATCCCAGTCAGTAAACGGTATTGCTTGTTACAAATGTCGTGAAATATGCGTTGTGGTCACATGTGCATTTGTTGCCAAGCCAGGGAATACAGATCTTCTAATGTGCAAACAACCACATCTTCATACCAGGTACAGGGACCTACTGTATGTTATAGCATTTTATACAAATGATTACATTATTTTATTTTTCAATATATTACAAACAAAAAGTAACCCCCCCCCCCAAAAAAGCAAAAAGAATGATAGTACTTTAGTTTGCATAGCTTGCATTGTTAACCAAGCTTACATAAACTACTGCTAATTGTATGCACATTATTTGAAGCAAATGACTTGTGAACAGGATGGTCCTGGCTTTATCGCTCATGGGGTGCTCTGGTCTGGCCTGGTCTTTCTTGGTCGGGGATCCGGGTGGGGGGGGGTATGTGGCACTGCCAGCACAAAGTTGGCTTTGGAGTGGGTGGCAGGGGTGGCTGTGGTGCTGCTTCCTCGGTGGGCAGCCCGAGAGTGAACTGCAGGTTGGGCAATTTACAAGCCTGTCTACTGTAAAGCATCTAGGGCCAAAGCAAGGATTAAACAGTGACCAACAACAGCCCATGGATCCATGGATCACCATAAATTTCCACTTATTGAATGCAAATTGGAAAAATACACATAAAGCTTGCAAAACAAACATTCACAGCAAGCAACTGCCATTCTCTAAATATGCTAGTCTTATTTTATGTGTTCATATGTGTACATGCAAGTGTTTAAGGTGGTGGAGCGGGCAAGGACCGGAAATTTATGGGCTACATACTGGCTACCAATTTGAGTTATAAATCTCAATTACATAGCATTATTTGTTTACCAGCCCACTTAGGTGGAATTCTCATAAGGTGCCCTGTGGTGGAAGGTCATAAATTCTTAATAAACTGCAGTGCAGACCTTTGTAAGGAACTGACCTGAATCCTGCAGCTCATCTCTGCACTACACTCATTTCTTAAATATTAATAAGGTTCTATTACACATATTTAACTGTTTTTCAGAAACCCCAAACTAGACCATGTCCAGCTGCATATTTCTGTTGAACACAATATGCATGTACAGAAACCCCTTGAGACAGGCGTCTCAAGGAAAATGCAGATACAAAATGCTGTGCTATCAGTATGGGACCATCTGCCAAAGTGTTTTATATGAGGAATAAACCTTCATAGCCCCCCAGGCCAAAGGCACAAAGCACAAGTAATTAGTATGCCTAGGTTAATGAGTAGTCCCAGCATTGCCTTTGCTGCTCTGACTCTACCAGTATCTGTGCATCCTGGTGGTGACTCACTTAACTGCTGCTGCTGGAGTGTAAAGACTATTCCAACATGTAATGCCTTTGCTGAAAGTGGGCCTGTGGCATCTTCTGCTTTATTCAAGATATGGCCCTAAATATAAACCGCTTGTGTAAATAAATATATTTAAAAAAACTGCCACCTGGCAATTACACTGCTAATTAAAAGGCAAAGTACTCTTAATGGATTCAACTCTCAAGAGGGACATTCCTCTCTTCACATAAATGCACTGCCCCCTCTTTCTACCTATCCTATCATTCCATCACTTTGCTTTCCTTTATCCCATGTCCTTCCCTGGGAGTTCCCAGGCTGATGTGTTAAGGGTTAGTGTTGACTGGTCTGCCAGTGTTTTGGTCTCATCTGAAATAGAAAAGCTGGAGGGGTTCAGAGGCAGGAGGGATCCTCTTTCCTGCCAAAGACAGCTACAACAGCCAAAGCTTGTCATTTATTCATACTTTGAGTGCTTCAAACCCCAAAATCCCCAAATAGTGTACACACTCAAATGTACACATACGCAGAAGAAAATAACAACAAATAGTTAAGGATGGACAAATAAAACAGTCATCTAAATGTAATATCAATACACGTGCCTACAGAGACATGGGCCAGTCAAATGTCGTGTCCACATGTAAGAAACACAGCTACACAGAAACATGCACACACGCAGATTCACACACCTCCACAGATGGCCATCTGTTTTCTATAGGGGATTACACTGTTTTCATTGAACTGAATAGCATCTTCAAAAGTGGCAGTGATGCATATAAAAGTCACTTTCCAGAACAGCTTATTCCCTGTTTAGATGGTTCAGATGCAATTAGGTCAGAACAGGTAAGATGATTTTGTGACAGACATGGGCCCGTACTATTAAGGTATCACCTTGAATACGATATACATTATATGCAGGACTCTCAGAGGCCAAAAGCAGCTCATTATGTCAAAACTATGCTGAAAACTAGTCGCAGATGTTTCAAGCATGTGGTGGTATAATTGAAACCCCTGGTTGTGCCGTTAATCATAGAAAGGTAATTGATACAGTACCTTCTATGTCCTATTAGTATATGAGCACAATTTATAGAGAATTGTTTTATAAGCATGAGCCTTTTTACAACCATCAGCTCATGTGAAATATACTTCACCAAGTATGTGCCTTGGCACACAAACACTCGGTGGGAAAAAAAAACTGATGTAAAATGATATGCTCCTTAAATGAATTATTAACAAATGCCTTGTATGCGGACAAATATTCAAAATTATGGTGCAATAAAGATCCTTACAGGTTTGATAATGTTGGATGCAATGAATTCAGGACCATGTGTTGAAATAATATGAGACCAGTATCGGGCTAGAACTAATTATGACTTGTTAATAATAATCAGTATAAACAAAATAATTAATAAAAACGAAATGTCAGAAGAAATTATTCAGTTTTAATAATTTTGTTGTTAAATGGAGCAAAAAAATATTTACATTTAAGAAGCTAAAACTTCTTTTAATTATTAAAAAAACACTCAAACTGATTATGTGATTGTCAGAATATTAGGTGATAAACCTGATTAGTGATTACTTAATAATTAAATAAAAATCGCTACAGCCCTAGACCAGCATAAAAGAAAGTGATGCCTCTTAACAAACGCCTATAAAAAAAATAAATGTTATTGAATTTAAAATCTTACAAGAAATATTAAAAGAGGCAAATGAATCCCAAAACATTTTTTTCTAGGAGAAAACCATGTCTTGTTAGAATCATCACAACTAAAACAACAAACATATATTAGAAAGAAAAACAGTAAGTCTCTGCCTTAAGAGATGGCACATGAATAAGTTGGGGGATAAATCATGTACAGTGTTTCCCTGAGGAATGGTACAGTGCAAGTATTTAAGTGAAATATGAGGCCATGGATAATTGAATGCGTGTTTCCCTATGTCAAGAACCATATTATCTGGGGAAAGGGATATATGTGGAGAGATGATGGAAAAGGGAATTGGGGAGTGGGAGATGGAAGGATAAGAGAGTGGGAAGGAGTGTTTGAAAGAAATTGGTCAAGACTGGTAAGGGTTTCTCATGAATAACACAAATCAAAGTCGTTAAGTACTGAGGCACTTTGCTATGTGAGCCTTTGACTTGGATTTGCTCTTAAATGTGCAAATGAGAAAAGATAAGATAAAAAAGGTTTGTGTAAAAACAAATTTGTCACATACTATTTATTTGTCTTTAGGCATTAGTTAAAATACCAGAGCAAAAAATGTTCAATCGCTAACTTACATGCAGTGTTGTTTAAGGACATTTAAAACCTAAAGGAGGGGCTATCAAATTGCAATCATTTTGAAAGCTTTGTTGAGCACTACCACACATGTCAGTTCCTCCTGTAAAAACAAGAGCTGAAAAAAGTTGAGCATTTGGACACTTAAAAATGATGATGAAATACACCCAATGATGAAATACACCCATTACTGAAAAATTATTGAATGTATTGAATGTTGTATGGACGGAAATGGCATTACTGAAGTATATGTCCCCATTTTACTTAAACAATCAATCACAAGTCAGCTCACAAGTCACAAGTCAGCTTAATTAAGTTAATTTGGCATTGAAAAGTATTTACAAAACACAAATAACTCATTTTGAAGCTTTAAAAACATCATTCATGTAGTGCCCTAGACAAAAACATGTAAGTGACTTACCATAAAGTTTCTGCACTTAATTTTTCTATGTGAGTATTTAACTTTTGTCTTATTTGTCCTTGGTGTAGTTGCACTTGTTTTTGAATTATCAGATTGTGACAGTCACTATGTAGCATATCATTACAGCTACAATTAAACATTGTGGTCACAGGCACAGAGATAAAACCCTTAGAAGTTCAATAACACTTACATGGTCAGCAATGGTACGGCCCAGCTTGTCCATTCTTGATCCTGCCTCTGCAATTTTTTTGGCAGCACTGATGACATCAGATGTATTCTTCAGAGGGCCTTTACCCCTGCAGAGGAAAAAAAATGGATGGATCAGTCACAGTTTCTGGTCTACTCTAGCCTCATTCAATATGAATATCTCACTTATGAAGCCTCTGTTGTTTTTGGGAGGTTGTTCTTAGGTTACAGTCAAGTATGGATAGAGTGGCACAACTTATGGGAGTAGTTGAGGGAAACAGAAAAACAAGTGTACTCTGATCCACAGATGATTCCACAAACGCAAAACATTATCACACTCAGGCACCATATTGTGGAGCCAGAAATGAGATTTACAACCCATTATAAACTGTGCAGAGAGGCAGTCTTCACCATCAGGTTTGGGACTGGTATGGGATGGTAGCAGTGCATTGTTGCAGTATTAAGAGTAGTAAGAACAGTATTAACCCCATTTATCAGGAGTTCAGTGTAATGACAAATATAATAATGAGTTTTTAAGAAAATGGCAGCACAATCGTATATAAGAATTGGGAAATCCCTGACTCCACAGGTCACCAGTGCCATATACTTTTATATACAGACAGGAATTCCCAGCTCAATATATTTGGCCCCTTTTATTCAAGCAGCATTTTACAGGGTTTATTTGAAGGCTAAGAGGCAAAGTGAACTGATTTCATGTCTAAAGGTGGAAAAAAAATTGGATTTCCACTTTTTCTCACACAAGCATGCATATACATTTTTCCATGGTCATCTTAATCCAGGTATGAGATTGTGGAGATAAAGGAGATAAAACTCAATCAATTGGTGACCCTTCCACAGCCAAGCAAAGCTGGTCCCAACATGGGTCAGTTTAGTTCAGCCCTGACCTGACCCACTGTAAAGCTTGTCAACCATTTTTTTTTTTAATTCTTTTTTTTTTTTTCTTCCATTGTCCCCACAAGGGACTCTGGGACACAGTTGGTAAGAGGCACAAATTGGATTCAAAGCTGTTCCTTCTCCAGGCTAAAAAAAAAAAAAAAAAAGCTATCCAACCCAGAGCAGATGGAATTTTGTGTTCTGTGCTCTTGCTTCTTCTTTCCCTCCCTTCCATCCCCAACCGTTCCCTCTTTCTCTTTGCCTTTACTGCTTTGCTGTAAATCAAATCAGGGTCCTAGGCCACATATCAGTGCCCATAGTAGAAGTGCTCTGGGGACAGGTCAACCCCTTGAGACAGAGCTGAAGGCATATAGTGTGTTCTGGGGAAAACTAGCAACAATTGATTGTTGCTAGTGTAATATCAAACCCATCACATCTCAATATATACAGCAGCCACTCATGGATAGAACTTTCTGGCAATGTTCAGCTCCATCCCCAATAGACAACTGGGAAAAGCAAAAAGTAGTACCAGGAATACTCCAACTCAAAAATACTCCAACTCTAGCGAGATTTTTCTGATAGTTCTGATACATAGATATATGTTAAAGAAGCTGAGGACTTCAGGCCTGGTAACAGCTGCAGGCTTACAGATTGGTATAAGGCGCATCAGACCAAGCGCTGCATAGCACAGAATGCTCAAAGACAGGTGGCGCCCAAATATATTGTGTTTCCAAGTCACACATGCCTTATTCATGAAAGCCACCACACAGCCATAAGTGCAGCAGGAGCTGACAAAAATCTGTCTTACTCTCTGCAGCTTTGTCAGGAGAGAGGTCCAGATCAATTACTTCATACAACATCAAACTTGGCAGGGCTCTGTGCCAGCTCAAGGTTGAGGGGGCAATAATTTGGGGTGTAGACTGAATTAGCCACCTACTGACCTTCCATGTGTTACTACCTCATGGAAGAGTGAGGGCATAATATGAAGATATATATTCAGCCCTCAGACACAGCAGGATATATGGGGTGCAATCCAAAGCCCGAGTGTGCCACATAAAAGTAAGTTGTAGTATTAGACCATAAATTAGCAAACTCTCAGGGTAACTGCACTGGTAACTAGGGATGTCCCAATCAGCTTTTTTGGCACCTGATGCTGATCCTATCTTTTTTTCTGTGGCGTTTCTGCTGATTCCGAGTCCCAATGCAATACTTTTTTTCGCTATTTCTTCTCATCAGGTTTAAACAAGTGGTTTGATACTGGATTGTTTACCTTTATAAAAAAGGTTAAAAAAAAAACACTGATGAGCGTTGTTACGAACTCAGCGTTAATAACAAAAGGGCGCGCATAAGTGAGTGAATGAATGTGTGTGTGTGTGTGTGTGTGTATGTGTATTTGTTGTAGCACGTAGGGCTGAGAGGCTATGAACATATGTATTTACACACACGTGTGTACATGCATACACACACATACAGTAAATATACATACAGTCGATGTGCATAAGAAAGCTCATATACAAATTTTACGATCATCACACATACACACATATATTGCCATCAGGCTTCCATTTCAAGATCACTGAAATAGAAACGTCATATTTTATGTTTTCTTTACATCTCTGCCTGAGCATAATGCCAATAGCAGCAATTTTGTTCTTAGTTCTTTGGATGAAAAAGAGGCAAATTAAAAAGTCTTGTGTAGCTTCAGTCAGTCTGCACCAGCTCTCCAGTATTGTAGGTCTTTAGCCAAGAAGATCTTTGACCCATTCAGAGGATGGAGGCAGAACAGCAGCATTTCATCATCATTGCGGATATGACTCTAAAGCTGGGCATAAAATGTCCTGAGTAGTTCACTTGATAATTCCAAAAAGATATTCACACAAATACAGTCAGGAACAGTGTATAGTCAGCCAGTTAAGATATAACCTAAAATTCTCCACACAAAAGACTATGCCAATATTACTGTATCCTGCCAAGTTTCAATATCATGCAAATGCGTGAATGCAACCCAAAATTCACAAATATATGGTAGGTTTAACAGTTGACTTCTCATTTAAAACCATCTAGCTACTTTAGTAAAGTGTTTCCTCAGAAAATGACAGGATTTATTTAACTGAAATGCAGTTTGAAGCATTTATTTGAGACAGGCTTGTGTTAGAGAAAGGACTTGAGTGCAAAGTATAAATGTATAAATGAGCAAATTTGAGCCGTGTTTGCCCTGTAAAACAAAAACCACCACTTTTAAACTTACACACTGTCTCATGTCATGTTTTACTCAATTACATTGTGCTGATAAAGTTCAGCCTGAAATAAAGAGAAGCTTGAATGAAAAGTGCCTCGCCACAAATTTTGTAAATTCTTTACTACTAACTGAAACAGACCAGTAAGCCCCCACCCCACTAGTGCTACTTTCAGACAATCACAAGAGAACCTGATGAAGGACTGATGTATATAGCTGCAAAATCAATCCACACCCATAACAACTCCCACCAGGCAATGTTCACATAAAAGACTATACAACTATGTCACCAATGTGAACGGCAAACTTTATCAATTCATCAAACTTTATCAAATATTATAAAAAACATATTTTATGCAGCACAAGTAAGAACTTGTGATCAGGTCTCATCTCCATAATACATAAGCAAATACACACATACATCATTCCTATTTGCACAAAAATCAAACCCAGTGTTTCGATCCAGTCTGACAATGGCAGACAGGTCTGGGTCTGTTGTCTTTGTATATGAGACAGAGCAAGAGAGGGAGCAGGAAGCTGAGTGAATCAACGTACAATGTAATAAGATTTTACCTATTTGTATTGAATCAATGGAACAGCGGCAATGGCCACAAATAAATCTATGTATGGTAAAGGTTGAAGTGTAAAAACAAAAATAAAAAAAAATTACTGGTTCATTATGAAACTGTAGCACTTTTTGTGTGGTCCAGAAGCTTGTTTATCTTTATCTAAAGGATGAAGGACACATTTTCATTTACACAAATGTACACAATTTGACCAGAGAAGTCAATGTAAGTCTAAGAGAAGAGCGAAAGAAGCCATAAATACTGTGTGTCAAACTGGAACATCCATTCTCATGAAGTGCCTATCATAAAGCCTCTGTAAAGGAATGTTCCATCTTAACTGCATGTCCCAAAATTGTATAAAAAGTGCAAACACAGAATAGGAATGCTGTTTTGCCAAAATGTGAGTGAGTGAATGGAGATGGTTACAGAGCAGGACAGGGAAACCGCAGGGCAGGAAGCTAACATTGATTTTGCTACATGTTACTCCTGTTATTTGCAATACCAACACAGTGTAAAAATCACTTACTAAAATGGCAATATGTCTACTTGTTTGGATCAATGTAAAAAAGCAAAGGTAGCATAATGAGGGGGTCTTCCTCACTGCAATAGCATGGAAACTCTTGGGCTACATCCACACCAGTAACAAAACCTCTCTGTCCAGAGGAGCTTATTGTCTGTACAACAGAGGCAATTTCTGACCATATGTGCACACCTGAAAATGAATAGGCCCTTTTCCAACATCGGAATTTCACTTACCCAAGTAGTTTAAAAAACTCTGAGCATTTCCAACAAATTTACCTGGGTAAATGCTACCCTGGTAAGTGCTTTACCTGGGTAAATTTAGTATCTACTCGCAACTACCAGGAATTTTGGAGGGGCGGGGCTGTGTGGAACACATGCTGCTGCCGTTTCTGTGTTGTTAACAAAGCAATAACCCTCTAGTGACAAAAAAAAAAAAAAAAAAAAAAAGCGACTAGCAACAAATCTAGGAGTCTTTCTCTTGTGTTATTTGAGAATTTTGGAGACACTGACGTGAAAACACATATTGTTCTAAAGGTCTTCTAAAGGCGCACCGGATGGAACAAAGGAGTACATCAAGCACGATGCGAAGAAACTAATAAAGAAAAAAAATCACAAAATCTGTCTGCGAGCAGAGCGGGTTTCACACACACACAATGCTGCTGCTGCTGCCGTTGTCTCTGGCTGATGCAGCTCACAGCAATGTCAGTAAAACTATTTTGAAATTTGGTTTTCACTCCCAACATCTCACTGAAGCACCTTTACAACCCAGCCCCACACATCTAATTGTTTTATAGTTTATTCTTATTTATTAACATGAAACAGATTTAGAGAAACAAACACAATCAAGCGAGCCTCTGCCATGTTAAATATTTGACTGTACATCATCACTCAAGAACTCTGAGGTGCCGTGGAGAAAAACTATACAGATTACCAGGAACTTCTTTACCCGGTTAAATTAGTTCCTACACATAAAACTGTAGACAGGAAATAGATTATCTACTCCAGTTAAAGAAAATACAACAAAAGGGGGGCAGCGAGGCTAAAGAATAAAACCAGGGATTTCATTTCTTGTACAAATGAAAACAGATATGGTTACTTAGTAAGGGTTACAACACTTCACAATTTCCACTGGCAGTTTAGTCAGGTAGTGATTGCAGGTGACTTTGTTATTATTTCCAAAAGTGGTCTTCCCATACAGATGTGATGCATGCTTCTGTAGCCTGTTTTTTCTTAGATGTGCAATAGACTGACTGACATTGTACAAGGATAAATGCACCAGCAATTCATTACACTTGGTATCAACACAGTACCAACTTACTGAAAAATAGTTACTGTATGACTGTTCTATAGTGTTGTATTTCTTATGAGTTTGTGAACAGTGCTGAGGTAAATGTACTGTATGTTTAAGGAAATCAGCCTATGAAAAAATACCAATTTAGAGTGACTTTGTTTTTGAGGTGGTGTTAGTTTTCTGTTTGCATTTCAATAACATAATTTCCTTTCAATGTTTCCTGTGTGATGTGGATTAAATTCAATAAATGTTCCATCTTTTTCAAGTAGTTGGTTACACTGGAAATAACAGCCTTCTGCAGAAATCAATACTTGTGAAATATGAACTGAGTTTGTTAGTTTTCTGTAAATATCCACAGCTTGTAACCACAAAATATTTCAGACACTGTTAGCAGAAGTATATATATATATATATGGGAAACATGTTCTAATATTATTAATTATGAATAATTATTAATTAATAATATTTTCGCAACAATTTATATACAATCAAAACAACTGACAATAGTGAATCTGGCCAACGTGCAGCAGCTCTGCATCTAAGATTTACAGTGAATCATTACCTAGTCATGCAGATTTATTCATGACAAAAAAAGACTTAAGGCACTGCTTGTGGTTGTTAATATTAAGAATGGGGCAGCATGGGAAAGAAAAATCATCCTACAGAGTCCTACCTACAGTGATGCATGAATACTGAGCCTGATTTTATCTTATTTTTACTTATTTATCTATTATTTATTTATCAAAAATCCAGACATCTTCCTGGGGATTCATACATTTGTTCTTTATGTAATTTTCTTCCGCACAAACAAAGGTATAGTGATTTTACATGGTAAAATAAACACTACAGGTATTATTAAGAATCGTCCCTGCTGTACTTCTGATTGGCTACTAACAAATGTTAGGTTGAGAGCGAAGTTTCTCATCATTGGTTGATGAACTCAGTTGACTCAAACATGAAGAACCACATCCACAAGTTCTATCTGCAAGCTGGAATTCCAGCACAGTGCCGCAATATATTTAAGCCCTGTAAACTTGATGCAGATATGAGCAAATTCAAGAAAACAAAGGTAGGCTTAATGTGTATTACACAAAGGCTTGACTTAAACAGGTATTCTGTGTTGAAAACATTAATGTTGGATTATTTATTTATTCTTGTAAACGAAGAAAGCTCTACAATGTCAAAAATACGAACTACAACCAACTGATATTAATCATGAACCAAAGTAATTGTTTATGTGCACCCACACTAAAAAAAAAAACAATTGTTTAAAAGCATTATGAGGCCATAAAATTACAAATGGCTCTGAGGGGAGCCAAGCTATTAGTCAAAACTCACCTGGTGAAGTCTGTCATCTCCATCATGATCATGCACATCTGCTTAGCCAAAACAATGATGTCATTGCCGCTGTCATCCCACTTGGATACCTCAGCATCCAACTTGCTTTTCTCTTCTTGGAAGCTGGCCACCTGTTCTGCAATCTTCGCCTTCTGCTCCTGAGGCAACTGGGCCATGATAGCCTGAAGGAAAATTTACGGAAAATGTACAGGGTTAGGCACACTTCATTTCAACATACAGTGAGTGAGGCTATTTCAATGTCTCCTAGGTATTTTGCTTTACATCATCCCCATTGGTTTCCATGGATGCACAGTATTTTTTTTTTTGCCAGGCAAGAGCATGAACAAAAAATATACATATATCCCGGTATATTTTGGCTGAAAGGCTATATGCCTAATATATACATATCCCAGTATTTATATATCTTTAGCACTATTTCTGTCCATCAATGGGCTGACTAGTTAAAGGCCAGTTTCAAAATGTAAAACTAGGCATTGAAAGAGCTTGTAAGACTGAAGTGGACAATCTATGATACAGATGAAGCAGAGGGGAGACTGAAACAACAATATAACCTGGTCACTACATTTTTATTGATCTCCACCTTGACTGTGTGTTGAAAATAAGAAAATGGATTACCTGTAGGTCATGAGCAGTGATTGAGGGATTACTTTTGTATAAATGCAGGCAGAATGAGAATCTTTCAAATATGTACTCACCTCAAGGGATGGGAGGGGGGATAAAAAAAAAAAAAAAAAAAAAAAAAAGACTGATCAAGGGTCATCTCCCAGACAGAGTACCAAGTGCTCAAAAACTCTTACCTGAGCATTCAACACAACCATTAATTCCCTGGGTCAGAAGAGGATTTATTCTCTTAAAAAAGAAATGACAGATAATGAAATAATTCTAAACTGCTCAAGGATATGATGACATTATTTACTGTGGCCTCTCAAGGGTCACATGGGGTGGTCTTTCTCAGTGTGGATTCGACAGAAGGAAAGAAGACATGATGAAAAGATCCCCAGTCTGATATGGTACTGGAGCCTCAAGTATACTCCTGCAGTGTTTCCCATTAATTATCTTGAATATGTCAGAGTGCCACAGAGTGAAGAACAGAGGCTAGTAAATTAACATGAGTGTACATTCTAACATCAAACAATAAATGTATACCAATACTTTTAAAGACCACTCATGTATGTAAGGTATTATACTTTGTCTCTAACACACTGTCAAACAAGCCACATTAATTGAATCAAAGTGGAAAGCTATTTTCTTCTCAATAATTTTATGTATCAAAGTTTCTGACAATATTTAACTAATCTTCAAATATGCCTTTATTCAGTGGGGCACAAGTGAAATTAACATAATAAGTATGCACCTTTACTATATGTACTTAATTGTACTTAAAGTGCACATGTCCCACATGTATGATTAATGTAATTCGACAAATACAGTTTTTTTGTTAATACTACCATGTAATTTAAAGCATACCCGTGCACTCTGGCCAGCAATAAGTTGGTCATCCTCTGTCTGCACACTGGTCCTGCTGCGAACATCAAAGTCCTCAGTCTCAAAATCAGAGTCATCCAACTCCTCTGGAGTCTGTGATGGCACAACAGAGAGAGAATCAAAGGAAGGTCAAAGAGGAGGGAAAGTGAGATAAAAAAAAAAGCTGGCTGTGAATAAGAAACATAATATTGGCATACAACAGCGTTTTGAGCACTACTAAATATCCAGCCTTCTTATTATCTATGAAAAATGCCTTAGTGCTGCAAGCCATAGCAGCATCAAATAAATGTCTTCTTCCCACAGCTTGGTACAAGAAACTGTAAAGGCTAAATGAATTTGTAAATCAGAGGCAATGTGCTGCCTGTGCATTTTGAAAGGGGAAAATGAAGGTAGGGGCTGGTATCATATTGGGAGCAAAATGCTATAGAATTCCATCTGTCACTATTAGTTGTAGAAAGGTGAGTGAGACATGAGATGTCCTTTTATGGAGTGTTGCCACTTCATCTCTGGGTTTTTACCTCTTCTCTAACACTGAATGTAAAAACAAGCCATCAGCAACACATTTTCCTATGAATATTAAAAAGAATTTCTATCTCAACAGGTAATGCTTACATTAAAAAAAAGAAACTGACTGACAGGAAAATGTATTTCTTTGGTAATATGGGCACAGGGGAGATGATGTGGACAGATAAAGGTGCATTATCACACCTCTGCCGCTACTTGAGCTTATCCAGCTGTCTCAATACCTCTATTGTGTAATGGATTTGGAGCCCTTGCATCTAAAAATAGCTGAAGGTCTCTGAACAACCTTACACTGCTTTATGGAATGTTGCATTGCTCTTGTTCTCAGGGGAAAAAGGGGTACAGTTTCAGATACAAAGCTGTAGTGACTCATAGGCATCTTTTCCAACCCAGACAATATTGTTCAGTGGGGCAGATAGAACACCTGCTTTAACCTGTGCAACAGATAACCTGTGAATGTGGGAGAAAACATGTTCATGGTGTGCACACAGGCCAAATGACCAAAGAGAGAGAATAATAACTGTGCTGTCCATCAATATGGCAAAATACATCAATAAACTTCCGTTTTGTACTGTTCAGCATCTCCAGAAAGACAACTATGAGAAATATAGGACCACTATCATGTTAAAGGATTAAAAAACACCCTGAACAGACCTTAATCTTTGTCTTTCTGAACATCGAGACAGTTCAGTCCAGAGTAAAACACCAAATAATTTTGTGTGACATTGTGCCCATAACCTTTGTGAAAAGAGAAATTGTTTTAGGGGAGCCAGGAGAAACCCCTAGTGGTATGATGCACTGTACAAATTATACAGTAGGGACAGATGTATCTTGCAGTCAGTAGCTCCCCAAACTTTAAGACATATCTGGGAGGCACATTCTCTGATGTGACAATAGTTGATGAGCGGATTCTGTTCGTAAGTCAAATATTACAGGCACATCCAACATACAGTTGACTACTACTTGTTAAAGACTTCTGTATCTTAAGTAACCCCAAACACATACTTGTCTGTCCCCATAAAAGGCTGTAGTGCATACAACAAGGATTTAACATATTGATGGCCATAGATCATGTCAGAGTTTTGTGAGGACACGCCATCAAAAGTACTTGTGTCATAGTCTGTGCAACATGACTTGCAATATTTCATATTTCTTTGTTTTTAAGAGCTTTATAAATTCTACTGTCACATGTAAACTGAGTAACCCAAGCACTGTTCAGCACAAAGATCTTCTTCTCGAAAGAATTGAATGAATTTAATACATTGGTTTCATCCCATTAAAAACAGCAATTAACAGTGAGAATGAGGGAACCACTGTGATGAAGCTGCTGGAAATTCATTAACTATTTCCAGTTGAATGATCAGAAGAGTAATTACCTCAAAACCTGTAATGATTATGTCTCCCACCTGATCAAAAAACACTAGCAAACTCAAAGGAAAAGGACATTTTCTTTTTACATTATGAATGAAGCATGTGTTAAGTCTTGTTGTCATATTCTACTCTCAGTAAATGGCAAACTCAATGTGATGGATTAATTATAGATAAGCAAGATATAACATGAATTCTCATGACATAACATGAATGTTTTTTAAACACATATTAACACACCTACACACACCCACCCAGCAAGTATTGTTCAGCCTAACCCAGGAGTCCAGTGTTAACAGCTTAATCATTCTGGATAACAAGAGTGGAGCTGGGGCAGATGGAAACTGAAAGTACTTCTCAGGCTCACAGTTTAACTAAAGAATGCTAATTAAATCCTCCATCTTAAATCAATTTCTTATTATAATGTAAATTCTGCATAATGGTCTCTCTCTCTCTCTCTCTCTCTCTCTCTCTCTCTCTCTCATTTGGTTTTTGTGCATGTCTGTGCAGCATTATTAATGAGAGCCCGGGCACAGTTTTGGAGCACTACTGTCAACACACAATGTGCTGTCAAGACTAATGATTCCAATACAAAAGATTAAAGTGGGAAAATAATGGAGGGTGACATAATAAAACCAAGCAGCATACTGTAGCAAAAGCAGTAAATAGATAATTCGGTGCAGTTGCACATGAGAAGTACCCCAACTTACTAGTTACACGAATAGGTCTTAAGAACTATCTTTTTCTCTTTAAAGCACGAGTATGTTTTATTGTCAGTTCATTGTCAGTCACTTGCATAACGCCTCAACAGTGCCCATCCACCATCTGTCTCAGTTATACTTGTACTCAAGCAAAAGCCATTAACCCAGAGTAAACTAGGACTGTTGTTGGACTAGATTGTAAGTCTGGTCAATTAGGTCGGCTTTTGCCTGAGACAAGTTAATCATTGGCTTCAGGAACTGCACGAACATGCAATTTCTCACGTTCCATTAAAAACAGCATCTGCTGCACATACCAATCGCCATATAAAAACAGATTTATATATGTACACACACATGCACTATGTTACTATAAGCTTGTACCGGTAGTGATTTCTGTTAAATATTTAACCAATAAAGAGCTGTTGTGCTGAATATCAGTCTACTGTACAAAGGCATGACATCGAGTTTGATATTGCCCTTATACACATATTCTAAAAATGCTATTCATTGTGGAAAATTAGAAGATGTATGAATTTTTCTTTATTATTTAATAAGTGATATGGCTCCAGCAGAAATGCTTAACGAATGTCTCTCATCAAATTAAATTACTTGATCTCAACTGGATGGAACTAACTGTCATATAATTAAAATTAAATGTTAAATTAATACCGTCCATGGTTATTGAATTTTGATTTTCATGCAGGGTTTGTGTTTCTACTTGAACATCACAGCTTCCTTATGTAATCAAAAGCAAACTTTTCTATATAAGTGAAAACATGTAGAAGTCAAAGTGCCTTCTCTATTCCAGACATTTTCAACTCTATGCTCTGGAGATGACAAGGTACACAATGCAACTCCTGCTGTTCAGATTTAATACAGGTTGAGCATATGTTATTATCAAAGATAAATACTAATATTTACACTGCAATTAGCTTACCCTAATCATAAGGACAGCCTTGCGAATGTCACGAATGCCATCATATACCAGACGAGATGCATCAATGAACTCATTCTCATCCATAGGTTGAGAGGGATTTGCACTCAAGGCCTCCACTGCAGACTCCACTTGTTCTGTGAACCGTGGCATGACTGAAGGAAAGTGAGATAAAGGATTAGAAGAAGAATGGAAAAAATTAACAAAAAAAGCAATATTAAAGTTCAAAAACAGGAGTCAAGACAACACCAAACAGAACAACCTTTTTGCACGAACCAACTATTTGCCACCACTTCAACACAAGACCAAAACTGAAACAATAGGTTTCACCAAGGTAAAAAATTCCTACTAGAAGGTATTTAACATAAGCCATCAACAGTGACTCTGAGGATATGAGCCCCTCAAAGATAATGGTAAAATCTATCTTTGAATTTTTGAAAAGTGCTGCCCTTACCACTCACAGATGCTGGAATTTTGCACTACTAATTTTTACAATTTTACACTCTGCCTAATTAGGGCACAGGACAAATATGTGACAAAATGAAAAGGATATCAGTATAATACAATATCAGTACTTATTTTTAAACAATGGTGAATGAAATAAGAAAATATAAGATAAACTGATTTAATATAAATTATTTTAAAAACCCACTTCTAAAAATTAATTCAAATTAATTAATTAATTAAGGTGAATCACTTTACTTTGTTGTTGACGGGGTATAAAGGAATCTGACAATAAGTCTCACTGTACTCTGCCTCCATGAATTATCCCCTCTCTCAGCATAGGCTGAAAAGATACCATTACTACTGTAAGGCCTGCAATGCAGATTATTATTATTGACTAAATAGATGTGGCTGGATCTCTATGTCTTCTCAGCCAGATATAAAGGAGTGAATAGTTTTCATTTTTTCCACAACAACTGGAGGTTATAGTGATTGATCTAATGTGTTTAACTCTCATATGTCATCAACAATAGCAAAATGTCCCACTTTTCAGTTGGAATTACACTGTATACACAATAAAAAAGCTGTCTATTTCATCTTTAAGAACTGTTTCAATTTTACTAAACAGAAACTGTCTTCTCTAGGCCAGTCCAGGGTATAACATTCAAACATTACATTATAGTAAAAACTCAAAATTCTCAAAAAAGAACACATACAGTATCTGAATGTGGCTTAGGTGGCTGACACAGAATACAGCATCAGGCATAAATTGGACACCCATGCCAAGATGGATGGGTTCAGATAATGTAATGCATGTTAAACCCATAATGAGAAAAAAGAAAAAAAAAAAGAAAAAAAGAGAGTGTTGGGCATGTTCCTGATGCTTGTTGTGTTGATAAAATCAATGTAAAGATTAGAAGAGGAAACAAATGTTTGCCCTCTTATTCATCACAGTGGGCCAAGCATTGCATCAAGGCAGGGACCACTGTATCCTGATTGTGTGTGTGTAATCCAACAAAATGGATGTTTTTAACAGAAAGCATAGGCTTTCCCTTTTTAATGCATCAGTTAACTGTAAGCATAAATATCAAAACACTTAAAACCGTCAATAAGTAGGATGCTATAGTAGTAATCCTGGTAAGCCCACGTCTAACTTATCCTTAATAAGCCAAACATTCTGTTTTTTAGTCAAATGATTTATATTTGCAGAAACAGATTCCAGCTTTCCTGATTCTATGGTACCTGTGTCTGTGAGGAGCTTGGTAGCCTCCAAGACCTTCTCTGTGTAGACTCCGGGTTCATAATTGTCCATTTCAGAAGTGACCACATGGACAACTCTGGCGGCTCGGCCTCGAATAGCCCCAGCAGTGCGATCCAAACCATCAACATCTTTCTCCTGTAGAGCAATGACGCACTTATTCACATCCTCCAGTATGTGGTTCTCTAGGGACAAAAACAATGATGCAGTTAGTTTATTAATACCTCTTGTTTGTTTGCTCACTTTTCTCCAAACATGTCATCAGTCTGACTAAACAATTTTCTTTTCATTCACAGCAAGCTTAAATCAAAAACAAAATGTCACTACTGAGAAATTACAGTGTTCGGAAATACTCATCTTTCATTCTGTTTGCAAAGTGCTGAAATTAAGAGGGCTACTGGGGTGCCCAAGTATAGGGTGGGGGGCCAAAGACAAATTTTCAGACTCCCCATTAGCAGTGAGCCTGTAAAATGCAAATGTCCACTGTGTAAATTACAGTCTGTCCTTGGATGGAGGTGAGAGAAGTCAGTCTGCTTAATGAGAACTCTTTAAGAGTATACCTGACAAACCATTTGTGTGCTTTAACACACACAACGGGACGTCAATTTTAGACATGGTTCTGCTGATGCTTTGGTGCTTTCCACTGTAGAGCCCCGTCACCTTTGGTATGTATGGCTCTCAAAAGAAAAGTAACCTGATCCTTATCACAGTTTTACCTCCTCTTAAGAATGGTCTTGAAAGCTTTAAGCCAATCTGTCTTATATCAGACCAAAAATGCTGCCTCCAAGTGCACTGCTTTCAAACTTTAACACTCCACAAATCCTCATCACTTCATCAGTACCAAATATGGGCGGGCAATACATCGAATATACATGGGCCACTTGTATTACTTTTTAATATCACAACCATCGAGAACAAAATGTCACATGAATGTAATTATGAAGCCGTTTGGATGTGGTTCTCTTTTGGCTAAGCTCTGCCCAACTAGAAATCTCTTGGACGTGCAGTGTTATCAACTTAGCGACTTTGTCGCTATATTTAGCGGGTTGTCAGACCCTCTAATGGCTATATTTCAAAAAAATGACTAGCAACTTTTTATAGTGTTATTGGAGACTTTAAGAGACTCAGACATGAATGCACATATCGTCCTAAAGGTCTTTGCACACTGGATGGTGCAAAGTCCCATCAACATAAAGCGCGATGTGGGGGAACAAATAAATTATTCTGAGGACGAGGAGGAAAAAAAGAAATAAATAAAAGACAGACCATGCAGCTGTCATGTAACAGTTATTGTTCAGAGACAGCCTGGACTTCAACCACTATGGTTTTCTTACCCTTTAATTTAAAGACTTTTTCCATTTAATTTTTCAGCAATTGTTGTTGATGGCACTTTGTTTTAAGCTTGTTCTAAGTTTGTTTGATTATGGTATTGAGAGCTATTGCACATCAGGAAGGACTACCATGTAATTATTTATTTTCATCTTTTGAAAGTGTACGGGTTAAGCTGCCTGGTTGAAAATAAATAGCTTGATCTATTTAATTTGATTGTGATTTTCCATTTTTTGCATGTAGATATTGGAAAAATTAATTCAAGAGTCAGTGTTATAAATACAAGATTTTAGTTTACCATTTATACAGTGATGTACAGGAGATTTCAAAATATTGAGATATAGTGTGTATCACGATACACCCTAAAAATATCGCAATAACGGTTATAGGCCATAACGCCCAGCCCTAGTATCAAACATTTTATTTGTCCATGCAAATAAATATTACTTACCAGACACAGAAAGGAAGTCATCAATGGATGTTATGTCATCAACAGCATCAGTGAGGACGCGGACCTGCTTCTCCCACTGCTCCTTGAACAAATCCATATTGTCCTGGGCCACCTTACTGTTGGGCTTGGCAGCAAGGGCTAACGCTGCATTAATCACCTGTAATCACCCAATTACCGCCATTAAAGCTCCATTACAGCATAGCCCCGAGCCACAACATTAGCATAGGTTGATCGCATGAAGCCTCCTTTCTCCCACCTCAATGTTGGGACAACAGAATGATACCAATTCATTTCTGCAAGTGATTATAGACACAGGGTGTTTTGATTGAAAATAAAACTGCAGCTTGTTTTGGGGGAGGAAACAGCTGTGAATATCAAAAGCTTAGGATGAATGGGAGTCATTAGACGAGATTAAAAAGAGCAGTTCCTAAATGCAATCTGGATATAAAACATATCTTAATGCTAGGTGTACATTAAGAATTTGTGTAGCATGTTGTACATTTTGATGTTTGATTTCACTATTGTTAAAATTAACACATTATCGAAAGAAAAAAAAATGTCCACAAAATCTTTCAGAAATGTGTGAAAAAAAATCACAGCAATATATTTTCCTACAAAGGATTTAAGGTAATCTAAATGTTAATTTATTATGGGAGATTTAATTTTGACTTTAAATTAATAATTCAGTTAGGATTAGTGCATAGGATATAGAATATTTTACCCATCATATTATAAAATACTTAACTGCATTTACTTTATGTAGGCCAGAATGATCAAAAGCTTTGGAGATTTGGAGAGGCGAATGGAATTTCACAACTCAGTGGTGCTATTTTACTGCAGGTAAATTCAACTGATTTAACTCTACTACTAGTAAAATCCGATGTAGAAGTCTCTCAATGGGTTTTACAATGAATGAAATGGGTAAAGGTCAGGGCAAACCTGACACACACCTGTGGGCAAAGAGTTTCCAGTTGAGATGCTGCCATACGGACCAGCTTTACTCCCTCTTCATTGTTGGAGATAGAGCATGCCAGATTGGCCACCTAAAAAGGGGTTAAATAAAAAAAATCCACTTTTTAACCTCACACACACTGGAATCTGTTTCTGCCAAACAGATGTATTCTGGGAAAAACACATAAAAATACATGAATTAAACTTTGATAAGTTAATTATGGTAGCCTGGTTCAAAGATTCTTCTCCATCAGAAATGAAACAGCTCTGCAACACAATCCCTCTGGAATACAAACACAGTGCTGAGGATTAATCTAAAAAGCTGCTAAAATTACACAATATGATGCGACAGAGTGGGGAGAGAGAAACAGGAAGGAAAACAAAAGCAAAGCTACAGAATAAAGTGATTAAATATAAGTTTGGTATTGGTTTTCCTAAAATAGTACACTTCTCAAAATGCTAATGTACACTGAAGCTCACAAGTCGAGTAGAGGATTGTTCTCAGCAAGTAAATGACAAGGCTGCCAGATTGTCATTACATTCCTGGAATGAAGAGAGGCAAATATTCCTGACACCTTCAAAAACCAGGGAGCCGAATGAGAGCCAGGGAGCTGAAGCAAGCAAGTCTTGGCTTTGGGCTGCCAATGTTTATGGCTTGTGAGTTTATTTTTGTGAACTAACCAACAAATCAAACTCTGCCACAATTGTTTTTTAAAAATTCCTTCCATAGTAGCAGAATGCTTCAGCCTCACCTCTTCTTATACTCCACTGCTTCTTCTACAGCTCTGATTTATGTCAGAGACTTTTAAGACTCCCATTGGTTAGTTAGGATGAGCTGGCCAGAAGAAGCTGTGCCACAGAAGGCATGGGATGTGAGGAAATGTGCCAAAGACAGATTATTCAATGACCAAAAATGTTCTGAAACATAAAAAAACCAAGAGCTGATTGCAGTACAGCAAGAGCAACCTAAATCTTAGTGATAGAAGATTTCATTTATTCTAACCGATTTAAACGCCAACATCTGGGTCATGCAGCAATGTAAGCAGAGAGAATGTTTAATTTTTAACATACAAGGTGGTTTGTTATGATCATAGACTGTATTAAACAAACAAAAGCAATGTCCTTTATAAAAATAGATATAAATATTCTAAATGTATAATCTTCTAATTAAACTTCTAAGTACTTATCTTTGTCCAACTGAAATCTATTAAATTACTGATTTCAACTGCAAAAAAAAAGGACCGACAAACAGTCCAGCTGTAAAATAAAATAAAATAAAATAAAATAAAATAAAATAAAATAAAATAAAATAAAATAAAATAAAATAAAATAAAATAAAATAAAATAAAATACAATACAATACATTAAAATGCTGATGGTGGGACGCATCACTAGTGGCTAGAGAAGCAGATTGAATAAGTATGAAAGCTCCTCTTCTCCTAACTCCCTCCAATTTTAAAAATGCCCAATTCCACCTCACAATTCCTTAGCATTTTTTTTTATAATGGGAAGCACTGAAACATTGATATCAACATATTCTACATCATTATGCAAATAAGAGCAGAGATTATTCAGTAACCCCAGAGGAGAGGTGAGAGAATGGTTTACAAACACTGGCACTGCTGGCACTTCACCGAGACTCGAATTATTACTTACAAGATTACATTCATGTAACCCAGGTTTTATTCCCACTATGGTACCACTGGGGCAGCAGCCATTTTATCATAAAGAGACTGTGGTTGTAGCCAAATAAGGAAAATCACAAACTACACTTAAACTTGCAGGTAACAGTAGGGAAAGCACAGGTGTAAATAATCAATTAATGATGGGTAAGCTCCATTTGACTACCTCAGTTTCAGGTTGCATGCTGCCTCACTAACACACGGTCTTACTGACTTGATTAAACTGAACAGAGCCATCATAAATGTTATCACAAAACCCAGACCTTTTCCTGTAAAAAATAAATAAAATAAAAAATAAAGTGTTGTTGTGATGTCTGCAAGTCTCTGCAACCATTTACAACCACATTTCTTTCCACTAAAAAACCTACAACTTTAGCCAAACAATATGCATGTCCTTTTCTTGAATATGTCAAATCACTTAAATGCATAAAGTTCAGCTTTTACATTATGCTGTCTATGCAAATACATGAAGGACAACACTGTGAACACTATGCTGACAGCCTTATAGTGTACACTTTTGCTATCCCATCCATTTAACTATGTTCCTCCTGTACACGATGGCTTAGTTAAAACGCTGAGTGACTATACTCTATACTATGTGTATTATATCGACTATTGAAATTTTAAAGGTGAATAAATACCTTCTTATTATCCCATAATACAAAATACTTTAAATGCTTAAAGAATGCAGACAGTAAAGCCAAGTCCAGCCAGACAGGGGTAGATCACAGATCATAGAAATATCACAGAAATATGCAATGTCATCATAGATCTAAATAGAATCAGAATTTATCTTAGTAGCTCCAAGTAAAATGGTTGGAGACTTGATAGGTCAGTGACGCCTAAAAGCTGACATGAAATCAGTTGATATTTTACAGAAACGTGAGGAAAACATTAATTTTAAATAATGGATTGTTCAGTAAATTAGTAAAAGCCAGTACATTCTGGCTTTTAACAGATTAAATTATTTTACTGGGTCACTAGTCACTCCTCAATGCAGTAACTATATATTGATGTGTTGTATTGCAAATATAATTTTTTTTTCAACTACAAAACGTAATAATATATTAACTTACAGAAATAACCAAAGACCAAACTATTATTACCAATCATTTGCATGGCTGAGAACCTCAAGTTGAGTGGATGTAAACCTAATTTCATTTCTTTATTTCCACCCATCTCCCTCTTGTCAATCATTAACTTTCATCTTCTCATTAGGATGGACAATGTATGTGAAGATTCTCAGTCATCCAGGTCATGGTATCCAAAAGTGTAGCAAAAAACACTTTTGGATGAACAAGATACTTATTTTTGTCATAAGACGAGAATTGAAATGGATTTACAGTATCTGATGAGGACATTCCAGACTGTGGCATATTCAGCTCTCTATCTAGTTTAAATAATTCCACTGCAGCAGAAACCTACACAGCATCCTGAGCACCCTGGAACTTTTAAGATAGATGTGCCTTTTTTTCTTTTCAGAATTACAAAGGACTCCAAGTGACTATTGTCTTGTCAAATTATTCAATTAATTCTGGATAAACAGAATTTTGGACTTTGACAGTTAGTAATTTAGCTTTATTTTATGATATCAAACAACAGAAGTTCTGACAAACAAGGAGCGAAAAGCTATAAAATACACGTGGACAAATGTGCGTGAGCTAATGGACCTTTAGCCCCTGGGCAACCTACGGTAGTATGATGTCATAATAGTAAGAGTCCGAAACTGGTGGCACTTTCCTGTGCCTACCTTTGAATGGGGATGTGTTACTTTTACTACAAAAGAAGTAGCTTATTTGATGAATAACAAACATTCTGTTATATTTGATTCTAGACAATGCAACACAGTTCATTAACATGTAATCTTTTAGATTCCATGAAGCATTTTGTTTCATTTTCATTTGCAAAATGAGCTATATAAATAAAACATTGATTGACTGATTGATTAATTGACTGTATCCATTATTTAACTGTAAATATGTGCAATATGTAACTGGAAACATTTGCAAGATTAAGAAAAAAAAAAAAAAACAAGTGGCTGAGACTGACAATTCCCAGATAACGTCCTCAACTACACTCAACGTATGCAGACACATGATTCAATTTATAATGACAAGTATGAATCAGTGCCTGGCTGCATCTGCTCTTGCTTCTCAAATCGCCTCTGGGTGCAATCATTCAACCTCGAGAATTTATTTAGCACCTGAACATACCTCACGAATTATTCTACATGCATGTAAGCTCTTGTGTCCATAATATTAATTTTTTGATATGTTTATGATTTTCATACATTTAAGTTGTGCTTTTATGTGACGTGACTGTGCTACAAAAACATTTATTTACGAAACAATATGCTTTCATACAAGGAAAAACTGCAGATTCCAGGAGGGTTCAAACTATCTGCTGTACACAGGTTTTAGTATGTGTGTTACAGCAGTTGCACGGTGTAATAAAAGATAGGTAGGAACTTCATTAGTTACAACTCTAATTACAAATAAACTCTTGAATGTAATGGGTGGAAGATTTATTTTTTTTAACAACCTACAAATTTATATAATCTATAATTTATAAGGTAGCAATGTGCCATTCATGTGCTCATATATCTTGACTTGCCTAATTACTTTTAAACAAATGGCAATGGCCTTTTTTATTTTTTTTCCTGCAGTGGGATCATTTTTTTTTTCTTTACTTACAACCAAACTTATGAATCCTTAGTTTCGGCATTACTTTCAGATAAGGCTTTTGAGACTTTCAGGTTTGGCTAATTCTAATGACACCACAATTACAACTAAATTCTATTTAAAGTTGCTTCTTAGATACAGTACCAGTCAAACATTTTGGACACACCAATGGACCCCATTACATTGGAAACTTTTGACTGATAGTATATAACTATGATTTCTAATTTATGTCTGGCAAAAAATGAATTTGCTGATGAATGGCTTCTTATGAGTACGTTATTCTGCTGGTGATAAACACTTTGTCTCAAAAGTTACAAAAACAAAAAAAAGTCACGTCCATTTGATTTGCAATAGGTGATAAAATGTGATATAATTCCTAACACTCGTCTTCAGGATCTATATACAGGTCTGCTCCCAGGTGTCTACACCCCATTTCCCTCTGATGTTTCAACAATTATCCCAAGTGATGCTTATGTTTCCTAACTCATGCTGGACAAACTGATCCAACTACTGTCAGTCATTTGCCCATGGAAGGAAAAATCAAAAGTCAGCATATGATGCTTTGACAATGGTATTCTTGAAATTAAAGGAAAGAACTTAAATGAGAACTTGATATCCAGGCAATATTTCCAGTAGTGCCTTTAAATATTAATACTATAGCACATGTGGTTTCGACCATAAGAGATCAAGCTGTTGCAGTAAAGACAACAAATTCCCAGAGGTAGCATAATTTGAGCTGTGGTTTTTCAATTCTGCTTAAATATTTGATTTGTTGTCACAACCACAAAAAGATAGCATCACAGCTTTAGAGTCAGCATACCATGCACTTTCTGTATGTGTGTGAGACATACTCCACACACAGAATTTGAGGGGAAAAAGACAACAACTACACAATTAATTTCCATCTTTACCACTTTGTTTTCATTAGGAAAAAAATTCCAGATTCCCATTACTGGAGGTCTTGCAATCTTAAAATTGCATCAAAAGGAACAGAACAGAGCCCCAATGACAGAGCACAGAAGCCGGTATGAGAACTGATATTTATAAAATAAAATTAGGTTAAATGTCCATTTTATTGGGGCAGTAATCAAAAATACAAAATGTTCTGTATTTGGGTCACATCAGGTTTTAACTAAGGAAAAAGTTAATATTCAACATTACCTCAATCAGCTTGTTGGCATGCTCACGGAAGACCTGTGCATATTCTTTGACTTCTTTCTCATTGCCATTCTTGGCAGCCTCAATCAGAACTAAGAGGGGAACGTTGGTCTCCAGGAAAGAGTCAGACACATGGTCCATCACAGCTTTACGCAGCTGTGAAGCAAGAAATAAACAAGGTAAAATTGTGTCCTCTTGATGTTTGTTACATTACATTAAAACACAGATTGCTGACATTGCATTCCATTACATGACAGAGACCTCATAAATGATGGCCAAACAACTTTCTAATTTTCCAATTCTAATTGCTGCTTACAGATAACTAAAGCAACTGTTTTTATATATGAATTAATCCTCAACTACATTTTGAAAAAACAAACCTGTCTGCGAAGATCTCTGGTTTTCTTTGTCATCCTGTCGATGGCTGTGTTCAGAGCATCACTCCTGTCCTTCCTTCCAGCCTGAAGCATGAACACAGAAGAGAAATTAGGACACATTTTTCATAGTGACAACTTATGCCAACATATTTTTTATGAATGCTTATATAGGGCCACACTGACTTTAATCCAACTGTGTCAGAGTCAGAGATTTAAAACTGTTTGGACTGCAGTGAATTAAGACAAAAGGAACAAATCTACTGAAATACTGTACCTAGTATTTACAGTTCACAGGAATGTTTTAACCCACATACATGTATTCTTTTTCTTGCTCCCTTTTTCAACATTTCTTAATGTGTTCTGCAGCACTGTTAAATGCCTCTGTTCTCTTTAATCTGACATCATTGCTTTCACTCATCTCTAACTGTGGGACACATACACAGCCACTTCGATGTTGTTTGAGAATACATATCCAGAAGCAAAATATTAAAAAGCATTGGCCACATCAGTTTGGACATTAATTTACAAAGAGAGCCATTAAAAAGCTCAATTGCTGTAACACTACCGAGCAATGATAACATAATGAAAACAGAATATCATATTCTCTCACACTTTTTTTTTCATCTCAATGAGGAGAGGGCACCAGCACAGAAGTCAAGGAGGTAATGGGCCACTCTGCCTACTGCTTTACTTATTTGTCCTATAGGAGGATCTTGGTGTTCGTTGCTGACTGATCTGTACATTATAAAGCCAACATCAGCCAATACCGATAATGTGCTGATAATATCGTACTTCCTTTGTCCTAACCACAGCTCCCCACTGAATGCAGAGAGATGCTCGGTCACATTCCGCAAACTGCTCAAGCAAAAAACTGAATGGAGAGAGGGACCAAGTTATAAAGAGAAACAGATACTGGACAAAGGAAATACAAGCTAAAATAAATGAATAGGGAAGGGCAACATAGAAAAGGAAACCAGTTGAGCAGTTCCTCCATCTAATAATTCTTTAATCAAGTGCAGCATAACACAAAGATGGTGGCAGCCAATGACTTACACCAAACCCACTGCACTTTGCTCATTGAGAGGTTGTGTACATAGTTAGGGCCTGATGGGCTCTTCCTCTGCCCTAATCCTGTATTTTTTTAAAAGCAGGATTCAGTGCTGTGGTAGGGTTTTAGTCTGCTGTTCTAAAGCACTTGTTCTTCAGGTGCTCATTATAGAGGCAATTTCTCTGCAGCATCTTTTATGATACTCAAGTGAGTCTCTATCCATCTCCTTCAGGACATATTTAAGAACATCCCTTTTCTACTAAACCACAAGTCCACTGGATTATGGAGAGACAAGTATGCTCAAGTGTCAAATGATCACTGATCCCAGTGATATAGCTTTTTGATAATTGAGCAAGCTCGCTTAATAGGATTTCCATTTATAATTTTACTCTTTTGTTGCCCCTATGGTTTTTAAAACAGCTTCTATTCCAGATAGAAACCTAGTCTCCATTAAACAAAAGAAGAACTTTCACAGGCTACCAATGGGAGACCGAACAGAACAGGATAGAATGCTTTTGTTGTTACAAAACTTACATTTAAATTACATTTAGATGTACTTTACCACAACAGATGTGGTAAAAATACTACAAGTATGCCAGTCAGCTAACCTGGAAAGTTTATATTGTCTTAAGAACTTAGATTTATGTGACAAATGAACTTGGAGGGACAAATTCTTGAATATTTATTTATTTTTAGTCCCTCCACACAATTCTGCAACTGTGAGGCAATTTAATGAGTTATTTGAATTTCAACTATAAAAAAGAAAAATGTGACCATGTCAAGTCTTTCAAAAGCATCTACTACAACATTGGGATTGGAATTTCAAGCAAAAATGCGACTCAATAATCACTGGGTATTAAACTCTCATGCCCCAGCTAAGAGCACCATGACACATGCTCCTCCCTCTTCCTCTTTTCTGTCCTCTCCTCACTTCCAGCTGTGCTGCATGAGAGTGGGGGCACACACATGCCACACACATAGATGAGGTGGAAGGAAAGCTACTCAGTTAAACTGTGCGTTAAATGTTCCTCAAACCGAAAGATGAACTAACTTTACACATTAAAACCAAGCTGAATTAGAGTGCATAAACACCCTGCCACTCATTAACCTAGTAACTGATCTGTTCTGCAGCACAGTTCACAACCTGGTCCAAACGAGGGCCTTTCTGTTGTTCTACCCATGGGTTTTCTCTAGATAATCTGACTTCCTCCCATAGTCCAAAAACATGCAAAGGATAACTGAACACTCTAAATAGCCAATAAGTGTGGATGTGAGAGTGAAAGATCGTATGTTTGCCCTACGATGGACTGGCAACCTGTCCAGGGTGTCCCCCTGCCTTTCACTACGTGTCAGCTGGGATTGACTCCAGCAACCTTTATGTGCAGAATAAAGCAGTAAACAATGAATGAATGAATGAATGAATGAATGAATGAAGATGGATGAATGTAGTTGAGTTCACATTTTAAGACAACAGTGTCTATGCTTCATGTATTTTGTCACATCTATTTCCAGGTGCTGTGAATCTAGTCAATGGCAATTACCTTCATATGCATCCACACTTACAACAAATAATCAAGTAAAAATGTGATTTCATAGACAACATAATACCTTCAACATGCTGCTTTCAATGGAGATAAAATATAATTTTAACAAAACCATAAAGCAAATCCATATGCACAAAAATCAATGAAAAAAATATTTTTAAAAGCAATGTAGTTATTTAATCTCACCTTGTAAATCACACCTTCAAACAAGCAATTGACATCATCTGTCACATATTAAATTCAATTTTAGAGCAGCTGGTCATACATCACATGCCAGTGCTCAAAAATTAAAGCACTGCACTCAGATTGTGTAAATTATGAATATAGGCCAGGCACCCTATGTTAGTACTGCTCTGGCATACTCCTATGGAAACCACCCATTTTTTTTCACTCTTGTTCATGTTAATGTTGACAAAAGCTACATTTTCTGATCTGAACTTTGCTTTGTTATGCCTTTTTCTTACGTCTTGTGTATACATGCATTCTGCATGTAGAGCAATGGCAAGGCGTCACAGAGATTTACAGCTGTGGTTAATTTCAACAGCAAGCTGCTACAACACTTTCAAGATATCAATATTCTGATGGTGATGAGCCAGTGGGGGTGGGGGTGGGTAAGACTGAGGTGCAAAAGCAGTGTGTATGAGGCAGAGAGCAAGTGACTGAGCAAGAGAGCGAGAGGGTGTTTGTGTGTGTGGGAGGGAAAGAGAGAGAGAGAAATAGTAGTGATGATCGACGCCAGGCTGCCACCACTCTGTAGCAGTGAGTGGCTGCAACAAAGAGCACAGAATAACATCCCTGACTCTCTGCGCTGGTGTTTTCTCTCTCCCTGCATCTCAGCTAGCAGACAAGGACTCCGCTCACAGCTCTGCAGAGGCTGTGCTTAGACTGAGCCACCGTCTGAAGCAGGATCTCTGGCTGCCATCAACAAGTTAGGTTTGGAGGACGAGAGCAAAGAAAGAGGAACATTTGATCTTCAATTAACAATTCAAGCAAACATCAGTGTGGTGAAAGGGAAGCAAAAGGTTAAAAAAAAAGGAGAAAGGGAGAAAAGGGAGGTCCTATTCACTGGATGCAACTGATCAACTTAAAAATAAATTCTATACATTTATTTCAAGAATTTGTGGGATGAAGAAAAAGACTCAACCCTCTTTTAAGCTTGGATTTTAAAGGACTAATTTAAAGAATCATCTTGGGACATGGAATTTCATATTTTATTTCGTTTGGGTGGGCTGAGAATTGCTTTATTTCCAAAGAAGCTGATTCTTTTTGTGCTCATTCAAAAGGGTTTTTTCCCTTTGGATTTTTTTTCCATCTGGTTGCTCCAAGAGTCTGCGGAAAAGGACAGTTGAATGCAGCCTCCGATGTGCACAAAAGAATGGGTAAGTTAGCCCCTTTATATGGCAGGTCGGGACATGAATAGGGAAAACAAGTAAGAGTGAGGGAGACTGAGGACTAAAAGCTCTTCAGCCTTGTCTAGTTACTGCAGTTGTCCTTCATTTTTCCTTCTTCATTGATGCATGACTTGGTATTTAAAAGTATATACTCACATCATTATTTCAAACTGCACCATTGAGTGATAAAAAAAAGTAATCAATTGATTAAAACATAAAAAGCTTTAAACAAAATGATGACAGCATTTTTTTGAGCTGCTTCGAAAATAAAAACATGGCAAAATCGATAAATACATGACATTAAGTAGCAGAGATATTGGATTTTCTCTGTATAAGCCACATTGCAAAGTACAAAATTTGTACAAAATAAAAAACAAACAAAACAAATAAAAAAAAATCAAGCCAATGTATGTATTTAATAATTAGATGTCTTAATCAATGATGTCTTTGTCAAATCTAAACTCAAAGAAATCTTATTTAACGACACTGAAAACTGGCGATTTAAAATACTGAAACTGGTGCATGTGTACAAAAGAGCACACAAAAACAGCACAATCGGCACCATGAATTAATAATGTGTTCTGCAGAGATTAGCTTTCCCACCCCACAATTAATTTTCTTATCTTTAAACCCACCCAGGTTTCCATTCAAGGTGGCCATTGGTGGGACCTGCACCAGCCGCTCTGTTTCTGTGTGTGATCAGCATGCTCCTAGTGTGCCTGCTGCCTCCTGTATCATGCACAACCTGCCCTCAAAAATGCCGCTGTGAGGACCTGCAGTTCTATTGCGACACCCAGGGGCTTAAGGCACCCCCAGAAGGTGTGGACAAGGGGGCTCTGGGGTTGTCTCTACGTCACAATAGCATCACTGAGCTCAGCCCTGATCAGTTCTATGGATTCAGCCATCTTACCTGGCTACATCTAGACCACAACCAGATTACCACAGTACAAGAGGATGCCTTTCAAGGGCTGTACAAGCTAAAGGACCTCAACCTGAGCTCCAATCGTATCACCAAGTTGCCCAACACAACCTTCATCCACCTCATCAACCTCCAGATCCTGGACCTCTCCTTCAATCAGATGACTGCATTGGAACCAGAACTATTTCATGGACTAAGGAAGCTCCAGATACTCCACCTTCGCTCCAATTTCCTTCGTACCACACCAGTTCGAGCATTCTGGGACTGCCGCAGCCTGGAATATCTGGGCCTGAGCAGCAACCGTCTGCGGAGTCTGGCCCGGAATGGCTTTGCTGGGCTCATTAAACTTAAGGAGCTCCACTTGGAGCACAATCAGCTGAGCAAGATCAACTTGGCCCATTTCCCTCGCCTTGTTGCCCTGCAGTTTCTATATCTGCAATGGAATAAAATCAGCAACTTAACATGTGGTATGGAGTGGACCTGGACCACTTTAGAAAAGTTAGACCTCACAGGAAATGAAATTCGGGTCCTCACTCCTGATGTGTTTCAAACGCTGCCAAATTTAAAGATTTTGCTGCTGGATAACAACAAACTTAGCAGTCTTGATCCCCAAGTCCTGGATATGTGGCAGTCTTTGGGCACCATTGGGCTGTCGAGCAACCTCTGGGAATGTACCAAAAGAATTTGCTCTCTAGCCACTTGGCTAAGCACCTTTAAGGGAAGGTGGGAGCATTCCATTCTCTGTCACAGTCCTGAATATGCTCAAGGTGAGGAGATACTTGATGCCGTTTATGGATTCCAGCTTTGTCAGAATTTTTCAGCGCCAGTTGTCCAGACCCCTAGTACAACCACAGACGCTTCTACAGCTACAGATATCACAAGCTCCTTGTTTGGAATTATGCAGCCAACCCCCACGCAGGACTATGCAGAGGATTTTGGGAGCTTTACCACAGTCACTACCACCACGACCACAACACAAACACCACGTACTGCTCAAGCAACTACTTCTATAATGGAAGAGGCAGCTGTAACGGATGACTTCTCAGCAATGGACAACACTGTTATGACTCATAGGGTAATAATTGGAACTATGGCCCTTCTATTTTCATTCTTTTTCATCATTTTTGTTGTGTATATCTCACGGAAGTGCTGCCCCCCCACACTGCACCGGATACGCCACTGCTCAGCTATACAGAATCGCAGACAGATGAGGACCCAGCAGAGGCAGCCTATGGCAGATCTAGCAACACAGGTACCCTATAATGAATATGAGCCCAGCCACGAAGAGGGGGCACTTGTGATCATCAATGGCTACGGGCAGTGCAAGTGTCAGCAACTGCCTTACAAAGAGTGTGAAGTATGAACTCTTATTTATTCCTAGAGCATATGGTTTTCCATTTGACCATTTCAAATGATACAGGGTTTGCTTTTCTGATTTTTTTGTCCAGTTTATGTAAAAAGCATAATTTTTACAAGTGATATTTGAGACTACATGAGAAATATTGAATGCTATAATGACAGAGGTTGAACATGACAGTTTAGGGATAAGGTAGGGATAGTCACAAATTTATTTTTCTAAGAATGCAAAGTTATTCATATCAGGCAGGGGGCAATCATTTTAAACAAAAAAAATTGTAAACTGTGAGATATGTCTCCTTCACATTGTCTCTATATTCTACAGCAAAGAGAGAATACATAGCCAAATGGCCCATTGCTTACAGCATACATTAGAATGAGAAATGTGACAAGTTTCTAAATGCACCAGAGGCACTGTAAGCCACTCACTTAGCAATGGGGAAAATTAATTGGTGTCAAATGTTTTGTTTTACAGTCTCATTGTTTTTTGAGAAACATGATACATGAAAGGCTGCTAAGACCAAATTCAAACTGAATTAAAAGGCAAATCTTGTTTTGTTCCAAATAAATAAAAAACCCTACCTTGATTTGAGATATGTACCGTTGTCATATTACCGTTGTCAAATCAAACAGGAATCATTTAAACAATTCCGTAACCTTCCATCAAACCAAAAAGCTCTCTGTGTGTCCTGTTTACCAATTTTATTTGGGTGGCCTGCCCATAAAAATTACTTTCCTTTTCAATTTTTAATTTTTTTGAGGGGGTAGAATTCGGGTTTCTTCCTAATTTTGAGGGGTTTTGCAAATGCATCCAAGTGTGTACTGATCGAAAAACACTGCCAAAATGTTCAGTTATATAGATTGGAAAACTTACCTAATTTATCAAATGTTAACTTATGAATGCAAAGATGTTTTACAGCCAACCCTCAAGCTGTTGGATATTAGAGCTCGCTCCCATAAGGGCCAACTGCCACAAATAAATCCATAACTTGTGGGAAACACTAAGCATTGTTTGTCTGTGATTAAGCTCCAAAATGCTACATTGCTTACCAAAGCACATGGATGCCTTCCTGACCTTGGACATCAATAACAAAGCATCTATTAACACTCAAATATTAGACCTTTGCATGTGCCATAAATTGTACATGGATTCTCTAGCATCAAAATGCCACATTATAACCATAATTATTCCAACAGCTTGATCTATTAAGTACAGTTGATCTTTTGCTATTATAAACCAGGTTCAATACAGAGTGTGAGATGTGAACAACTGAAGGGATAATTAAGAGTGCAAACACAAGTTAGGAGAGCATTTCACTCTCACCAAAAAAAAGAAAGAAAAAAGAAAAAACCTTCCCCAGTAGCCCACACTCCTAAACTCTTATCAGAACTGACAGGTCCAAGACTGAACCAATTAAGGCAGGCAAAAAGAGTCTAATATTGTGTCACCCACACCAGTGATCCAGCAACATTTAACTTGGTTAGTCAATCAAAAATTGTTCCAAGCAAAATCATCCACCACCTATCACAAAACATCACATAGGCCTTTCTTTAAATACATCTTCTTGGTAGGGATACTGATAGGTAATTTACAGTTTTAAAAAGGGGATAATGGTGAATAAAAAAAATATTGAAGCAGCTCCTTGGTTAGCAGTCAAAAGTGTCAAATTAAACTATGTTTAATACTGTGAAAGCAAAGGAAGATCTGGTAATAAGCAAACAGCAAGCCTGGGTCAGGACACATTTGTATGCAGCAGGGAGAGGATGTGCATTAACATCACACTGAAGCTGCTGCTGCAGCCTCGCATTTCTTTGTGTTCAGTTTGGTAGTGGGGGCAGGGTGAAAGAGAGGAATTAAGAGGAACTGATGGGACTATAGGGAGGGGCAACTATGGGGTAATGTCAAAGTTAATCAAAACCAATTAGCATCTTCTCACCAAGTAAAGGTAAAATGGAAAGACTAAGGCCAACTGACAACACCTTGAGGATGAAATTCACACTGACAAAACAGCAACTGCAGTTTCAATACTGGTAATAAGCTGTCCAGTGTTTGTACAGTGAAAAATAGTAAAAACAGTAAAATAGTTAATACTAGTATTCAGTATGTGGCATTTTCTCAAAAAACTGAAACTTCAGCAATTTTAAAATGGTTTTGAGAAATTCTAACACAGTCTTGGCTACTACCCCAAGAAGTAGCCAAGAGTAGCATTTGTGGCTCTGTCCTTCTAGGGAGCATGCCATATTTGGTTTTTAATTTCTAAATTAATGTTTGTGTCAGTGTTTCTCTGCACATGCTCATATGATGCATACAACTTTTAAGAAAGTGTGTAAACAAAAATGTGTTGCACTTCATATTAAAATTAAAACCACAAACTAATCATATTAAAATCTCCTCAGCTTAGTATTGCCACTTTATTTCCTATTTTATTTTCTTCCACTACTGCTTTTGCCATTGCCCTACAAATGTCTCTTGCATGTTAAAAAAAGGCAAATTTTGAGTTGGTTATTTCTTAATATCATTCAGCAAACATTATAGACACCTCATTTTTTTTTGACAATGTCAAGAATGGGGATGTATGTGGAATTCCAATAAAAGTTTTGTCGATCATTTAAAATTTCACTGTTTAAGACTACAGTTGTACTGAGCGAGTGAAAATCCACATAATTTGTAGAAATATGCATCCCTTTGCACTCTGGCTCTTTGTAAACAGTTTTTGTTTCCTCTCGTTAACCTATAAACCCTGGTCCCATCCTGCTTTAAAAAAAAAAAAAAAAAAAAAAAGAGTGACCCAGTCCTCCTCTCTCTTACCCAACCTCTTTGTGCAAAAATGAATGCTTTTCTCTTCCCATTTCCCTTTTGTATTGTAATATGTAAAATTTCATATCTGTATAGTGGAAAAGATGTGCCAAACTGAAAAAGAAAAAAAAATCCTCTCAAAACATATATTTTTTAAATAAAATGATTATCATTTACAGTGTTTGCTAAATGATGGGAGCTCACAACATGCTTTGGTCATTCATTGAATTAAAGGAGACAAATTGTGCTTTTATCAGTATTTTATTTTCATATAGTGCCTTCTGTAGTTTTTTGTATATGTGAAAAGTCTGCTCAAAAAAGTTTGGATATCGGTATCACTATGTCGAGGAGATGCCAATGGTTATGAGATGCCAATGGTTGCCAATGGTTAAAATTGTGTTTTACTCCTCAACAATACTATCCCAACCTATTCCTGTATTCACAAGACTTCACAAAGAGGACCCCTTCATAAACTGCTTAAAGTTTGGTGCTGCATTTTCTCATCATTTAGTCATCAAATATTTGTTTGGTTAATCAGAAAATACACAGGATTCAGAACCACAACCTGTGAGTATGTATCATTAGTGGGTTTGTTGTTGGAAACAAGAGCAATGTTTAAGCAGTTGGTAAACTGTAGTTTTTGATGTTAGCCTTGGCTAACCTGCTATCTGAAATTGTAGTAACATATATTTGGTCCACTTTTATATGAAAATTGTAAAACATGATAAAAACAATTCAAAATATTTAGCAGTTTTCAGCTAACTACCCATCTCTCTAAGAGGATGAAAATGAATGCCAAAGCAATATTATTTTGGGTTAACCAAAAATTTTCTAATAATTTGAACATGTAAATCTTTTTCAAGTAGTGACCTGAATAACAAGAGAAAAACCTTTATAAGTATAGTAGCATGTTCTCCCCATGTGTCCATTGAATTTTCCCTAAGAACGCTGGTTACCTCCCACAGACCCTCAGAAATCATGCAGAGGTTAATTGGACACACTAAATAGACAATAGGTGTGAGTAAATGGAAAAAACCTACTGATACAAGTAAGTAAATCATAAAAATGCACAAATGATATCAATAATAACCCCATTTTCATTTTTCAAGTGGGTATCAGAGAGCTTATTTTAACTATACAAGAAAGCAATAATCAGAACAGCTGACAATGCATTTAGTAATTAGATTAATAATCGATTGTTTCCGATTTAGATTATTAGTTGGTATGATTAACTGAGGAAGGAATTATACTGTGTCATAAAACATTTTAGTCTAAGAAAAGTCTGGAAATGTCATCATGGTCATCATAAATTTGTGTGGTTTATTACTACTATTGTGTGCTTTACATTCAATATCAAATTTGGAAAAAGTCAACAAAAACTTCATTGTCAATCATTGTTATCATTATTTAATTTTTTTTTCCAATTAGTTGGTTCGTCAAATGTTAGATAATAATTACAAATAAACATCCAGGCACATTTTGTTTCCTCGGAGCCCCAGGTAATGTCTGCCAAATTGTTAGTTTTGGCCAAAAACAGTGATAAATTCAGATGAATTTCATTTATTTTATTTTTATTTTAAAAAAAACATTTAATATATGACATTTAAACAAAGAAATCTATTAACTCCCCACCTCACAAATTCTTAACACATTTTTTATTTGAAAATGACTAGATTTACAGTCTATATTTGCAGCACATCCTCAGTGGTCAAGTTTGTCATTCAATGACAAAACCATATTTCAAAAGTTGCAAAACAGACAAACCTCAATTTGATAGCCAGTTTCCAGTAACTGTATTAACTGAACTACATATTTGTTTTGTTCTGCAATATGGAAACACAATGACTTTAATATTCACATTGTAATGTGGATAAATCCTAAAAATCATACAAGATAAACAGTGATAAAGTTTTTATGAAAAAGTACATATTGTCCATAGATAAATGGACAATTTGACATGAAAATGGCTCTTCAATCAGTTTTCTCTAAACTTGGAACTTGGTTGCAAAATGATTTCTTATCTAATTTACTTTTTTGTGTGTGCATGTGTATGTGTGTGAGTGAAGATTACATACTTTAACCTGGGATTTTTTTTATATTTAACATGTACTGGTGATGAGATCTAACTTCCAATGGTTGTAATTAACTCATCTGTGTGAGTAAAAATCTGAGGAAAGACAGAAATAGTTTTCATGCTCCACAAAGAATCTTGAACAGCCCTGCTTCTGGCATGGTTACTTGCAGCGCAAATCAGGCCCAAGGGAGTGGTAACTGAGCCGAATCTCCCAGACTTTCTCTGTATATCTGTATAGATGTTAAATAAAAGTAAAAACTCACAGTGCATTACAACAACAGTGATGACAATGACAATTTTTATATAATGCTAAAATTATTTATCTTCAAAAAAACTTTGAGCCAAAGATTGCAGCCTGAATCCTGAGTAGTGAATTTCATGAACACATTTATCAGGTATATAGGTATTTGCTGATCACCTGGTGCAATTAAATTTCAATTTCAAAGCCACCAAATATATATGCTTAGTAAGACCGGTCCAGAAAATCTACAATGCCACAGTTCTACAATTATTAAGATGGGCGAAATCTACTGTTAAAGTTATGGAATCTCAGCCATGTATGTGTTCAAATTCAACCTGGCATATGACAATAAATGAAGGCTGCTAAATTTTGTACCTGAAACTGAGGGAAAATTTTATGTTTTATTTTATATGCTACATATCTTATAATGAGACAACTTGTCAACTAATGGAGATAGAGTACCAAGTATGACCTCTGACATGCACTGACTAATCGACCAATTAACTGTGCAGAAAAAAAGATGATATAACAATTTAAAAAACTTTAGTAGAGTTCTCTGTAGGAATTTTTTTAAGACAATGATACAATGACAAGAGATCAGCCTATTTACACTCATATACAGCAGCCAATTATCCGATATCCGGGTGTGGTGGATAGGTTGTCACACTCAAATAATCCCACTGATGGTCATGGTGTTAACAATAACTGCAACATTTCTATAAGTACTGACAACAATCAGTACTGCCTATGTAAAGTAGAACGAAGAAACCTTTAAGAAGAAAAGTGTAATTCTGGGGTAAATTCCTTTTGGAAGAGCCACTCTTCTGTTGAACATTGTTCAATCAAACTGGCTTTACTGATCTCAGTGGCTATTAAGCAGTCTTATGTAGGAGTCATACTGATCAGAATTTGCTAGGTGTCAAAGCTTTAATTCAGGTTTGGGACCAACACAACTTTAATCATGATGTTTGTAATCCAAGCTTTTCCAGTTCAACATTATCCTCAAAATATGTCCAAAAAGCTACTGTGTTTAAAGGATTAACAGCAATTTCATTTAAACAATTATGATGGACAAATTCAAGTTCACAAGCTTAGTAATACTTTAAGTATACATAATCCAAAGGAGTTTTGATAGATGAAATTATTGCAAACTACTTCAGTTTTTCAGTTGTTCTTTTTTTGATGAGGCCTACATAAAGCACATAATTAACCTACAGAGGAGGCACTAAAGTGATGAGTTTGACTGTGAGGTTTAAGTAGTCTAGAGGGTTCAAGGACTCAGAGCTCATGTATGCTTCAGGTATTCATTATGAGGCCTCTAAAAAACAGTAGAAAACGCTTAGGAAGGACATTTATACGGATTCTTATTAGCAAACACAATCTAATGTATTTACTGCTTAACACTATTTAAGCCCTTCCTCCACCATATTACTGGCATGATCAAATAGCAAACAGAGATGCACAAAATGATCCTGTGGGCATGGCTAGCAGCACTGTTTATTTTAAGTGCACAGAAATATTGCTACACAAATTAAAAGAGCATTTTAGCCATTAGTGTTAACAATACAATCAGTGGATTCAAAATAAATTCCTTTTTAATTAATCAAGATTTCTAAGAATGCATATCTCTTTTCTTACTCTAAATAATAACATTGCACATTATCAAAAAAGCACTTGTGTCACCCTGACATTAAGTCAGGCTACAGCGAATCTCTGGTGACAGATATTCCTGAGTTACACAGATACACCAACATACTGTATTATCTGACTAATCTGAGGAAACTTGGTGTGCTTGCTTGGCAGGGTTTACATACAGGGGAGAAAGTTTTTCGTAGGGGACATTTCTTTTATTTTGTTAAATGCATTTGAAAGTAGTGGCCCATAAGGAGTAGCACTTTGGATTTAACACACTGTCCTCTGCCCAAGTTGCAGTGCTAAGCCCTGACAAAAGTGCAGCTAAGAAGCTGCTTTATCAGGCGTAGCTTCACATTTGTTTCTGTGGGATAATTTCAAATGAAACATTTAAATTCTATAATAATAATAATCCAAACATTATTAAGGCAAAGACCAAAAGAAGTACACCGTAGTCTTTTAAACAAAAATGGAAGTATGCACAACTTAAAAAATAAACAATATAAATCATTGTTACTTGAAGAGCATATCTGTATTTAAGTAGCAAATTCAGGTTTTTCTCTGAATTCTACAAGTGAACAATACTGTCTCATTAAATAAAGACAGAAACAGACTTTTAAAAAGTGTAGATTAAAATGTAAATGCTACAATAGGGTTAGGGTTATTTATTATTAAAGGGCCTACACCACTTACAGGGACATAAATAATATCTAATAAAATTAATGTCTCATATGATACTCATAGACAGTCTGTAGCAGATGAATTAACGAAGCACAGCACATCCATTTTGATAAGCACTTTATGCACAGACAGACCAAAAATGTAACATGAGCTTTCTAATTCCTCTGCATTGTTTGGGTTGAGAAGACATTAACACCAGATTGCTGTTGGCTAACGTTAGCCCTCTTCCAGATGACTCAAGAGTAAAATACACAAATTGTTTAATTGACTTCCCCACCCTCATGTGTTCTAGCCAGGAAGGATACATTGCCTCGTCAAAATATGTCACCAAATGGATTTAACCAAGCAAACAGGTAAGAGCCTACCACTGAATATCTACAGTAGTAATTTATGTTTCAATGAGCATTATGTTAATTAACACAAACTGATGCAGTGAGTAGCATCTCATTTCTTTAACAACCATTTTGCAGGACATACAGCTTGGTTATGTGAAAGATGTTACCCTGCTTGGTGCAGTCCATTAATTTGCCCCTTTTGAAACAAACAAAGCAACTGTTGAGAGAGACTGCTGAAACCATTCAAGTTGGATCAAGAGCTGTCCAACACCAGGTGATGGTGAACCATCAATTTTAAAGCATAAATAAACCCCATGTTCTGCAGCTAACCTGGCCTAATGCCTGATTTTTAAAAATGCTATGAGGAAGTCTGAAGGGCAATGGTCTGGTAGTGAAATGTGACACCGGGTTGCAGCTATCTAGCAAGGTGCTGCACACGCTGTGCTTCACGTGGTGGAGTTACAAAGGCAGCAGAGCAACAGCCCCATGCTTTAATAAAGGGGGACGAGACTAGGACAACTAGCCTCATGCTGATTAAAATAGCCATTGGAAAAATTTGAATGCAGTAGCTGGTGCTTTACCAGAGAGAGGCAGTAGGTAAGCTGATTATCACATGTATACTTTCAAAACTTTTACTCGAAACTTTGAAGCTTTGCAGCTGGATCAACAAATAGATCAACAATCCTCTACAGACTACGTTTCACCTGAAAAAAGTGGTTAAGGCATTTAGTTTCACTTCTAAGAGGGAATCTAAAATATCAAAATATCACATAAAATACTTTTTTCTTGTCTGAAGAATTTTGGAGTACAGTAGAATCAATAAGTGCTGCCATTAACAATGCTGCCAATGTTATTTTTGAAAAAATTCTGCTGTTTGTTTGTGACAGATTTTTGATGTTCATATGAGGAGAGATCTGTGTACATCTGTCAGCCTGCTGCCTGTTTGTGCAGAAGGCGAGGCTGCCCATCTCTCTCACACACACGCACACGGGCACCAAGAGCGACACAGACTTTCTCCAACTGTAATGAAGAGTTAAATGTTGTGAAGCCTGGTTATATTTCACCAGAGATTGGCCACCTGTTTATGAATACTGACTGAAATGGTAACAACATTAAAATGGTTAATAAGAAACAGATAAATATGTAATTAAGTCTGAGCATAGTACATGCATTTATTGAACTAATTCCAGTTTAGTTTTCTTTTCTTTTAGCATAAGAGTCACTGTCAATGATAGTGTGTTGTCCAAATAAAAGTTCAGTAAACAAATATATTAACTAAAAACGACTGCTTAAAAATACCAGTTTCATTTATCATAAATATTAATAATGAGAAATATAAAATGCTTATTCTTTATTCATTTTGTCTAATTCTGATATTCCTAAAAAGAACCAACACAAGTACAGTTAAAGTCCCATGTTGATAAGCACTATATAAATGATACCCATCTCTAGTTAAGCAATGACCACCTGCCAGCAAAGCCGATGAATTCAACAGTAAGAGATCAAGGACCAAGCCTGGATATGTTGCCTGACAGCCCGTTACTGACAGACTGTTTTATGAAGGCTGTAAATATACAATAAGGCATACAGTCAGTAAATTTTGTTCCTGTTACATTGTATGAAGTGTAATTTGTTTTAATTATGCAGTTACATGAGATTATAACTGGATAAATTGAACTACTCTTATGATGACCATGCATTAGGTCTCTTTAATCTCTCTTTAATCAGTGCTTCACTATTCTTATAAAATGCATAGGGGAACATAAGAAAATAACTGGAGCATCGCAAACATTGCCTGTCAGTTACATATACATGATTCTCTCTAGGGAGCAAGACATTATACTATATAATCTTATAAACTAAAATGGTGAGCTGTAATCCAGTAGGCGGGGTAGATAGTTTACAATTGATTCAAAGCTTGCAAGAATGGAGAGGAATTTAGCAAGAAAAAAAGCAAAATCTAAAAAAAAAAACTTTGATGAGAATGAGAAACTATTTAGTTACAAAAAGGCAAGCAAATAGAAAGGCAGGGGCCCCACTGCTATAGACGGGCATGTCTTTTTCATGCAGGTCCAAATGATAATGCATCACTTCAACTTGAAGGAATTTAAATGTCAGCATCCTAATATGTCAAAGTAACCTAGCATCACTCTATAATGTGAAATAAGACCCTGGCTGAAACTGGAAACAAGACATGCATTATTAATAAAAAGTGGCAGAAACAGTTACATTCAACACACACCACGCCAAACTGTCTTGACAATATGGAGTAATTGAGGTCATACCATGTGGCAGTACTGGGGAAACATTACTCCCACCCAGCGTTCCCCTTCAATGGCTGAGTGCACAAGCTCCTGTCTTGTTAAAGGATAATCACAACACTATGCAAATGTAAATTCTGACTCCAGGATTGGAGGGCAAAAACACTAATACAAAAAATAATGTTTCTGACTTTTTTGGCCACATACTGCAACTGCTTCCCTAATCTCAAATGTTCACCATTTATGACGTTAAACCCAATGCAGAAGCATTGGGTTTTTCATTCCAATGAATTCCATAAAAATTTTATGAAAAAAAAGAAAAACTATGGAAGTGACTTCAGTTTTATTTTAGAGCTGTTACATAGAATTGATCTTTTTAGTTAGGCTTTTGAAAGTCTAATCCATGTTCTATGTTAAATTGTGGAAACATTTATTTGTTGTGGAAACATTTATTTCAGGGCAGATTTAACAGTTTTTTTAATGCTCTGCTTTGACGTGTCAGCAAACTACTTATTCTTTGATGAATTATTGATTCAACACTACACGGTTTGCAGTATGGCTAATAGAAACCAGTTGCAGTAAGGCTAATAAAACAACTGAACATAATAAATTGAAAAACATTATTAAATTCTTACAATATGTAACAAGCAAATGTCTTGCATGTCAAAAAATTGGTTCTGAATATCCTCTTGCAAGCTCATTTGATAAAGAGTATTCAGTGCACGAACCGTAATCACCATGGAAAAGCACTTTAACGATTTCTCCCATTCAGCCCAATCTTGTAGGATTTTTCTCTCTTCTTTGATCTGTCCTGTTCTCTAAGAGGCTGATGTATTAATCAAAGTGTGTGGTTCTTGTCTGCAGCGGTGTTCTTTTTCTGGTCTTGATAAAGCCTGAACTGTGTTGTGAAAACAAATTCAACTTCAACTTCCCAGAGAATGATCTTTAATCATCAATAAATACGTTGGGATCCATCAGTGTTTTTTGTCATGTACTGCTCAGTAGAGCCATTAAAAATAATTGTTTTTAAGATGTATGCAAATAATTCTGTATTGATATAGTGACAGTACATCATCAATGCAACCCCTCCCCCCCAGTGCAAGCACCCAGTCAGATGTGTGTGATTAAGTGTGAGTGTGCTGCACAAGGATGATTTCACATCTACACACGTCATGCTTTACCAAATTCAAGGTAATGCTGTCTTGAAATGGATGTTTGGAATGAGCTACGAGAGTTAGCATGATTAGCAGTAGAGGAATAAATGATAGGTTTGCTAACAACGCAGACAGCATAGTGAGATTTCAGAAATTTCCTTGTTGAATGTTGGAGATTAACGCAAATTTTTTGGATTTTTCAATCTGTACAACCGATCTACAGTCCAGCACTGTTGTTTGATTCCTGTGTCAGACGTCGCACTCATGACTCTTCCAGTGAGGACACTCACTACCAATCAGTGGCCAAGACAACACATTTAGTATTGGCTCAGCGTGCATGGAACCTCGCCATAGCAGGTACTAAAAAAGTACCAGTACTATTGCTAGTGGAAAAGCAAAAAAAAAAAAAAAAAAAAAAATAGTAGTCGAGGCATGCTGGAACTACATGTAGTAGAAAAGCATCATTTGTCTCACCTGAGCCACATTGCTCTTTTGAGAGAGTATTTGTTTATTTTTCTGCAAACTACATACACAGTGAAACAGACAGTGAAAGTGATCTTTCAGCACAGTTTTAGTGTTTATATCTGAATGTGTCGAATGTCACAAGCACCTTCTGTACCCATTTCAAAGTAGAAAAAAAACCTGAAGAGTCTTGGCAATTAGTTAAGTACTGACTGAGGCTTATTTAGAAGTAAATAATTTATGGCAATTTTCAAAGGCAAACCATATGTAAAACATACCATCAGCTCCACAGCATATACATAACAGACAAGTTCCTGTGTTAACTCCAAAGGTCTACAAGATGCACCAGATAAGCAAAGGGCCTTTAAAACACAATGTGTGAAGTGTGGTCCATGTGTAATATCAGCTTGTGGGACCAGGTCTAAACATCGCCACACAATGTCAACTATATTCAATCACCATTCTTTTGACTTTATACTGAGCCACTAAATGTACAAGGTGAACAATTATACAGTTAGTTTCTTTAATCTGATCAAATGAAAAGCCAAAGCCCTTTGATATCCACTGATCACTGTAGCGATGATGCATGAATGACCTAAGCTTAAAAACTACTGTCCAGTGTGTCCTATGTCCAGTACCAACATTTGTAGCTGAAAAGATTTAGGCTCATCCAATATATATAGCAAATATTCTTTGCTACAGCAAATATGTTGACATGTCATAGTAGTAAAGCACATGTTCCATGCTATTTTAGTTTCAGTGACCCATTAAGAAAAGGCTTATGAAACTGAAACAGCAAAATTAATTTAATCCATTATTCAATCATCATTTACACTTGTGCTCTACCTTTTATAGACATGTCAAAATCAAATCATTAATAATACTGTGCCTGCATTCCCTTAGTGAAGAAGAAATTAAAAAAGTGTCCACGACAAAACATCAGGGCAAAAAGGACACAGACAACTGAATTGTCAGTTTTTTCTTAAATACCAGGAAAACAAGCCCATTTACCAGGGATTAAACACATCTCATTTTTGGGACAAATATAAACCCCTGTGCACACAAATCACCAGAGGTGTATGGGAAATCCCTGAAAATAAGCATAATTTTAAAGCCCAGATGATTTCAGACAACAGGGGCAAGATTATTTCACTTGCTTAATAACATAAAAGAGGATAATATCAGATAATCTTAACAGATTTTGTTGCGTTTTTGTGTTTTTTTGCGAGTCGTGGATACAGGCATGCAAGAATCAAGAAAAGCAAAAGGTGAAACACTTACATTGCCCATATACTCAGATAGGAGGTCCTGAAGAGCCTGGCGCACAAAATTGCATTCAGCCACAATGCGCTCCCTGCGGTCATCACGTGTGCATGAAGAGTCAGCCATGAGGGCAGCACCACTGATAATGCTCTCAAGGCGCTCCTCCAGGGAGGGACGGAAACGCTCCTCAGTGAAAGCCAGAGGGTCTACGATGATTTGTTTCTGCATGAAAAGGGACAAAGGGGAGAGAAGGGAAAATTACACAAGGAGAGGAAATGCTAAAAGTCATCATGGCACACTGATGTCTTCCCATCCAAGCCCAAAGAGAGAAATCAGGTGAGAAAGTGGAGGGCAGAATTGACAGAATGACAGGTTGGCTGGAAAATCTTAAGGGTAGAATGTGGTGTGCTGTTGTATTTGGGGCAATACCTTAGGTGTAAAATCAAAAGGGTATGAACAAGTGTAACTTTAAATAATGCCTGATTTATGAACTAATAAACAACCCTGCACTCTGAAATAAAAACATCACAAGTTAAAAGTGGGTAATGTAGAAATTTGAAAAGGAACTAAATAATAGAGTTAGATGTCAGTAATCAGAGACATAACTAACAAAAACAATGCTTTTTGATTGGAAAAAAAATAAATGGACTCTAAAATTAGAGAAGCAATATCAAAATTTTCAGACTTTTCTGTAGCCAAGTACAAAACTTGTAAAAGTACAAAACTTGTATTTGTAAAAATATAATACTAAAACTGTTCTATTATAGAAGTGTAATTTATAAAGAGTGGAGAGAGAGGTTTGTCTGAGGACTTCTAATCTATGAAACCAGTAATACTAGTTTATGTCTGCAGTGTAAACAATATCCATTACAAACAGATGAGTCTATGAATTTGTAATTATACATATAAATATATAATTCATTTGTGAAAGGATTTGATTCACTATTTTCACCATTCACAGAGGTGCTTTAGTACCCAACTCTGCTCTCTCTTACATCTGCAGGATGAGAGACAACCCTTAAATGTCTGAATTCACAGAGGCAAGCCTGCTGAGAAGCAACTAGTTGACATGCTAGAGAGGTACTGCACAGGATTAAGATATTACCATGATGCTTGTGGTAGCAAAAGAAAGACAACTTCTCCATTGACATCTGTGCTTCTGTGGATGACTTATTGCTAAAAGAATATTCACCAATTCAGCAGTTAAACTGTGGTTTCTATCACATCCACCTCCAGCCCCCTCCATTCTGTCTCATCTGACCTCCTCTGCTTACGTGTAATATTGTCATGGCAACAGGCACACAAGAGACATGAAGGATGATGGGGGGGGGGGGGGGGGGGGGGGGGGGGGGTGAGTCATGCTAATCTCACTTTCTTCTTGAAGGAGCTAGTCTGCAAAAGGTCTACATCCAGGTTTTGGGGATTAACTTTCTGTGTGGCTAACTTTTAAGGAAAAGGTGATGCAACAGATCTAAGAGACAGCACTATTCCACTTGTTGCATACACATTTGTTGTACTATTTATCACAAGGCAGCAATACGTGTCTAACTTAGGAATGAATTTGAATTTAAATTACTCTAATTTAGTGTAGTGGTAGCTAAGCAGCAGTTCCTTTCAGAATACCAAAACATCAACACTGGACATTAACAACTTAATATTTTTTACAAAAAAAGTTAAGATTGTTTAAGCACAGATTTTCTTCTCTTTCACATAGAGTTGAGGACGAAATTATTAGCCCCCCTATGAAAAAATTCATTAGCCCATTTTCCATCAAAATTACCAGGAACCTATTTACCCGGGAATCTCATCAAGGTGGAAGGAATTTTGAAGAATGAAGGATATGTGAATATTTTGAAAGAAAATCTGAAGCAGTCAGCAGCAAAACTGGGCCTAGGTTGTCACTTTGTCTTCCAAAATGACGACGACACAAAACATAGGTCACTCCTGGTGAAACACTACCTCCCGAATACCAAAGAGAACATTATTGACTGGCCTGCACAAAGTCCTGACTTAAATCCCATTAGGTCCTTTTCCACCATAGGAACTCTTCTCATTTATCCAGGTAATTGAAAAACTTTGTTGCATTTCCATCGAAATTACCCAGGGAAATATAACCCTGGTAAAAGCTTTACCCAGGTAAATTTAGTACCTACTCGCGACTAGTGACTTTTCAGATTATCCGGGAACTTTGAAGGGGCAGGGCTGTGTGGAACACATCTTGCCATTTTTTCCCATGTTGCAAACATAGCAACTTTGTTGCTATATTTATCGAGTATTCAGACCCTATAGCGACTCTAAAAAAAGCGACTAGTGATAAATCTAGCATGTTTTTCTTCTGTTATTTGAGATGTTTGGAGACACTGACCTAAAAGCATGTATCATTCTAAAGGTCTTTGCACACTGGATGGAATGAATGAGCAAATGATTCCAATGCGATGCATCCTCTCATGCACGTGAAGCACAATGTGAAGAAACTAATAAATAATACGGAGGAGAGGAAAAAAATCACGTCTGTCTGTGAGCAGAGTGGGTTTCACAGACGCATACACACTGCTGTGTGTGTGTGAGCTGCATCAGCCAGAAACAACAACTCACAGCAATGCAGCTCACAGCGATGACAGTAAAAACTATTTTGAAGCTTGATTTACACTCCAACCAGGTCACCGAAGCACCTTTATAGCTTATTCTTGTTTATTAACATGAAACAGGTTTTGATTAACAGACACAATTAAGCGAACTGTTGGCGTGTTAAATGATTTGACTGTACGCCATCAACAACACTCAAGAACTTTTAAGGTGCGGTGGAAACACCAACTACACAAATTATCATGAAAATGTTCCTGGTAATTTTGGTGGTAAAGGGGCTATTAGTCATCAAAATATTGACATAAAATGACATCAGGATAGCGGCAGGATTTAGCATTATGTTAATCATTTTGTGCTGCCTGTGGTGAAGAAGGCAAACCTTACTTCTTTCTTTTTCTCTCCACTGGAGTTTGCTTCCTTCAGACTTTTGAACACCCTTTTTATTTTATAAAATTGTTAATATTAGGCTTCCTCTTAATAAAAGGTCCTGGTAGTTTTGGTGGAAATGGGGCTATTGAAAATCTTTGGGGTGAACGGAAGATGAAGGTCCATGTCAGAAGTCCATCTGATCTGGAGAAGATTGAAAGATTTGCCCAAGAAGCATGGACTGGGATCCCTCAGGAGATGTGTTAGAGACTTGTTGAAAACTACAATAAACTGCAGTCTGTTATCCAGCAGAAAGGATACACAATTGACTATTAGCATCAGTGGGGCTAATAATTTTGACCGTGGTAGTTTTTGGTTTTTGTAGAATAATTTCCTTTCTGTGTGCAAAGTCAAAACTCTCCCCTACTGATGAATGCTTCAAACAAAATGTAAAATACCTCAATTGCTACTACAAAACATAGGGGCATCTTCAGATCTTCCATTTGGGTCAGTAAAAAATGTTCTTGTTCTAAGTATTTTTTGTTCATAGAAACTGCATAAAATGCATGTTACACATACACTAAAAAAGGAAATATTGTATGTCCCAGTAATTCTACTGTATGTCCACCTACATCCAGTGCAGCACTTTACATCTGACAAAAAAATTCAAAGACTGCTCTAATCACTAACTCAGGCACTGTCAGTGTACACACATACTTTACCGAGCTGCAATGAATGGATCTATGCATTTTCATGGTCCACCTGTTAACACACATTGCAATATCCCTCACATGCTCCCAATGTCCGGACTGAGAATGCCATACCCAGTTACTTTTAACGTACTAATGCAAGTGGAAAGAGAGTTTGGCACAGTTACTAAATGAAATAATGGCACGAATCATTTTCATTTTGAGAAGTGTTGAATTTTTTCTGCTCATACTGAAACCAACAGGACAAATTAAACAGACAGGATGCCACTGTCTAGGTAGTTAATGGAAAACACTGCATCAATATATATACACACACACCCAGCTAATTGCTTAATAATTAATGAATACAAACTGAGTGTTGTTCCTAGCAGAAGAGCATGCAACAGAACACAGCAAAACAAGCTTTGAGGTTTTACTGAATAAGACTTAATTTGTCACTGTGAATCTGTTGAGTGTATTTGGAAGCCTAATATGAACAATTTTATAATATAAAAAGGGTGTTCAAAAGTCGGAAGGAAGCAAACTCCAGTGGAGAGAAAAAGAAAGAAGTAAGGTTTGCCTTCTTCACCACAGGCAGCACAAGATGATTAACATAATGCTAATTCCTGCCGCTATCCTGATGTCATTTTATGTCAATATTTTGATGAGTAACAGCCCCTTTACCACCAAAATTACCAGGAACATTTTCCTGGTAATCTGTGTAGTTTGTGTTTCCACCGCACCTTAAAAGTTTTCGAGTGTTGTTGATGGCGTACAGTCAAATCATTTAACACGCCAACGGATCCCTTGATTGTGTCTGTTAATTAAAACCTGTTTCATGTTAATAAACAAGAATAAACTATAACAGTGCTTCGGTGACCTGGTCGGAATGTAAATCAAGCATCAAGCTTCAAAAAGCTTGATTTTTTTTCTCCTTCTCCTCATAATTTATTAGTTTCTTCACATTGTGCTTGACGTGCATGAGAGGATGCATCCCATTGGAATCATTTGCTCATTTATTCCATCCAGTGTGCAAAGACCTTTAGAACAATACATGCTTTTAGGTCAGTGTCTCAAAGAACACAAGAAAAAGATGCTTGTCACTAGTTGCTTTTTTGAAAAAGAGTCACTAGAGGGTCTGAATATTCGTGAAAGCGACAAAGCTACTACGTTCGCAACACAGAAACAGCTACAAGCTTTGTTCCACACAGCCCCGCCCCCCAAAGTTCCTGGAAATCTTAAAAGTCCCTAGTTGTGAGCAGGTACTAAATTTACCCAGGTAAAGCATTTACCAGGGTAATATTTACCCTAGTAATTTCGGTGGAAACACGGCAAGGTTTTTAATTACCCAGGTAAATGAGAAAAGTTTCTATGGTGGAAAAGAGTCAAATGATGGCATTTTATTAAAATTTATCTCTATAGTTAAGATTAATATTAAACAAGATTTAATTCCTGTAAAACATCTAAGGTTGACTTTGCAGTTTCATTTTAGTTTTATTAACAACTTGAGATGCAGAAAGTATGAAAACTGAGCAATTAAATTTTAATTTAGGATGAATTAATTTATGTTGAGTAAACAGTAGAATACATTTTATAACATTAACTGAATGCCAGAGACATAAGATTATGAGCAAAACTATGAGGGACTTAACAACAACATGCAAACTGGTTTTAGTTTTTTTTCCTGCTGAGTAGAAGCCTAAACTTAAAATTTGATGATATTTCAGACTGCACTGCTTTTATAAGAAACATGACTAAAATATACTTCAACTATACTCTTTAAAACCAATCAACCTAAAATTAGGACAGGAAAGCCCTCTAGCAACTACCAGAAGAAGTTGTATATGTAATCTTATATGTATTGGTGCAGCATTATGTATGTTTCTTTCTAAAGGCTAGAGAAAAAGTACATAGAGAAGAGAAATAAACCAAGCAGTGAAATTGTAGTGACTCAAAAACAGATTCAGGGTACCCTCAAGCAATGTCCCAATTTGTCCACAAATCCGGTCATTTTATGATTCAGTTATACAGTATTAGCTCTATAAATTTAAAATCTGAATCAACTACTGTATGTGCTTGGAAATCTAAAGCTGGATATGAAATTTAATGTTTTTAGCCAATATCACATAACTGAACTCAGTGCAACTTGTGAACTACTCCTCTGACTTACATCAAAATTGTTGAGGGCGTAGGCCAGTTCTCCACCTCCAGCTGGCTGACTAAGTGCTGAGTCTTCAGTGGCAGTGGCCTGGGCAGCATTGGAGATTCCTGAAACTGCATGCTGCAGCTGCTTGTAGATCAGGTCACGGTTAGCCTTGTAGGCTGCCACATCAGGGTGCTGGAGGCAGGCACGGGATGCTGTGTACAGCATGGGGATGTTTCTCTGTAGCACCCCACGAGCAGCTGCCATTTGGTCCTTGTGGTGGACATCTTTTAGTTCCTAACATAATGAGTTCAAAAGAGAAGAAAGCAGTCATAATGTATTTTAATTTCAGCATGGGCCTGTCATGTCCTTGTGAAGACACCAAGTGTGAAAGAGTTTGTTCTGAATGACCCAGTTATAATTCTGTACCCCGTGGTAACACCAGTCATGACAAGGCCATTACTATGCCTTTGCAAATAAATCTATTTCTTTTCAGACCTCTGCAATATATTGCAATTACATAACCACATAAGGGACAAAAAGATACCAGTACAGGTATACCTTTAAGTCAAACCAGAGTCAAACTCAAGCTGGCCTGAAACCAGTACTCAAAAGAATAGGATAACAGCAGGAAAACATTGTGCATTTTATGGACTGACGAGAAGAGAGTTTTATGCTCTAGCAGCTTAAAAAAAGTTATTTTTGTTAGGCGTGATAGGAAAACGAGTCGGAATGGCACTCAAAATGCTAGTAACTTGCTGCATGCTAAACCGAAATCTGCCTAATACTAACAAACCATGGAGCAGTGTCAGGCACACATCACACAGTTCCCCACTAGTGATTATATCCTGGGACAAGGGCAGCAGTCCAATTGAATCTAGCTACAGCCATAGCTCACTTTTAGCATGCATTAAAACGTACCAAGAGGCCCCTCTGCTCCAAAAATCAAATATTGGGTCCATTTGTGCAACTGCTCCTTACCTGCTGTCTCTTAGCAGCCATAACATTCAGCTTGTCCACTTCTGGTTTCAAGGCCTTGTATTGGATTCCCAGCTCCTGCTCTGTTCCTGCATTACGCACTTTCATCAGATTGTCCTCCACCTAAACAAGGCACGTGAAAAGATAAGTAAATACTTATTAATTTGAAATTAATAATTTAAAATCACTACAGTTCTTTGGTTAAAAACTGCCTTATTTACAAAACCTTCGTTATCATAATCTTTCAGAGCATTAGACACCTCTTTTATGCGTAAAAATTATCTCACCAGTTTCAGTTGCAGTAGAAGTTTGTAGACATCAGACATGTCTGCCAGGACCAACAGATGTGTGACCGCTGACAGGAGGGCTCTAGCAGCACGAACCATATTGCCCCTTTTCACAGAAGAGCAGGGATCTTCTGCAAATTCTCCAGAAGCCAGGCGCATTGACTCACCTAACAATTAAAAAAAAAAAAGAAAAAACAAACTGTAACTCGAAGTTTTAAATTGAAACTTCAAATGAAATGTGACTCAAAATAGTTTTTTAAAACAAAAACAAGTTAAAACAAATCTCAAACTGAGACAAGGAAATAATTTTATTTTAGTTTAAAATAAAAATGACTATTTTGTCATTAAGGTGGTGTGTATAATTACCTAGACACATTACTACCCAACAGGATAATTAATATGTTGACAGTAAGTACTAAACATTCTCTTCTATTTAATATTAGAAGTGTAAACAGGGGGCTCTACAGTAGTAGCAGCAATGGGGTACTGGGGCCAACAGCAGATTTCTGAGAGAAGTCAACTCATTCATGACTACGTTAATTTCTAAATTCATTTCACTTCACTTGTGTTTGTGGGAGTTGTGACAGTTTGGCAAATTTTCCAGCCTGGCTATTGTGGGTAGGGTCAACACGTGTCACACAGACGAGCAGAGACACACACACAGACACCCACACCTCTTCAGTGTCCGAGCAGAGACACACACAGACACCCACACCTCTTCAGTGTCCGGTGATCATTTCTGCTTTAAAGTAGACATGCACACACGGTGCTCTAAAAAGGAAAAAAAAAGAGGTCAAGGCCATAACAAAATGCTCACTGTCTGGTTTGTTCACCAGCACCATGCTTTGTCCTACATTAGCTGGGCCTGCACAGTTGACTGGGTACACAAATGGACTTTGTAGGGTAACATTAATAACAAGACATTAATTCGGTCACCAGTTTATTTCAGTGGAAGCACAATCAAAATACAAACAATTGGATGAGATGGAAATAAATGCCTCATCAGCATGACTACATACTGACAAAAGAATAATAAGATGCAGAGAGGAAAAATAAAAAAGACCAGCACCAAGATGATCAATTTTCTTGTTTCTTGTGTGCTCTGGGAAGAAAAAGACCACAATGAACCACAAATTCATTCTTAGCCAGTTTTTAATATTTTGTTTTATAATCTTTTTTTAATATACAGTATATTTTTATAATCGTGTACAGTGCAAAGCTCCTTCATTTTGCAGCACTACCCAAAAAGAACTGCTTGGAAAGCAGGTGTGCTTCCCTTTTTAATCTTATACAGTATGTACTGGGAATGATTCCACATTCCTTGACCCTAAACATGGCATTCTGTTTAGATAATCACAAATTTAAAGATGTAAAAGCCAACACTAAAAAACGCATTGTAATAAAAACCAACTAAAGTAAACAGGTTTTTCATTCATACACTGTCTACCACTTTATCCTCCACATGAGGGTTATAGACCTCTGGAGCCAATTCCAGGCAGGGTGGCCAAGTTGCCAGTCCATCACCTGTTTGTATTTTTATTTAGTATTCATAACACCAGGGTCACTAAACACTTAATTACATTACTTTAGTCTGTCTATTTTGGTTACCAGTATACACAAATAGATGCAGATACATTTTTGTTAACACACCATCTTAAATAAATTAAATTATAATTTGTGAAATTTTTTTTTTGTCATTTTAGTCATGTTCACATACTTGTTTCATATAGTGTCATGACCTTTGTTATTAATGTTGTATATATGCTGCTGCTGCAATGCTTTAATTCCAACAATTGTGGGGTGTATGGTTAGATGGATCCATTTAGCTATAATGAGGTCAGAACATTTACATAATCTAGCTCTAATGCCTATTTCATATATCGCATTCAAACATGTAATAACAGTTCGAACCTCGAGCTTCTATGTTGGAAAGTGTTGTGAGTTTGTGAGACCATAACTTAGCATTCTAATATTCCAATTTTTATCATATTTGCTTGGGAAATAAGAACTACATACTACTGTGAACCCTGTTTAATTTACAATTCTGACCACAGAAAAACTTTACAAAGAGAGAGAACTTGCCTCTTAAAAATTGTATAAACTGGGAACTCTGAACATTATTGCACAACAGTGCAATAATGTTCCAATTTACACAAAAAGAGCAGTTTGTAAGGGGCTAATAAGTTTGTAAGGGGCTGCTGTAAAACTCAATAGCAGTAAGCGAGATACAGTAAAGCTATGTGAAACATAAAACAATAAAATTCCTAAAAAGAATATACTAAAATATAATTGTTAACAAGGAAAATACATTTAATTGATTGAAGAAATAGCAACCCAATGCTGCAGTGTTTGGTTAAAAAAAATCTATGAGACTATAACCATGTTGCATCAAACAGAGATTTAAAGTTGGTGTTGCAAATGATTGACAACACAGACCTCAAACATAGTCCACACTTTTGAGCTGTAATTCCCCCTCTGAACAAAATCAATAAGGCCATTTTCAGAGGGCAGATAGTGATCAGTGCTCCTTTAATAAACCTCCATCTATCTAATATTTACCTGCAGCCCACCAAGTGCAAGATGAACTGATTAAATGTATCACACAATAAGCCTTTCAAATAACAGGACAGCAAAGACACAAGGCAGGGGGGAAGGGTAAAAAGAGCACAAGGACAACACAGACAGAAATGTCTGAGTCAGTATGATTTGAAATATTCACACAAACTAATTGCAAGTAAAACTAGAAAAACAGTCTCCTTGTTTAAATGGTCGGTAAGCCAAAACTGGTTGGAAAAGGTTTTCTTAAATCCAACGGGGTAGGGAGGGTGTTCCTCTTCTCAATGGCCATATTATCAGTCTAGGCACGCTCCACTGAGCAGCGTGGCATAGCTGACAGCCAGACCTAGGCACCAGCTAACAACAGTCACTGAATTCCAGCCCTGTGACAGCCACAACGACAGTAACATTCCTGGGCACTGAGCACTGCACAAGCTAGTGACATGTCATCTACCTCCCAACTACTCAGAACTGTAATCTAGCAAGGGACATAGTATAACTGGCTGGGCATCTGGGGAGAAGAGACACAGTGTGACACAGATGTTGCTTCACAAGGTGATAACAGCCACTCTCAAGTCATAGCTCCCCGGTCTCAATGGTGTGCTACTGTGTCAAAAGAGAGTCAGATATCCAGAGCAGAAGGGAATAATTGAGACTTGCAAGTGTGGCTGTTAGATGATGGAACCTGTTATCACAAGACAAACGGTAATTTCATTGGCCAATGATCTGATGGTGGATTACTCTTTGAGACTTACAGGAGGCATGAAATTGAATTGGAAATGGACTGTGTGTGGGTTGAGTCCCTGAAGGCAGGTGGATATAGCCATTTAAATACATTTGACATCATCTGTGACATCTATGCACCTCATTTCCTCTTTATCCTTTCATGATGCACTTCACATTCCTGCTCTGATCTCCATGGAAACACCAAAAAAGTGAAAGCATTTTAATAACAAAAGGAAACAAAAATGTAAAACATGATAGATGCTTTTGCAAGCTGGTAATCCACTAAGCAACCAAGTACATAACATTTTACACAGAATGCCATCTCCACTATCATCATGCCCCCTACAAAGACAAGACAAGCCTCCAGGTGTTTGATGATTCACTTTTGATTATGTCATCATCAACATCCGACACTTTAAACTACTATGCTCGACAGAATGGCACAAAGATCCACAGAATTATAGGTTATTTTAGTAGAGCAAAAAAACATGTAAACCAGAGCAGGACCTGAGAAATGTCCTGCTATGAAATAAAGAGGTGTTAAACTAAAACCCAAATTCCAAAAAGGTGGGATGCTGTGTAAAATGTAAATATAAACAGAATGCAATGAGGGGTTGGATTAGGGCTAAGCGGTTATAAAATGCCCAAATGGCAGATTTGGGCATATTTACTTAATCACACACACAGCAGAAATGTGCATGTCACCAGTGAATCAGATTGGACCTTTTCCTGTGCCACTCCGATTTGTAAGTTTCAGCAGAAGGTGACGTATAGAAAAGAGCAGAACGGTCGAAAGTGAAGCCGAGAGCAGTGAAAGTGATGTTAGACATGAACCGCTTCCACAAAGAGACAAGTCTAACTGCATCTCATGGTAAACTGTCTCATAAATACCCAAGTACAAACACAAAGCAGGCACTCCGTTCACACACAGCAGCCTGCTAAAAGAGAGCCACAGTTGAACCCAATCAAGTTGACAGACTTGTGTTTCTATCAAATAATAACAAAAATTGAGCTGTTTGCATTGACAAACGGCTACTGGATGCAACATTTTACATTTTAGACAAAGAACGAAAAGTCAGAGCACCGAGAGGAGTATTCATCCCACTATACTGATGACTGCTCTATGTCATTAAACAGCACTGTTAATAATGTAACAATTATTAAAACTGTTCATAAAGTACAAAAAACAATGGCATTTGTGGATTATGAGGAACAGTGACGGCAGTGGGGGGATGTGAATAAGTGTGTGTGTGTTCCTACAATTTTTTCTACATTGAACTTGTTAATGCATCTTATTTGCTTTGTATGTTAGTAAAAAATAGCTAATCTCTAGTTTATTCCATTTTCAGTATAGATTCTCTAAAACTGGCAGTATTAAAAAAAAATTGTGACAAAGTTTGAAATTTGATAATATGAGAAAATATGTTGTGATCATTTTTTTGCCAGCCCTATTCCCAATAGAATATAAACAACATATCAGATGTTGAACTATTAGCTCATTTTGAATTTGATGGCAGCCACATATATCAAAAATTTGAAAAGGGTCAACAATAAGCTGGAAAAGTAAATGGCAAAAATCAAAAACAACTAGAGGAGGATTTTGACAACTAATTAGGTTAACTGGCAAAAGATCAGTAACATGGACTGGATATAAAAAGGAGCATGCATCTAAAAATTGTGTACCAATTTCAGAAAATGTTCCTCCACCTAAAATTGCACAGACTTTGAAGATCCCACAATCTACAATAGAGATGCACCGAAATGAAATTTTTTGGCCGAAACCGAAAACCAAAAATGAGGATATACATGGCCGAAAACTGAAACACAGAAAGAAATCATCATGACGCTTCGCTCCATACATGGGATCACGCACTGCACATAGGTTAACCACTTAGTTAAAATAAAAAATATAAAGCATGTTAATAGATACAGTATGTCACACAAAGTAATATATTTGCTGTAAAAAAACAACAAAAAAGCAGTTAAGCTTAGGGCACCCAGTTGGCTAGCAACGGCCCTGGTTGGGACTGTGTGTAATTACCTCCCTTAAGGCAAAGCCCTGCAATTACAAACATGTTTAGAACTATAAATGGACATTCTTCTGTCAGTTCTTGTTGTTTACGCCACAATCAGAACGATTGTTTTTGATAACGTACAGTCCAAACATTTACCATGTCAGCGGATCACGTTGTTTATTTCTCAGAACCCTGTTCTTTTTAATTAACAAAAAAAACTATAAAATTATTACGTGTGAAGGGGGTTACAATGGGCTTCAGTGGGATAATGTGTCTAAATCAAGCTTCTAAATAGTTTTTACCGACCTTGCACTGAGCTGCAACAGCCGGACAAAACAGCAGCAGCATGTGTGTGCACAGACAGATGTCTTTTGGCCGAAAACTGAAAATGCATATTTTTAGCTGAAATTTTTTGGTGGCTGGATTTTCGGCATATCTCTAATCTACAGTGTATATCATCAAAAGATTTGGAGAATCAGGAGGAATATCTGTGTTCAAGAGACAAGGCCAAAGGTCAAAACTGGATGGTCGTGATCTTTGAGCCCTTAGCATTAGAAACCGGATTGACTCTCTACTGGGACTCAATGCATGGGCTCGGGAACACAAAAATAACCCATGAACACAGTTTGCCATGCAATCTACGAATGCAAGTAAAAGCTGTATCATGCAACAATCCTTTCAACAACAGAAAAAATTTGGCAAATCATGAAACGAAAAATCCAGCAATAACAGTGCAGTACAATTGAGCAGCTAAATTTCTGCATAAGACAAGAATGGGACAACATTCCTTTCCTAAAACTCCAGCAACTGGTCTCCTCACATCCCAGACATTTACAGACAGTTGTTAAAAGAGAAGGAATGCTTCACAATGGTAAACATCGCCCTGTTCCAACTTTTGTGAGATGTGCAATCATAATTACACATTTGTTGCTGAAATAATCTCATTATATTACTAATTTCAACTTGACCCACATTTCATTAATAATAGAGCACAACCTAATTATTGGTTAGCTGATAAAACTGGCCCATACAAGCCTTTCACAGACATATCAGAATCAGCAGTGTTATGGACTCTGCAGTGTGTTCCTCGAGGCTTTATTTCAGGCAGACTCATAATTGGCTTTCTTTTTAATTCCTTGCATTTGATACACATAGGTCATATGAAACCTCAGTGTGATCTGCTCCAGACAAAAAACAACTTAGACAAGAGATAATATGCAACAATTGAGGGTACAAAACGAGCAAGGAGGGTTTGTGCTAATTCAGCCCACATACACTCTGAGCAACCCAGGACTCTGATACAAGAATCCCTGCATTTTTGAAGGGCAGCATGTGTGAAGTGCTCTCTTGTAGAGGCCAAGGTGATGACATTGTACAAACTGAAGTGAGTGGAATAGTTTTCATACTTAAAATGAAGTCGATTAGCAAAGTCCCTGAGAACTAGAGCAGATGATATGTACACACAATTTTATTTATCATCTACCCTATCATTGGAAACATTTGGCGCTTTTCCACTACACAGTTCCAGCATGGCTCGACATGGCACAACTCTACTCGGTTTTTTGCCTTTCCAATAGTGATAGCACTGGGGGAGTCATGAGTGTGAACATGCGGTAGTCTGACATAGTCAATAGTGATAGCACTGGGGGAGTCATGAGTGTGAACATGCGGTAGTCTGACATAGTCTGCGCTATGGTCATGCAGGAAGTATTTAACTAATCTCTGTACCAGGAAGTATTTAACTAATCTCTGTACTGATTCTAATGATTCAGTATGCAGAAAAGAACCGCTTTGCTTGTCACTCAGACATAGTCTGCGCTATGGTCATGCAGGAAGTATTTAACTAATCTCTGTACCAGGAAGTATTTGACTAATCTCTGCACTGATTCTAATGATTCAGTATGCAGAAAAGAACCGCTTTGCTTGTCACTAGTTTGTAAGTGTCTCATATAAAACAAGAGCACAGCAGTTTCGCCCCCGCCTCGCCCACATCGAGGAGGTACTATAGGAATGGAAAAGGACACCAAACTGAGTAGAGTCAAGTCATATTGTGCTGGAACTGTGTAGTGGAAAAGTGCCAAATGTGTTCAAGTATAAACCACACTCTGTTGCAATAATTTCCATTACCTTGCTTACGGACATCTTCCACAGCAGCAGTCAGCTCATCCTTAAGGAACTGGCTTTCCTTTGCAATTTTTTCTCCTTTTTCCAGGAAGTTCTGGGTAGCAGTCTCTACCGATGCAGCCAGGACATGAGCCTTCTTGGAGCGCCCCTTCTTCTTGTTTGATGGGCCTTTGTTGCTGGAGTTTACCAAAGTAGTGACCTATGCATGGAAGGGGTACAAAATTAGTCAATGTGGCCAGTAACAGCTGTTTTAGAATCTCAAATGTAGTAAACAAAATATGTATATAATATACCAACACAAGTATATAGCACTTTATGGTATCTATGACCTTAGTAAGCTTAAAGACAATTTCTAACCAAAAATCAAAGGATTTGTGTTTATCTCTGAAGTTTCACCATTGAATGTACAATAAAAGGCACTCATGAATAAAAAAAGTTTTAAATGATTGTTTAACAATTTTTGTAAACAAAACGCATATTACAGCATATTTGTGTTATCTGATTCCCAAATCTCATTATTACCAATGAAGATGCATGCAGTGTTTCTATTACCTGGGTGACAAGAGGCTCCAGCAGTCTTTCAACAGCCAGAGTACGGATCTCTAGACTCTTTGGATCCCATTTAAAGTTGATGTTAGGTGTGTTGATGCTTGTCATGGTGTCTGGAATTCTAGAGCAAAACAGTTCAAAAAGCAAAGGAACAAAAAATTAAACACACATAATTGGCAGACAACCTGCAACTAATTTTTCAAACGCAACAATGACACACCATTTATTCTGCATCAAATAAAATAAATACCAAAACAAGCTGAATGTCTGTTGCCAAATTAGATGATTGTTTTTGTATGTTATAAAAGGATTACTTTCTGCTTTGCCAAAAAGAAATTCTACTGCAGAAGATACAGTCTGTAAAAATTTGCTTCAATCAATCTTCTGTTATGATTTTTAGACCAGTCACCAAAGGCTTGTGCAACATTCCAAACATTACAGTCCATGTTACAGTCCACAATGCCTCAACACTCAGAGAATGTCTGCCAAATCCAGATCACACCAACACTGTGGCCCAATTTCGATGTCTCTTTTCAGTCAGTGACAGCAGCTCCATTGATTAGCTATCAAACATGGAGGTGCAGGGATAATCAGCCAGCGCCGAGGGCTCAGGGGGTAAAACAGAAAAGCTGGTCATTTGTATTATGAGAACAATACTTAAGCTTGCTTTTGGCCTTCACTGTTGTCAAAAAGGCTGAACAGGGGGAAAAATAAAACAATACAAGAGCCTCAAAGCGTGACTACAATGGCTACCTCACATCCAACTTTATTGGGGGGTACGCAATACTTTTTACAATCTGACACCTTTTACTTTTTAATTTAAAAAAGAATTACTGGAATATACAGTTAGAACTAGGACTGGGAAATATGGCCAAAAACATTTTCACAAATAAAAAGTTCAAATCAGTCAATATCATTATTATAATAAAATACAAGACAATGTAATGTTAAATTTTGATAAGTGAAAGCTGATGAAAACAGTGAATAGTGTTTTAAAACTTCTTTGCGTATGGACAACAAATATTTAAGAGAAAATTTTTCATAAATCTCAGGTAAAGCATTTTTGTGTTGCGTCTCACACTACATAAACATCACATCAATCGATCTCTGAACCTCTGTTATACTGATATGAAGAAAATTATGCATACCAATATATATTAGTGTGTATTGTTATCAAAAACCAAAACCCTACATTTATTTTCAACAATACACAACAACACATCATCTGACACACACTAACACTAAAAAGGCATGATAGTTTTAATTTGAGGATGTCCTCAAAAAAACACTGCAACTGTCTGAGGTGTGAACATGAACAACTGCATGTGAAGACAGAAGCTTTTCATGGAGACATAATCACATTAGCCTGTGCTAATCCATACTAGCTGAGAACACTTGTACCTAAAACAATCATATTTATAGCTACAGTCTTGTTGATTAACCCAAGTACCCGCGTCATCGCGGGGTGAATTCCCGTTTACTTCCTCCAGTCTGGGTGTGGCTACAAAGTTTCAGAGGCAGATATCTCACTACCACGGCAAATGAAACCAAAGCTATCTGCGACACAGCTCAGGACTACAGGTGATAGATAAGCGCTTCTGAACTGGATTAAATGACCGTTTTAGATTCCTGTTTGAAGCAGACACATAAATGGCCCAAGATGGGTCAGCGAAACACACTGCAATGTGATAACCCAAGTCGAAAATTGCTATAAAATATCAAGGACTTTTGTAAGTAATTGTAGTAGTTGTGAGACAGGGTGGGTCCTACACCTCGGCTAACTGCTAACAAGTAACCTTAGGTGGCGTTCCACCTGTTGAAGCTAACTTTACCTCAGTTAATGTTGATTTAACAAAGACAATATCAACTAACTGATACTGCCATGTACAATTTAAGACACTGCGTTGACAAGTTTAATGGTCTTAACTATTTATTCATTTTAAAATACAGTTAACGTCTAGCTTACCGAACGCTTTGTTACCTGCTACCGCCTGGCGTCCCATCCACTGCACCCTGCTAATGCTAACCGCCACAACAACCACTGTTAGCCCGCTCTGGTGCTCCGAAAAACTTGGTCTTATAGATAAAGAACCGTCTACTACGAGTGTCGGTTGTTGTTTTATATCATAAATGCAGTCGCTGGGAACCGTGACAAACTTACCAACAGCAGTCCACAAGAGAAACTAGAGTTTAAAAGTTCAAAATGGAGGAATGAGAATTACGGAATTCCTTGCCTCAAAAGTTTTCCTCCCTCTTCCTCCTCCTCACTGACTCAGTGAAGTTGTGCTCCTAACACCCAAACGTTTAAAACACTTCCAGTTGAAAAGTATATCAAAAGGTGTCTTAAATGAGCTATAGCTTTGAGTTACCTGTGAAGTTTCGGTCAAGATTGTTTCGATAACGCAGACTGTTGTCCAACAATGAGTGAAGCGGAGGGCTGCGGGCTGGGGGGGGGGGCTGGGGGCGGTGACCGAGTTCCTGAACTTCCTGGCAGCGGGGCAGGACGACCACAGGACGCAGCAAGCCCGCAAGAGCAGGAGGCGTTTTTTAGGCGTGGCACTCACCCTGTGTGTCCATATATGGATTAATTACTGCTTCCACTGCTCTCAAATAAGTGTGGGGCAAGGCCAAACAGAGCGAGTTTTATGGCAAGTCCTTATGACATTCATGACAAAATGTCACTAGCCGGAAGTAACATTACAGATACAAATTATTAATCATAATTGTGACTATATTTATGACTTCATTTGGATTTTGGAACAATGACAGTTAGTCAGAATAAAAGATACTCACTCAACCATCTTTTGCTGTTTTAACTTCCACATGAGGGTTGCTGGTGCTGATCCCAACTGGTGCTGATCCCAACTGACATAGAGTGAAAGGCGGGGTACACCCTGGACAGGTCAGCAGTCCATCACATAGAGACAACCAACCATCCACTCTCACACAGTCAATTTAGAGTGTCCAATTTGCCTTATCCCCAAACCGCTTATTATTGGACTGTCGGAGGAAACTGGAGAACACAGAGAAAACCCCTGCACACATAAAGACAACAGGCAAACACCATGTAGAAAGACTTTTTTTTGCTTCAAAGGCAAGCGTGCTAACCACTACACCAAACTTGTGATCCAAGATATCTCTAATCAAAATGCAAAAAATATGACTATCCATAATTCCATGTTGACATACCTATATCATAATTTTGACTAGTCACAATTCCAATTTAAGATATCTTTGAAGTCCCTCCTGTCTTTACTGCTTGTGTGTCTACCTTGTCACGCATAAAAAAAATGAATGGCACAAACACAATCATCAATCCTTCCAGCTCATTATACAACATCTTTCCCCACCAAAGATCTGACTTAATATACAGCTTACGTTTTTATCTATTATTTAATTTTTAGTCACAGTTCTAATTATATGTGACTATAATTTGATTTTCGTTAACACAGCCTGGCAGGTTGTGACATATTTTTTTAAGATAGATAGGTGTTTTTCAAATTGCTTTACCGGAGCCTTTTTTTGAACTGAAACCACATTTCTGTCAGTGTCATAGTGTCAGGTGTTGTCCCACTTGTCCGGATTTTAAAACGACCTGGTTTGTAGTTTACAGGCTTCATTGCTTCCCTTTCCCAAAAATTCTCATAAATAAATATTTATGGCTGCCTTCAACTTATGTATCTGAATTAAGATGTGTTTTTACAGGTCCAAACATTGGATTAACAAACTGAAGTTACAGAGGACTCCAGAAAAAGACATTGCTCCACAGTCCGCTGACACAGCAGGTGAAAACACAGTGAGCAGGCTGTGCTGCTAAGTATTTTATTGCTACATAATAAACATCCTTCTACAGCTGCATTGTCATTTCATATGAAATGTTATTGAGGAGGCACGAGAGGGCAAGCAGATGTCACAAATATTGCACTTTCAAGGTCAAGGGCATCCACTGTACATGGTTATGGTCCATATGTAGAAGTCCCACATATGGCTTGTGACTGATAACACATAGACATTTTGATAAACATATTCAAGAGGCTGGTATTTTGGTTTGGGCATAATGACACGTGGAAGCCATAAATAGATTATCTGAAGAGGCCGGGTGAACAGGCCAGCCCCCCCACTTGTCCTTCTTACACAAACACACACAAGGGGCACGCTCTCTCCCTGGTATCATGTTATAACAGAATTAACAGAAAACATAAATTATTACAACAGTGTGCAAATCAGATGGGCCATAAGCATATATAGAGAGAAACTGATTTATAAAGAGAAGAATCATCTGCAATTCACACTTGTTTCCATAGAGAACATTACACACAACATTGGTGTTTTGTTCTGCGACAATCACAGCTTACACATAGTTTTAGTAGATGAAGCACCACCAGAGCAGCATGACTTACAGTCCTGATGAGAATGAGCTCACAAATGCACTATGTAATTATTAAGCTCTTTAATGAAGGCCTCAGAATATAATTATACTCTGAAAGATGCTCCTGAATATATTTTGTGCAATAATTAATTTACAAAGTAATTGTATTTCTCCTCAGAGTTTTGACCATGGCAAAAATAAAGGGTCGTGCAGGCATATTCAATTCCTGCAAAAAGAGAAATGTCTTGTGTGTAATGTCATTTACATCAACGGTAGAGGTGCCTGCCACAACACAGTGTAAGCAAAGATTTGTTTATCCAATTAATGCTCTGTGGTGGAGTGAATGATTCGATGTGGTGCAATTTTGTGCTTGAATGATGAATGTTTAGCTGCGAAACAGCTTGCTGGGAGGACAAGTTTGGGTGTCCTTGAACTTCATCTTTTTGTACCTGTTGGGCCCAACAAACGATAAGAGCACAGCATGTTATGAATAATTCCATCTCATTAAGAGAATGTGCACATGTTTGTCGCACACTGAATGTATAATTGAGCAAATGCAAATCTGTCGTATGTGGTACCAGGAAAAAAAAACAATGGTGAATACAGATTTTACAGAATATTTTTGGACTACAATCAGAATGCAGCATATTTTGTCCAGATAACATATATGAATATACATATATTATATGTTTGTTTTCTGAGCTTTCTCGTTCATGGTCCTGTAGATCAGATTTGCATATCCACTCCAGAAACACAATGTCCAGAATAGCGGTCTACTCTCGGCTCTTACCAGAAACACCTGTGATCACAACCACAGATGAGTTTCTTTCATTTTATCATATGTTCTGAGGATACGGACATTTATGGACCTCCCTGTAATATTAGTTACTCATACTTTGATGTTGATTGGATTGGAGGCTCCCACACTGCAGGAGGATTTTGATTTTGTTCACTGACATAAGGAACACAGCAGCTTCACCTGACTCATCCTGACAGCTGTCCATGGAGCTGTATGATGTCATCTGCGGGCTCTTCCTTCCCGAGCAAGACATTGTACTTTCACAATTAATAAGGAGTGTGGTGCAGTGCAGGCACCACTCTTCCACAGCAACACCCAAGGGGTGGAGAGGAAAATCAACAGAATAGCAACACTAATAATTATCCTTGGTAGCAGTCATTCAGTGATTTTCTTACTGAGGTGAAAAGAAACAAGGTGGATTAACAAACTCTCCCTTAGGAGGACATATCAAATATGTTTACTGTGAGGTGTTGGGACAGTGATGTGATGGTTTCAGAGGGAAGTCATGCCATCTGATTGAACCATTGAAAGGCTTGTTGAAGCTAATTCTCTGTTGGCAGTCTTCTGCGCTCCACCTGCTGGTTCAGATTATAGCATCAGACTAGTGCCTTCTGTTCTTGTGTAGAACCGTCTGTATAGTAGCGCCTTGGTTTTAGAATGAGCAGGAAATAGCTGAGCTATGCTTCTGCTCGTTTTACACAACCACTGAATAACCTGTGATTGAAGGTCTAGCATCTCAAGCTTTGTATTTATTCTAGGATGGGTCTTCAAATTCAAACACGCAATGTAACAGAGCAAGAGTGATGTTAACATTTTGGAAGGACAATGCCGCTGACGACATTACACCATGTGCATGGTTGTCTGTCTGTGCTCTCCTGGCAGCTCTTTTTGTGCCCATATTACCTCTGTTTCAATCTGCATGTGTTTCACAGATGGGGAGACAATAGTGTTTTCTTGACCATTATTACACATTCAATGATTACTGACTGAAAAGCAATTACCAGCATACCAGTGTGCAAATACACTTGTCAGCCCGAGTACATGCACTAGTCCAGAAACCTTGTTTTATACAAAAATTCCCCCAGGAGTTAGTGTCCTAATTTCTAGAACCGTGTAATATTCAAGCTGAAAGGACAGTGAAGAATGTGGAGGAAGCCACAAAATGAAACATGAAGCATTTCATAGCAGTAATGAGTCACAGGTTCAGACACCTTTTAGAGCATTTGTACCAGACATAATATACACATACTGTATGTGCTTCAAAAATACGGCAAAGCAAACTATCGCTGAAATATCACTATCACTGAAATAGTTGAAGAGAGCTTATCTGTACATTATGGATAGCTTTATTTATTTGAAAGGGGGTTCTGGGGACATCTATATGCTGATTAAAATGCCATAAAGCATGGACATGTTTAATTTTAAGTCAAAGTGTCATGAAAATAGAATAATGCATCATGTGGTTTGGGCAGGTTTAGAGTAAGACATCTTTGAGATTTTAGAACTAACAAGATAGCCTGGGGCAATCTATATGGGAATTAAAACAATACACTTGTGACTAAGTCATTATTGAAGACTGGAGCTTCAGCAATGCTTACGTATGTGATGGGATATGCAACATACTGCAAGAAATGTAAAAAACAGATTTCTACATTTAAAAATAGAATCCATATGTAATCTAAAACTGCCAGTGTCAGTATCAGAATTGCAGGTTTTCAGGTTTTAAACAAAAACCATATTAACTGCAAATGTCATGAGACTATAAGAAGCTGGCAATGGATGATACATTATGCTGCTAAGTTAATTTCCAGAAGAATTTTACAGCACTCTTAAGTGGTCTTCCCGCAGATAAATAGTGAGACTGACCCAGGCAGTCTTGTGGGAAATTGGAAATTGAACCCACCATGTGATGGACATGAGTGCAAGTAGAGAAAATGACCTTTCATTATTGATGATGTAGAGACATGACATCATCAGAAACTGATTGGGTTCATGCTAGTTATAGAAAGTGATGAGACATGGCTGTCCAAGACAACTAGCTCACCCACAGCCAACCTTTATGCCATATGTGCTTTCAGAAAATGCATCAAACCAACGACCAAACTCAAAGCTTCAATCCCTCTGTACTGAAAGCAGCAAAAGTGGAGCAATTCAATGGGCACACACTCCCAATCTAAGTCAGATGAGGATCGAAATTTCTCCAAATATAACAAATGCAACTGTCTTCACAGAACCATTTATGTCCACTTCAGGCCGTTAACAGAAGAAAAAGGTAGAACTAATGTTGTTCTTTCTGTGCACTGGGCCAAACCTTGTTTTTGATATAGTGTAAAGCATGGGTCATTGAAAGCATAAAATTCTCACATATCACAGAAAAAATGCAGTGAGGGGAAGGCAAAGCTTGGTGGGTTTGACAGTAATTCTTTCCGATATACGGAGTCCTGGTAGAGAGGATGTCACCAGTGTTGCTGTTTATTTGTGGTTCTCTGTTTGAGCTATTGTCAGTAACTCACCTGTTGTGCTGTTGTGATTTGAATGAATAATGAGGTGTAGAAGTGAGAGAGAAAAAAAGTTTGTAGCTGCACCTGAGGCAAAAGGCATGCTCCATGTTAAGAGCTTTAAAATTCAAGATACATTTCATGCAGAAATAGCTGTGTTTTGAATAATGAATACAGGACTTTTAAAAAAAGCTGATCCACTGATGTGCAAAAATCTTGTATGAAATAAAAAATACACAAAATACAAATGTGACTGAATGTTTTATATGCTCACCCTTCTGCAATATTAAAATGGTAAACAGCAGTTTCTATTCCTCCAAGAGTACTTGCAAACCTGAGATTTAGTGAAAATGTTTGCCATCCAAGTGAGATGGATAATTATTCACCAAATAAGCACACTGACATTCATTATTTTCTTTGTAATTTCAATATACCTGCAAGTGGTCATCACTTCAGAGATGTGACAAACACAGCAGTTCAGTCACAAACTAGCACGGCCCACTTGATGGTGTGTGGTTGCTGCAAACCTGCTTGTTGACATCTCCAAGGAGTAAGATACAATGTTGAAATACTGCTGGACCAGACAGCAATAAACACAGAGTCGTTGCCAGGGTCCACCACAGTAAACAATCACTGGGTATCTGTCAGCTGGACGTCTAATCAGTCATGGGGATGTGTCCACTTTAATGTGCTGTCAAGAGAGGTTTATGGATTTCTATTCTGACACATCAGTGTTGCCAATAACAGGGAATCTCATATGTCTATTACCAAAATTTCATGATATTTCATAAGAGTGATAAATGTTTTATGTATAAAAATCAATGGACAGATTTCTTCAAATGGGCATTTTCACTTCAGTGATTTTAAACACTAGCCTTTTATGGCCACTCACAGGAACTATAGGAGTTTGTTAGTTTAATACATCAAATGTAGAAATTACGACTTGCTTTTCAGAGCGGATCTATCCAGACTTGAACAAAGGTCCTCAGAGACAATTGTGATGCCTTTAAAAGTTTTGCCTAACCAGCAGTGCAAATGTTACAGCTTGTCGGTTTTGTTTTACGCCAAGAGCAACTGGGACCTCACAGCAAAATTAATGTAGAGCCATTTAAAAAGACAATTTGCACATTGTACTGTCCGTTCAATTTATAACAGTGATCTCAAATGTGGTATTCCACTTAGAGTTACATGGAAACTGAGGAACAATATCCCATTTTCACATCATTTATGTTTTAGGATAATGAGACCCACTGACACCAATTCATTACTAAGAGGCCTGGATTCGACATGTCCTGAAGTTTTTTTCCCAGTGTTCAGTGTTTTGCTTTTTGTAAGGCAGGTGATGAACCCTGCAGTTTGATTTTTTTTTTCTGTAGTAGCCTACTCTAAGCTCCTTTACAGAACTTTATAGCACAGTAACAACATGGAAATAGTATGATCATTATCATTATTATATATTTTTATTGATAAATCCAATAAAATGAAGACAGCATCACCATAATATTATTAACATATATCACAATTATTACCATAAAGTGTTACTATGTTTTTAAAATGAACTGGCATAATGAGAGCCATTAAAGGACCAAAAACCAAAAACAAAACAAAAAATCACATTTAATTTATTGGACTTACATTACGTTCCTCAAATCATCCTCGTAAAAGCAACCTAAAAATCTATAAAGACAAGGATTTGTGTGTGGAAAAAAGAAACAATTCACACCCTGTCAGTTTACATTTTGTGTGGCACAACTGGCATCCATCTGTAGTCCACCGTTGGACCAAGTACACGGCAGCAAAGACTAAACTCAGGGTTAAACTACAGTTGACTACGGCGCCGACATTTCTTTGAAGACAAAGACAAGACCGAGTGATAATAAAAGACATTGTCACATTGCAGTTTCATCTGGGATACAACTATTGTTGCTCCATTTAACATAACAATGTTATTTAGTGACAGAAGTGAAGCCTGCGCAAAATAAAACTGGCCCGTGAGAAATATAATGCAGCCCTTCCCAAAAACTGTGCCTTCTCTTAAGTGTAATGAAACCATCAAGTGTGAAGCATGAAAAGACGAGAATAATAAATGGAATGACCCAGCTGTGCTTTTACACAATCGAGAGTGAGTGTGTGTGTGTACCTGTTATTCCTTATGCTGTGGGGACCTAAATCTGTTTACACAGTCACATTATGGGGACTTGTCTTCCTTATGGGGACAAAACTCTAGTCCCCAAATTACTAAATTTTAAGGTGAAGACGTGTTTTAAAGTTAGACTGAGGTTAAGTTTAGGTTAAAGTTAGGGTCAGAGTTAAGGCACTAATAAATATGGTTAAGGTTAGAGTAAGTCTCCAGTAAACGAATGTAAGTCAATGCACTGTCCTCTGAAGTCATTTAAACAAGACTGCGTGTGGATGGTTTGGAGGGGTAAAATAAAGTGAAACTCGTTGTTAGGAATGGACCTAGTTAAAAGGGGCAGTGATCATAGCACAGGAGACGTGTATGAAATCTGCACACAGTCTGGATGTCGCAGCATCCACTGCAGGCACAGTGCGTCTGAAACATGGAGGACCACAGTCTGCACCCTCATCTAATTTCTTGCTGATTGTTAATCTTCATTTCACTGAGCGCCTTCAATGTTTCATGCAATATAGGAGGGGTTAATATGCCCACAAGGAGGGCATCTTTATGAAAAATGCATCCAGACAGATGTCTCTCTCGCTCTCTCTCTCTCTGTCTCCTGCCATATAGGACTCATCTGCAGTACATCAGCAGAGATTTTGTATAGAGAGATATATTTATTCACATGCAGTGACTTGCCATTTTAATGATTTGTACAGTAGTTGTACAGTAGTTAATGTTTAATCCTGAACCTGACCAAATCAGCTGATATTAATCATACATTCAATAAAAACCTAAGTCTCAAACAAATTAACTCTTAACAGGTCAGCCTAACAAAGGCTTTTTGGATAATTGTGTTAGTATCAAAGCCCACTCAAGAAGTAAAAACTCTAGACATTTATTGCAAACAAAAACCTGAAGAAAAACTAGATTGACCATTTGAATGTAACGCTATTGTTTTCCTGTGTCTGCCTGATGTGTGTGTGCCCAATTGTGTTCATTAAACAATTTCAGTTTTTTAAAGTTATAATACTGTTGTGGCTACTGAATCTCTTAACTATGATTTTCTGCTCACTGTTGGTCAAATGACAGGATTAATACATCTTAGATGAACTCATAAAATTGTAGCCTGAGTCCCTTTAACTTAATTTCTTTTATTGGACACTATTGCATTTCATGGCATATGTGTACAAATATGGACATTTCCTCACTTCGTTTTATAAAAATAAAAAAAGATAATAAGCCTCAATAACAAGACTCGAAAATGGATGTGTGTGGGTGTCTCGTGAACTTGGAGATGAAGACAACACATTTTTCATAATAAGTGCCCTTCACTCAGCAGCAGATGTCATTCCATGCAGGAATATGAGCCACTTCCTAATCTCTTAATGCAAAAAGTGGGAGGACAGTCAATACTCTTGACAGATTCTACTGTTTTTTAATTGTTTTTGTCCTTCTGCAAAGTTGTATTGTAACATGATGTAAAGCACCCGGGCTGCTCCAAAAACTGCAAATGAGAAGGAAGAGTTTTATATTACATTCTTCAGGGTTAGTTAATGGATGGTGATGCTCCTCTGCTGTTGCTATGAAGTTTTATTGTTGTCCAGGCAGTGTAGCATATTACAGAGAATCAGTGCTTAATTTTATTTGACTGTCACCCTCTGGTTTTAGTGCACTGACAGTCACACTCACTCACACAAAGCATCCTGGTTTCCATGACTTCAGAGGATGTTGCATTTATTTACTGGAGATTTATTCAAACCATAACTATATTTACTAGTGCCCTAACCCAAACCCTAACCCTGACCTTAACCTAACCCAACCTCAGTCTAACTTTAAAACATGTCTTCTACTTAAAATGTAGTCATTTACATTATGGGGACTTGACAAGTCCCCATAATGTGACTGTGTAAACTGTGTAATGTGACTGGGAGGGTATGTGACTGTGTAAATACCCTCCCAGGTACACACATAGGGAGGGTATTTATATTTTTATCACCATCCTTCTGCTTTTAATGCACATCTGACAAGTTTTTGTCAAAGCCTGTGGATGAGGCCCAGATTCACATTCACAGTCCCGTCTCTAGGCAACAAAAGCTTTTTGGATTAAAGATCATGGTTTTGTTAAACACGTCGGATTTAAACAAGTTCATGATCTTTCTCCAACATAACAAAGTAATGAGTGCCTGAGTTTCAATAAAAATGTTTAGTAATGCTGTAGACACTGCAGGCAAATAATATTCTGCAAGAAACCTAATATTCTGTCTGTAGATTTCACTAACACATTAGCTATCATTTGAGACTTAAATTAGTCTAATTAACCCTATAATAACGCTATGTTGATGACACTCAACTTTGACATTTTTTTTATAGAAGTTTTATAGAATATTGTCTTTGCAACACAAATGAACTCACTCTTCACTCTCAAGCAAACGCAGTTTTCCTTCTGGAGTAAACATTGACAATAGCAAACCTTTTCATAACCTGATAGTGCATTTGTTCCTCATTCTTTCTGGGCAGAGTTTTTATGTCTTGTCAGTGTTTGTGTTGGAATTCTCATTATGCCGCTCCTCCTGTAATCCAAAGAGTTCATGTTCATGCTGCTTACGTTCAGTCTTTTCTAGGAGGTGACCTCAATGTACAGCTATTATGAGATAAGACCTAACATTTGGGCTAACTTCCTCCTGTATAGCGGATGCTGTTGTGCGATATACAATGTGTTAAAATTGAATGCCACCAGGTAGCAGGACTTACGCTGACTATATTCTGTCTGTATTCTTTCCCATTAGTTTTTTTGCTGAGACTGTGGAAGAAAACTCTATAGACCTCTTTAAAGCCAAATTGAAAATGTTGTTTATTTCCACTGTAATGTGTTGCAGCCTCACTTACTGCAAGTGACTCAGTACCTGATAGTTAGCATTGGGTCAGGGTCCTGCTGATTGGAATTGATTTTGCCCTTTCTGTTTTCCAATTCTCTGTGTTTCTGCTGATTCAAATTTATATATGTCTTTTAGAGCAAATGAGAGAAAAGCATGAGGTGAAATGAACCTTCTCTGTGCGTGGTTGTCTACAAACCCATCATGTATTAATTATGGTGCAGTGCTGTTAACATGCAGTGTTGCTTGAAACTAGGCCTAATTAAAAATGCATGTTTGAATGATTGAGTAAATTCAGGTAATAAACGGTCAGCCTTGTGATAAGCCTCCCAACATTATAAATAAAATGTAAAGTGTAACTTTTTTCTAAAACACACAATTGCTGTTTATATTATTTATAAATAGCATTTTTGTGGGTTTGTATTTTGCACATCACGCATTTGCTTATACAACATGAATCAAATCATAAGGCAGGTGAGCAAAACTTAAAGGAGCTCCGGAGATAACTGACCCTGGTTTGCTCATTGCCTCATTGCTCATTAACAGGCTTTTTCTCTACACAAGGTGTTGATGGATGAGGGGAGAGGAAGTATCTAACAACACTTGTGAGTTAAAGGTGTTAAACCAACATGTTTTTGCTGTTGAATTTAAAAGAAAAAGTCATAGCGTGGGCTAGGGTTACAGCTGGAGGGCACATTTGTAAGGAAATACTTTCAAATGTTTTCTGTTGAAGGAAAAAATAAAAGAATATTGTGTAGTGGTTTTTCATGTCCATGCATGCCTCACATACATGTGTAACTATCTCACGCAGTGTTGGGTATGAATGTGCTAAGAATCAGATGAAACTGCAGTTCTAATACAGGAAATTGTAATAAATCCACAGCGATGGTTTGAATTTCTTGATCCAATCTAAAAAAATAATTATACTTTTTTGCAGCTGAAAACGAAATTCCACATCAGCATATACAGTAGGAGACACCACCTTTGAGAGGAAATGTGGCAGATCTAACATTTCCTAAAACATGTTAACTGAAGCTTGACTGCTCACTGTGCGATTCTGATGCTCACTTTTTTTTTTTTTTTTATTGAGGCTGCTGTCTGTCTGCATCTCAACACTGTCAAACCTGTAGCACTGTAAGAGGAAACTGTTGGAGCAAATCTATCATCAGAGCTTTGATGGCATAACATCCATCATGCTGTGATGCAAGGCTTTTGTCCTGCTATCATGTATGTGTTTACCATGGCCCATTTAGGGTGGCAGTGAGTCATTTGTGTAGCATGTATTCTACCTGTAGGATACAGGCAATGGACTGTAATCAATCTCCAAGTAGTTGAGGACATTATAGCCGGTCTCATCTATGCCATATACAATAATGCACTGGGGTATTTTAAATAAATGACTAGCCTTTGGTGTGTGAAGCTGCAGATAAAGACAGCAGAAAATACATCTTCCTTTGTCCCTTTCTTGTTTCATACAAACAACACAAGTAGTGGATTGCAATGTTCCGGCCTCACAAAGTTGAGATTGAGATTTATTTTCATTTCCTTTATCAGCCTCTAGATAGCAACAAGGTAAATTATTTGGTGATTATGGTGGATTGGGAGGCACTGAGTCAATCACTTTCCAAATGGAAACCTGATGGAACAAATACAAATTGAATATGGAAAATCTGTCTCCAGGGGCAACGCTGATAGATGGAAACTTGCTCAATGACTTCTGGATAATTCTTATTTTCATAACCTGCCCCATGGATGGCAACAGCCAATTCAGCCGACAGTATCACAGGAAGGGTTGAAGCCATATTGAGGCCCTGTGAACCAAGATAGCCGGGGAGAATTTTCATTAAAAAACAAGAGAAAACTAACAACTTTGCATGGACCCTGGCTATAGTCATGGTTGAAATTCCCTCACAAAGCTTTCATCACAATGCTCCGCTGACTTTGATGAATTTCATTCTGCCTATTTCCAAACCTACTGATGCCCTAGCATACTCACCATGCACACACACATGCACACACACACACACACTACCACAAACTCAAACAAATGTGAAGCATGCACAATCACATGTTAAAAAGAGGGAGGAAGGAAGAAGATCGAGAACCATGAATGCAATGCCTTCACAAAGAATAAATCCATGTGTTCTCACTGTTACATTGTCATGAGAAAACACACTTCCCTGTGGCTTTTTTTCCTCTTACTCCTGGGAGCCTAATGCTGCCATGTCTGTCCTACATTATTGTTATCATTTCTGGTAAGTTACTGGGTAGACGTCTCTTGCTTTACACAGTGATGTGATATTTTCTCACAATTCGGGTGTTCTTGGGTGAAAACCTCTAGTTCACCCTTTCTTCTAAACCCTTCTAAAGTGCTGGCATGTCATAACTCACGCAGCCACCCATGCTTTGCAGCCAAGCCCAGGAGCTTCCTTGGAGGAGATTAAAGAAGAAAATCCTGAATGCATGGAGGAACATCGGCTACTTTGAACACTTGTCTTCACTGTCAAAGTGAAACACACACAATAACATATGAAGGCAGAAGGAACTGTTCACATGCGAACAAAGCAAAGCAAAGTCACGTCATCTATTGTAATGTTTTTCTGCTATAGTGATTGCTGAAGTTGCAAAGAAATGAAAAGAATAGAAAAGAGCAGTGAGCTACGATGTGCCTACTCCTGCGTTGTGAATATACTTCTTCACATAGGCTATCACTGTAGAGGCTTGCTAAATTAAATCTAGCCTGTTGAGAATAAGGCTATTTTTACCGGCATCATGAGACTGAGAGCCAATCCAGGCTGGAGCTGCCTATACAGAGTGGAGGCAATCTTGGTTCTGAATGGCTCTGACCGCTCAATCAGCAACACACTGCACTCCAAAGGAAATACAGCGAGGCAACCACTTCAGTCCTGACAATGATTTCTTTTTCTTTTCTCTCACACATTATCTTCACAATCACCGGCACAGTGACATATCTCATACAGTGTACTCGTAGGGATGAGTGTCCATGATATTTGGTATCCACGCATTCACTTTGTTAATGAATTGCAGATTCTGAGCACAGCTCATGTTCACTTTCAGCCTTGGTATGATAATTAAAAGCTTTAATAATAGGCACAGTTAAGAGTGATGAATGTAAACCATTGTAATAGTGCATCAAACCATAAGGGGGGGGGGGCACCACCTATTATATTTTCTATTCATTTTTTGTTCATTCAGAACAGCTTTAGATGAAAGACTTAATTCAAAATGCACAAAAAGAATGGCTTGCACAGGGTGTCTCCAAGTCTGAGTGAAAATTTGCAGCATGACTCAGACGTATTGGGCAAATTAAATGCGGGAGCATCTGACAACAGAAACACAAATCAAAACAGGTCCAGACCTGCCAGATTTTTTTTATAACAGCAATAAACCCCACAGGCTGCTGGTGATATACCCAACTGACTGCAAGCTACCATATGTATGTATAAGTAGGCTGAAATTTTACATGCATGTCTACTTTCTGCCCAAACCTCTATTTTGCAGCAGTGATTTGGATTTGTATCATAAGATGGAGAATAACAAGGGTGAGGATGATGTGCAGTGTTATCCCTTGACCAGTAGGTGGAAATGCATGCATATTAAGTGGCTGAGTCACTGCCAAAGAGCTTTTACTGCAGTGCCAGCTGCAGACAGAAGAATCAGTAAAACTTCAAGACAAACAGATTTTAAATTGCTATTACACATTGTACAATACACTATTTATGTATGAATATTACACAAAATAAAGCATCTTCACATTACAAGAAAGAAACTAATTTATATAGTTTCCTCTTGATGTTTCTTGGTCGGCTTACACTGGTGCCTTCAGCCTTGTCATGGACTTTTCCTCAGCAGACATTTGCTCAGTGGTAACAGAAATACTGATTTTTAAACCTTCCATGATTCTAAGCATCAGTGAGGCTCCTCTTCCAAAATGACTTTCAGGGTGTTCTTGACCTTGGGAACAACAGAACTGTCTCGGCTCTTAAACTTACTCCCTTGTTGTGAACATATCAAGCAGTTTTTGCAAGATGACTTCATTCTTATTTCTCAAATGTTCTTGCCGTGTCACTCTGCCTTTTCCTGTAATGTGATAATCCTACTGGCGATGTTCACGTTTCATCAAATTCAAAACAAAAGACCTGTTTGAAATAAATGACTAAAGAGTATATCAGTTCAAGCTTACTTGATTGGCAATTATAAGTAAAAAAATAATAATAAAACACGCCTAATATATGAGTATTTCTGATCTACTGGATTGTGTAAGGGAATAGAAATTGGCACAAGTGACATTTTAAGGTGGGTAAAAGTCTAACAGAACAAAGACAGTCACTTGTCAGGCCTAACCTGATCCCCTTTGTCATGTAAAACCCCATTATTGATCCCCACACGCTGTAAGCTCAGTACTTGTTCTTATCTCCGTTGTGAAATCACTGAAGTCCCTGGCTGCAGGTTGATTTTCTTGTGACCATTTGCTCTGATGCAGTTTCTACATCTATAAAGAGATGCTATCTTGACACGTTCATTTTTGGTCTTGAGGTATCATGTAAGGTTGGCTCCATATGATCCATGTAACACAGTATAGCACGGTATATTTAAAAACTAATAAACTAATGAGATATAAAGACTTGACCAACAGCTCATCTGCATCAGCACCTATCCAAATTATTCATTAAATTTTATGGCTGGTGTGGAAAAAGTTGCACAATCCCAGGTTGATTGGAATGACTGTGTTGGAGCCTGTATATTACTCATAAATATAGCAATAAAATATATCAACAAAGGGGCAGGATGGGCGGGTGGGGGCCGTGCCACAGACTTATTTGCAGACCTGCAGGCATGTGTGCTGCATACTGATAATTTTGAAAACTCCAGAGACTCTGCATGAGCCCTCAGATGCTACAGAGAGGTGAGAGCTCTTGCTGTGGAGATGGTGAGCACTAATTCATAAAGCCAACTGGGCCCAGCTGGATCAATACTGCATACTGATTTTTATACATATGCTGTTTATATCTTAGAGGTGAAAATCTGATGTTTCACTTTTGCTTGTTGCTGATTGATGTGCACTTTCTTCTTACATAATCATCAAAAGATGTACCAGGGAACACGGGCATGGAGGCATTTTGAACATTGAACACAAAATAAAACTTTCTTGATGCCTGAAAATGAACACTAACAATGACTTCACAATAGGAGAAATACATAAAAAACAAAACGCCAATAACCATTTCACATGGGGAAACAGCTCAGGCAGGAGGTGACTGAAAAAACTAAGCAAAAGTCTCCATCAGAGGCCTTGTTAATACAGAGCACATGTCATGACAGACTAATCGACAGTCAGGGAAGAGCTAAATCACTCTGATGTTTTCTCTCTAATAGATTGTTTCCCTTATTTTAATTTACTTTGCATTTACTTATGTTTCACATGCAGCTATGGAACAATCACTGATGTATTGCTGTCCCAATGAACCAAACATATCATATATATATACTATACAAATCTAATTAACAATTGGAGAAATAACAGAGTTTACTCTGGCCTTTACTAGACTGTGACTGGTCATAAATTGCCATAATACGCATTATTGGATTAGCAGTTCATACATGTGCTTGTACCAACCTCACAGGAATGTTTTCTCTCGAAGTGGGAGGAAAAAGGCAACAACGGGAGTTATGCTGGTATTTTCATGGCTTCAAGCACATTTTGGTAAGAAATATATAACACGTTTTTGCCACCTTGTATGGAGACTTGTGAACCTGTATCTCAGAGTCTATTGAGAAATTCATATTTTGGTGTTTAGGAGATTCAGCAAAAGCACTAACATACTGAATGTATACATTCAAGTGGCATGGCCCTGAGGAAACATGAGGATTTCCAAGTTGGGGCAAAAAAGCAATTCGGGTGATGTGATTTTGCAATCATTATGTCACAACATTGACGGAAAGTGTGGTGGGTGAAATCATGACCATGATTATTCCATAAAGTTAAAACGCTGAGTAGATGATGACAAAGACACTCCAACCCTAACTGATCCCTGACCCACACTATGATTTATGATGATAACCTTAACAACTTGGTACCTTAACATTACCAAACTTCTACCATGGCATTGCCACATCTAAAATGTATTGATAGGTATTCAGTATGCTGGTTTAAGAAGGCAGTTAGAAATCATGTTGAGGCATCAGCTCATATATTGAGTACATTTACTCAATGTGCTCTCACACTTTTTGTGGTTTAGCTTTCGGTAATTTCTTAGTTGACTAGCTCTTTAAATGTGATACATTTGATACATATCTTCAGTCTGCTCGAAATAGGTCAACATTGCACTGTGTGCCTTTATTCTGTGCTATTTTCATCACTTTAGTTTGCGGATAAACATGGACATGGGATACACATGAGCCTCTCTCACATCATCCTATAATTATGAATATTGTCTTTGTGTATGTGACTTTTAAATCGCGGTGTAAACACTGAACACTCAAGGAAAGTAAAACTTTCTGCAGGTCTGGCTGCATCCATAATACCAGGAATGCACACTGTACTGTATGTCTAATTCAAATTGTCCACAAATGTACTTGGATGTTTTCAGTATGCTGGTTTTCATGATGGAAAATCATGATGGGACATCAGATCAAATATTGAGTAGTTAGTCAATGTGTTCTCAGTTTTTAAAATTTCAATTATCCCTCCAGAAAACAAAGTCACTCTTTTTGCGGTGCAGGTTATTTGCTCGCATCACAGCATGATTATGCATGCTTGATCAGCACGTGGCTGCTTGATTAAATCTTGACCTCCAGCATAACACCACGCCATTTCTTTGCTTAAATGCTCAATGAGTAGTGGATTATGAGTCAGTATTCTGCCTGGTTTTACACTTTAGGCAGTGGGTACAGTTGAATAGAGAAAACTGATTTGACAATAAAGCATGTCATCATGGAGACGTGCCAGTTCATGCAGTGCTTGAAAAGACCGCAGCCCACTCAGTTTGTTTCCAGTGACATTACTCGCACGTGCAGACTCAACCACATAAAACTGAAATAATGATCTGTTCAGTTATGTACTACTACATGTCAATGAGACCCTGTGTACAACACTCAACCCAGAATTGCTCTTTATCAATAGATACATGTAGACATAAAGACTAGAAATGCATTATATAGAGTAAATATAGACCATTTACATTGCTTCTTTACTATGCTTCTGTATAAGCTACCTGGACACAAACTCAGTCTTGTCATGGTTCTGTTCCTGTATTTTATTTTGTTTTTTTCTCCGACCGCTTCTTCTAACTGCTCATTTTTTCCTTCCTTTTTCAGCATGAACTCAGAGCTCTGCCCAGCAAGCCAGCCAGCCTCTGCTCTTTTGTTCTGTCTTTTTTTTTTTTTTGTTGGCTTGATCTTTTTTATAAATACATTTTCCCTTTTTGCATTCGACCCTGACTTCCACCTAATTTTGGAGTCAGTTTAGTTAACAATAATTATCATCAAAAATATAGAGTCATTGAGCCTTTTGTTACATGTATGGTGTATGGATGAGCATCCTGAAACATAGGAGAGGGAGGAAAAAGCCAGATGCCCTGGACACCTTTTTGAGTAGATCTATTTAAAGCTGCAGCAGGCAGGATTACTGGAATAATAGTTGATTGTTGAGCTTCCTGTGCAGATTAACCCGGAGAAAACCCATGTTCAATATATGTAGAAAGGTGACCAGGGCGCGGACCCTGGACTTTTGCTTCAAGGCCATGTGGCCCCCTATCTACCATCTATTAACTTTACAATATCCAGTTCTTTATCCAGTTCATTAAATCAGTTTTCTCATCAGTCCAAAAAATTTACCAGTCCAAATTTCTCCATGTTTTTGTTGCTGTTGGCTTATTCTCTTCTGTTATTTCCAGGTAGCCAGGGGTGGCCAAGGGCCAGCTTATGTCTGACTCCGGTCTGATTAACAGATCCACGCAGCAGTAGCTCAACTCCCAATCACGTTGTTGGATGTGCTAGTCCTAGTTTGACAAATTCGGTTTAGTACAATATCTGTAGGGCTACATGTATTTTACATGTATTTTAAAGCCCAGAGTTTTTCATTTAAATGAACCGACTCTTGCCTCTCACCCTGTGTTGGCTGGAGTTGGGCACCAACGGCAATTTTTAAGGGGTGATTTGCCCTCCTGGTTTTGGACATTTCATTTACACATTACAGTACATTGATCTGAAGTCAGAGGTAGACTTCCTCAGCATGGTTTATTATTTATCATTCCTGATTTCATTTTAGAATCCTTAGTTTTATTCTGGCACAAAAACGCACTGTTGTTGAAGCAGAAGTGGAAAGCTTTCAAGCTTGATAATGAAACAAGTGACAGATCAATAGAAAATCATTACCTGCCTTTCTGCGTGTGTGGTTTCTTTTAATGTTGAATGTACAGACAGGAGTGACACCAGGCAGAGGGAGGATGAGCAGCATGCCGCATTGACGTCTTTCATAACACATTATCACCTGTACCTGTAAGCTATAGGTCAGAAACACCATTATCATCTTTTTAAGCTTTCTTATATGTTTTGTAGCTATATATATCTTCACGGGGCTGTAGAATGTTATTCTACTATACAGCATATAAGTACTTTGCTTTCAAATCCACTTAGATGTATATCATTCTTGTTATATAATGTAACTCAATCACTGTGAAGACAAGATCATAAAATAAATGTACTTATGTGCACGCTGTTCTGGTGCATATACTGTAAGTGCGTACTGCACACATCACTCCAGAGGAATGAGAGTAAGTGCTTGTTACTCTTCACCTTTTTTGCCTCTTACCAGGAACACAACTCTGAATGTTCTACCAGCTGCAATTTCCTCTACTCAGGAAAGCTGCAGATAGCCACTGGATTAAAAAAGGTTTTAGTCACGCAGTGATCAACACATTTCCTTCGTGCTCTAAGTTTTGATGAACATTTATTCTCAGAAACTGAGTAAATGGAAACATATAGAGAATAGTGTCTGTGGTTACTTGGTAAAGTAATGTGTGCACACATTGTGTGAATTCATTTTGCTAGATGCCCTGAGGAGCTGCAGTCGGAGATCATATGATTGTCTAAAGTTTTTCCACAAGTGCTGTGTCATCCAGCAGCCAGTGGAGAACACAACAGGCATGCAAGCCAGAACAAACACTATGGGCAGACGCATTTGAGAGAATTGCATGTTAAAAGTTGCTAGTCGTATTGAATCAAACAAACAAAATCATGTTAACTGTTATTAAAATCAAGTTAATCTTGAAGTGGATTGAATATCTCCATAAATCTGATTTTCAACATGTTGGCCAATTGCTCATTCATATTGACAGAATCATAATCTGATCAACAATTCACCCACAGTCAATTGTTCATTTCAACAGCTTCAAAGAAAGACAGCACAATTAAAGCAATGCTGGTGTTCAATACAAACAGTTTTCAGTATAGTTTCAGGACTCCATTTTATTTGTATGCATGTTTTTCTTTTCTTTTCATATGTATAAGTTTCATTAATATTTTATTAGATTCACTCTGAAAGAAACCAGAACAAGCCGGCGGTGCTACATAGCTCATGCCAAGCATAGTCTCTGTGTGTGAAGACCTACAGATTTTCTCCAGATTTACAAATGAATCAGATAAATAAAAGAAATACAGCCTAACACGCTAATATTTGTAGCCAGGGGAGATATGTAAATAAAGTGGCACGTCAATGGTAATCTCAAAAAAGATAAAAAATGTATCATGACAGCGAGGCCAGTCCATTCCCACTGTGTTCGTCACATGTTTTAACCCTCTGAAACAGTTTGTTATACATATCTTTCCTTCATCCAAATTGTAAACTAAACACTGACCAGAGCATGCAATAAGCATTAACAAAGGCCCAGAGCATTTGTGAGATGTTTATCTTATCCTGACAAGAACCCATGACACTGGAGCCATGTGACAGCCCACTATCAACCGTAAGCCAGACAGGGAAGGCTACTGTTTCCTTTTTTTTGCTTCTTTTTTTTTCCTCTGGATTTGTGGCCGGCTGTGACAATAACAGTTGCTTTTAGTACCGTTGAACATGTTTATGCCTGTGTATCTGTGACCCACACATGACAGCAGTATATGGGCATCTTAAATTATAATATGTGTGGTGTGACATCTGTGAGAAACCAGACTGATATTCCATTATACATATACTGGTACATAAAAATATTGAAATACTGAGACCAGAGGCCTGGGAGCCTGAGGGTTCTGCGTAGTAACTTAATTGTTCCTAGGACTATGCTGTTCAGAAGTTGTTCTTGGAATCTTTTGGAGTCACTCTCCCAATTTCCATGTATGCCTTCCCAGTCAGCATCTTACACCCTGTATGATCTGCCTCAGGTGTGACAGACCCCAGCCTCTACTGATCTGGTGCTTAAGACCTGCTTCCGTGAGGTCATGATAAGCACCTCTTTGCTGTCTTTCAGTCCAGCTTTCTCCAGCGTTGGTATGTTTTTTTGTCTGTTTGTTGGTGGAACATGCTATGTAGGAAGGCTTGTCCTTCCATGTTTTCCCCTCTGGCTCCTCCTGGGTTTTGGCTGCCCGAGGCATTCACTTAACAGGACATCAGTGGCCATCATCCTGATGTATTCTTGGATGCTAGGTGTTTTATCCTGGATATCGGCTTTGATGCTCACTAGTCCCCTGTCTCCATCCTGCCACTTTGAGTACATCCTCAGAGTGCTGCACTTAAGGGTGAAACCCTCTGTGCATGGTGAAGAGCTTTCTGGTCTTTATGCCAGTGTTCTCTATCACAGTCTTTGGATCTTGTTCCAACCATTCAGCTGACTCTTGAGGACCTGAGGATCTACTATGTTGTCTTATATACATATATAATCAGCCAATCTCATGGCAGCCAAATTGTTCTCATTGCTTGGGTCTGTCTTATATCACTGTACATATGTATATATATATATATATATATATATATAATCCAATGATATCGATGATTTCAAGAGCCAATTACACATTGGCATCAAGAGCTTACACAACTAGCTAATAAAGCACTAATAACATAAATCAGTGAATATGATTCTAGCAGGACATTGAGTGAAACATTCATATAGACAACAAAATTACTGTTCATCACCCTTAAAGTGACACAGGAAAGCACAAATCAATAGAAAATACACATCAGCTGGATAGTATGCACCTTTGATACACATGCAGCGATGCAGGGAGTGAGCATCCCATTAAACCTGAAAACACTTTCAACTAAATGCGATCTCCTGCAGATACAAGCAGTGCACACATAAAACATGAAGAAGCTCTAAGCTACAAATTCTCCCTCCCTGTACCTGAGGCGAGCAACCTCAACTTACTTCCCCCACAAAAGGTGGAAAGATGATCCTACTACAAATCCATGCAAACTCCTTAATGCTCTCATCAAATAACGCAGCATGACAGGTAGTTATGCTCCTTACTTTAATGAGACCTCATCAGGAGTGATGGGACAAATCAATAAAGACTAATGAGGAGCATGTTCAGTCACCAAAAATAACATCAGAGTACTCAAAGCTTTTTGACCTGTAGTAAAAAAAGCTCCATACATTTATGTGAAACTGAACGTACACAGTCCCTTTGGAGGTTCAGAGAGAAATATTCTGGCTAAAAATACTCATATAAAACTGTAAATTGTGACTGAGGTGAGCTGTTTCCTTCTCTTTCCAGTCTTTATATGGTAAGACAACTGGTTGGATACGCACCAGTAACTTTAATAGTAGTGCCTGTTCTACTGCTTGTTAATGCAAATATCTAATCAGCCACTCACATGGCAGCCATTCAGTACATTAAGGCACGTATTAATGTTGAAGAAGACCCGCTAGAGTTCAAATTGAGCATCAGAATAGGTACAAAAGGTGACATGCGTGGCTGTCAGTGCCAAATGGGCTCGTCTGAGTACTGCAGAAATCGACTGACTTTTTTAAGACTATAAAAGGAAATCCAGCTGTAAACAGCAATTCTCTGGGAGAAAATGCCTTGTTGATGACAGAGGTCAGGGGAGAATGGCCACACTGGTTTGAAACGAGTAACTCTCAACAGTTACTCAAATTATTAGTTGTTACAACAAAGTCCCTGAACACACAAAACACAAACCTTGAAGAAGATGGGTTACAGCAGCAGAAAACTACACCTGGTGTCTTTTTATTAGGTGTCCTGTGAGAAAGTGGTATAGGTTTGGTCACAAAATTTACATTATCCTTTGGATGATGCTGTTTTGTCACGACTTTACAAATGTTATATTTACAGGGTCCAGCAGGTGCTAATCATGATGCGCTGAATATTTTGACCTGCTGTGAACTTCTCTCTGTCTCCTGTTGACAGTTTGCTCATATGATGCCACAATATCCTGATGTGTTCCAGTTTTTATGAGCTGCCTGAGGCAGGTGTGATTTGCACATTATCACATAATGGGCACTAACATGCTGTGGGACTGGTACAATTATGTACACCAGGACTCATAGCTTATACATATTTAAAAACAAGATTTTAAACTAGGATTAAAACCATAGTGCATTAATATAAGAAATTATATTACATTCATACCATTCTCAAATGGGTTCACACAATCATACAATGCTGATTAAGCCTATCAGTATAAAGGTCTCCTGTTGCCAGGTGAGATTCCTGGGTTGCACACAGGAAGTAACTGCTTTTTTGTTAAGTCAGACGGAGGCATCAGCAACATAGCGCTAGTAAAGTGAGACAGCTGCAAACAGGTTGGCATGTGACTGAAAATACAAAGACGTATCCAGAAAAAGACCCAGCCACTCAGCAGTTTGAAGGAATAAATGCTACTTGACCCTGCACGCTCCTCCTCTGCCTCAATCAGGTCTGATAGTATTGCTTGCAAGAGCCTGTTTTCAGATAAATGATGCAGCATTGTTGCATCACTTCTGTTCAAGCAGACCAAACAGAGGCAGAATAATCATAAAGTCAACAAGATATCAAAAGTTATACATTGCACCTTTAAATTGTCTCCATGAACATGTTCTTAGGACTTAATCTGCCCAAAATGCCTGTACATGTCCATCAGCAAATTTATATTCCTCACTGGATAGAAAAGCCTGTTTCAGGTTACAGTTTTTTTTAAATAGTACCCTCCTTAATATTCACATAGATGTACACATTCAAACTCAGGAACTATTTAAAGAGAGCCCCATCCTGCACTATTGTCTGAAGGTCTGAACACACTTACCCTTTTTTCCCCACACCTGTTCTCACATTAGTGCAGAATGCACTTGCCGTGCAGATTCCTCACAGTTTGAAAAGGCTGTGGCTCTTAACACTACAATCTGTTGAACTTAAAAATGGCCGAGCAATAATTGCATTCATGACTAATATTTTTATAAAGCGCTGCTCTGTCTACCCACCTTTTTTTTTTTTGTTACTTAACTTGTATACTGCAAGTGCCCACTAAACAAGCATGTAATCACACTCAGTCATAGACTGAGAGTGCTGCATTTGTCAGAAGGAACCCTTCAGACAAACTATTACAAGACATTGTGTGTTTGCTGGAAATGTCTCAGACGTCCAAAAGTGTTTAAACTTGACTTTAACATTCCCACTCCATTCATTGTATTTTTCAGTAGCTGACAATGAAAGTTTTAACTGTAACTACGGTGAGAGTCTGAATGTAATGTGCAGCCAAGTCTTTCATATTTAACATTCCATGGAGTTCCTCCCTGGTATACTGTAGTATTTGGATCATTATTCCTTCACTATCACTTTCCAGCCTTAAATGGAAAATAAGCATTAACTCATCCCATATGAAACTACCACAGTGGGTCCAAGTTCCACAGTGACAAATGTCTGGAAGCAGCTCTGGTAAAGATTCTATTTCTTTTTTTGCATGGCATCATGATGATGGTTCAAACTACTTATTTGCTGCCAAAATTTGGCCCAAGTTACTTAGTAACTGTATAAGATACTCACAGTGATAAGAAGGCCATTATTCCATGCACGCATCTCTGAGGCTGTGCTTGGATTTGCTTTGAGCAATATCTTAAATATTCAGATGGATATTGGAAACCTATTATGGTCCTACTGTTTTTTAGTTCAGTGTGTTCTAATATGAGCACATTAGCACTAAACACAATGTGCAGCTGACAATGATGGGGGAAGTTTTGTAAGTTGACTATATGTTCACAAAACCAAGTAGGTTATGACAACTTGACATTCTGATATAACAGCACTGGATGAAAATGGTCAGGGGATCACAACAGCTGTTTTAACTGATCCTATGGGGACATGGGTGTTTGTGCCAAATGTCACTGCCATTCACTGTTGATGATGCCATGCATGTGATGTGATTATTCACATCACATTAATCAACAGCCAGAAATATATGAGCAATGAAATTGAAAATGCATATTTACAAAGGATATTCAGTTGTGGCACAACAAATGGTCACAGCTACATCACATTTGCTTTGTTTTTCGCCCTTGAACTTGACAATGGAGGCACAATTGCTAAGCAAAAATGTCAATATTATCATTTTGAAATGAACAGATTTTGAAAAAACAATCTGGTCTAACTACTTTTTTAAAGGAGGAGATGTAGATGCATTTTTCGGACCTCATTTGCATTTTTGTTTGACAGTTTGCATTTCCTTGCATATACATTGTCATCTTTTTGGACATTTTATGTCTCGTTGTTGTATTTTTTTTGTTTTGTCATTCTATGGATTGAGATGAAGCACAGATGCCCCAGAGACCCTTTGGCACCCTGGACTCTGCACGTGACCAGAAGTGGATTGTGGGAACAATCTTCATTGACACTCTTGATCAAACCAATAGTCATCTTTGGTTCTGCCTCAAGAACGAGGGATTTATGCCCACAGGATGAACAAACTAAGATGATAAACTATAAATGAACAGCACAAATATTATTCAAATGCTCTCCACCATATTCTGTCAAAAGCCAACAGAGCTGAGATCAAACAGTTCACTGAAGCAGGTTAACTGTTCAGGTCTACTGTCCGGTAAAGCAGGAACAGACATAAAGTGCATTGAATATGAAAGCTGGTGTGAAAATAATTAGATGATTTTGAACAACACTGGGGCCATCATAGGGAATCAACAAACAGTTCCTGGGGTCAGCATTAGGAAAGCCTCTGTGACCTGTGGTCAGAAGCACAGCTGTCGGCCCCTGTCCTTTTAAGCAGCTCCTACTGATATCAGGAAAAAAGGCTATGCAGCAAATCACATCATGGTCTTGAGATCACACAGCAGCAGTGAGGGGGGTATTCACCATTAAATAATTTAATGGCCCTAAATGCTAAACATCATATGGAGAAAACAAATGGATTTTTAGGGGGGGAAAAACAGTGCGTTAGGAGTATTAGTTTTAACTTAAATGCAAAAGACTCAAAAGGTTTTTTTTTGTTTAAGTAACCATAACTGTTCAGATATTTTCCTGATGAAAATCTATAATATATTGTACCTTTGAAGGCTTCAACGTTTACTTAATTTAAAGAGATCCTTCACTTTCCTAAATAAGTTTAGTTAGTAATTGTGTACATTTGATAATTGACGAATTTACAGTTTGCCTAAAGTATACAGTGCATCTTAGGTTTACAACTGTGACTTAAGAGTGAAAGAACACAAGTAAATCATGGGTCTTTTTTCCTCAGCTTACCCTGGGTGGTGGTGGTGGTGGTGGTGGTGGGGGCAGTTCTCTTATTATGACACAACAAATGATGTTTGAAGGGAGGGAACTTCAGTCCGCTGAGGCGCACAGCGCTTTGTAAAGCGCACAACCAAAGCGCACGGTTCATAGTCTGCTGTCATTTGGATCCAGAGAATCTCTTTGCTTATATAAACACATTTGATCCCAGTCTCCGAATTATTGTGTTCTTTTTTTTTTTAATCTTTTAAACATTTAGCATTTACTGGGCGAATACGCGCGGGTGCGAGGTCAAGGGAAGCACACGCGCTCGTGGAGAGTGCGCACGAAATTCAACCGCCCCGTCTGAAGATGAATAACACGGGCATATTTTGCAGAGGCAACCTAACGGACAACCTGACGGACCCGTCATGTCTGAACTCCACTCGCCCGCCGCTGAGCCACATCGACATCACCACTTTCATGCACATATTCCCCTCCATCTACGGCATCCTCTGCTCAGTTGGAGTTCTGGCCAATGGACTGGTCATTTACGCGGTGGCAGCGTGCAAGAAGAAGATGGTGTCCGACGTTTACGTGCTGAACTTGGCGATAGCAGACATGCTCTTCTTGCTCGTGATGCCTTTCAACATCCACCAGCTGGTCAGAGACAGACAGTGGGTCTTCGGAAACTTTATGTGCAAAGCAGTTGTTGTGGTGGACGTCAGCAACCAGTTCACCACCGTGGGGATTGTGACTGTGTTGTGCATTGATCGGTAAGTGTTGCATTTCACCAGTCAGTCTGATTATGAAAAGGGATGAAACATAATACAGGGTGGAAGCAAATTCTATAAAAGGTCAATTAAACATAATCATAAACAACAACTACTACTACTAATAATAATAGAAATAAGAACAACAGCCTGTAAACTGTTAACCACTGTCATTATTGTGAAAAAGGGACATTTTCATCACAGTCCATAGTGTGAATAAGTCCATAATTCAACTAAGCATTTGCAGCAACACATGGGGACATTCCATTCCTTAAATAAATATTCTATGTGGCACTGATGCTGTAGTTACTGAGCTAATTCACTGGGTCAAAAAGCAAAGGTTACAGAAATGAAAACAATGAACAAAACAAGAAGGTGTGATGAAAAAGTCGAGGCTTCATATGGAGGACGAGTGAGGACCAGAAAGACTCGTTTTCAGACATCATTTATGAAAACTGACATGACCAACAGCTAGAGTTTGTAAATAATCCAAGGCACACAAGTGCGTCACAGATTCGGTTATGTTTTCCTTGGCATGTGCTGATGATTGAATCCTTTTTCATGACCAGGTCAGGAGAGAGGAGAGCAGAGGAGAGCAGAGGAAATAAGGAGCACAGCAGACAGATGAGACACTAACAGACCTACTGAAGAGGTGAAAAAAAGAGGAGAATACTTGGTAGACTAGTGTTGACGCAGTTGTTCACAGTTCAAAATGAGCCTATGTCACACTTTGGCAGAAGAACCTCCAAGAACAGGGTTGGCTAATATTCCAAATTTAACCGAGCGTAGTCAGGCATATGACTGCTTCATCAGCGTCAAGGCTTTTACAGTTTTCTGGTGGGGTTTACTCCTGCCGCTGAAAATAAATACAAAAAACAAGTTGGGTGTTTCTGTCACAAATGAGAAAGGAGCCATCGTTTGTTAAAAATTGTAAATCTATGCTGCTTCCACTGTCTCATGATCCTACCAGCTCCTTTAATCACAGCCCAATGACCAACAAATCAAATCAATCATTTGTTGCTGTTGGTCTGCCTTAAGTAGCACAGAGTCACAGTGAACACATTTAAACATTACTAAGGTCCATTTAAAACAAACAACAGTGGAATAAAAAAGGTTGCCAACAAGTGTTGCTTTGAATTGATACAAGAAAAACATTATTCAGTTTTTACTTTATTTCATGACAGATTTATATGGAAGCGTATTGTATTCACTTGAAAATGTTTTTTTTTTTTTGGTTTGTTTTTCGGAGTAATTATTTCTGTTTTTCTGAGTAATTTTATTTGGTTTGTTTTTCAGAGTAATTGTTTTTCCTTCTGTTTTTCAGAGTAATTTATTTTTATAGTTGGTTTGTTCGGTGTCATTTTTTTTTCTGATTTCCATATTTGTTTTTCTTTTTCTGAGTTTAGAGAGCATTTGAAACAATAGCCACATTCACTTTCACTTTATTGAAAGCTCGATTTAACGGAAATAAACATGACCGGCTTGTTCAGTTTAATCAAGTTTTACTTTGAGCTGGGAGATAGTTCTGTCTTTAAGTCATATAAATGGTAATACCATTAGTTTGTCGACTTTACGCAGGCACCTGAGGACTGTGTGAATGTGCGGGCTGGAGTCACTATAGGTCCATGGGTGTCACTTGCAGGTTGGAGGTTCTTGCGGGAGTTCGAAGTATCGCGATGATTCAGAAAAAAAATTACTCCGATAAATCTGAGTTCTGTTTTTTTTTTTTTTTCCTTCAAGTGAATGCAATACGCTTCTGTACATTTATGTATAAAATTGAGATCCTGTTTCCAAACCACAGCACTGGAGATAAATTAAATGAATTTATTTATTTATTATATTTATTTATTAAATATATAATATATATTTTTATAACATCATCATTACCTGGAAGGCATGTATTTAGGGTTCAAACATTTAACCATGCTTTTCAATGCAGATACTGTCAAAATGGAGCCTTATTTTAAATGGACTCTATGAGCTGGTCTTCCATCTGCACTATGGGGATCAATACTGGACATAGTTGATACAATTGATTCCTCTGTGGATGTAGACACATTTAGAAATGTAGAGCAATTTTAGTAGTGTAGGGCTCATTTGATTTCTTCTCACAGTGAAATGTAGATTTTGATCACATCACTATTCAACTTGACTCATCTGAGAGGAAATATCAGTATGTCTGAAGCGGAGTATGGATTTACACCTATTGATTCATCTGTCTAAATAAAAGTATAGTTATTTGAACATCATCTCAGCACAGCAGCTTCCATCCATGAGAACATTGAGCACATTAAAATTACTATAGTCTAAGATAACTGCAGATTAGCGGGAATTCCGGGAGAAAATTGCAAGATTGCTGTCATCCTAACAGTTCGCTCTCATGTCAGATCTCAGTAGAGAGGACAGGAATAAACAGAGTGACTTGTAACATGTCGACAGCAACTGAAAATGTGCAATTTGCTCACCTAAGTGACACTGGCTTAATTATTTCCCCCTATTGTTCCAAAGCCTTGGAGCAATAATGACAAGATAAACTGAGCATCTCCTCAAATTGTGTCAATTTTTCCTTGTCTAAATGGCACCATTTTACCACTGCATTCATCACTTCACTAAGCACATAATATGATGAGACTATGTACCAACGCTGAATATTTGGCTTCTTCCTCCCAGGTATATTGCTATTGTCCACCCCACCTCGGAGAAGAGGACCATCCACTGGACCATCATAATCAACACACTGGTGTGGCTGGGCAGCTTCATCCTCACTGTGCCGGTCATGATGTATGCCAGGGTTGAACGCAGACAGGGCATGGAGGTCTGCATGATGTACCTGGATGGGCCTGAGGACATGTACTGGTACACCTTTTACCAGTCCATCCTTGGCTACATCATCCCACTCATCATCATCAGCACCTTCTACTCCCTCACCCTCTACCATGTTTTCAGCTCTATCCGCCGGGTGAAACGCAAACAGTCCGTTTGGGCCAAAAGGGCCACCAAGATGGTCCTGATGGTTATTGCATTGTTCCTGATTTGCTGGTCCCCCTACCATGTCATTCAAGTCATCAACCTGAGCAACAATACACCCACCATTGCATTTATTTATGCCTACCACATCAGCATCTGCCTCAGCTATTCTCACAGCTGCATCAACCCACTCATGCTGCTCATCTTCGCCCAGAACTACCGTGACCGTCTTTGTCGCAAAAACACGCTGAACTCCTCCCAGCTCTCGTCCAAGCTCACAGTGGTCAAAACAGATGGTTCCAGTATACCCGGTAACCCAAACTACTGCTGTACTGTGGTGTAATGAGAACCATGCGCCACTTTGTAGATAGAACATATAAATGTTTGTCACTTGGTCTTGCCCATGAAACAGTATTGCCCAGCTGTTTCATTATTGAAAATGGATCCCATACACGAAAAAGTAGGTGCAAAGCATGAGCAGAAAGAAAAAAAAATACAATTCATATCAAATGTATTTCAAGTAGAAATGCTGAGAAATAAAGTAAAGAGGCCGTCTCTGAGCCGGGCAATTTCAGCACTGACTTTACAAGACGCACAGATGGGAGTTGGACTCTGAGGAGCGACTCAGGTGTGTCTCTTTTGAGAGAATGGGAGCTTTCATTAACCACTGAAGGGCAGCTTGTGACATCTGACATAAACAAATATTCACACATTGAGGCCTGAAACTTTATTAGTCAGCTCTGAGAGCTGGTGATGAAATCCAATTTCCCCTCATAGCTGTAAGATGTTTAATATGGAAAACTCTAAGCTTCACAAATTGTGAAGCCTTCAATCTGAACACACTTGTGACTGCTGGCAAAAATAATTATCGGAGCCACATTCTAATAAAGTGTAACACATGGATTTATTATGGTTAATACATTTTGCAGTACTACATAATTGAGATGTTATGAACAATTAATATAATAAATAATAAATTATGTTGTTCAAAATCATATTAGCAGATGTTTGTACATTCGCCTTTTATATATATTGCCATTATGAATGCTGATAATCTCCTAATATCAGTGACAATTCAGTTTAATTTAAAATGTTTAGTCTGCCTTTGTCAGTATTATGATAATGATGATGAGGATTATTATGTCTTTTGTCCAGATCACCCACAAAACTACTCTAGTTGTCACAGCCTGGCAGCCCAAAACACAGCTTATTTTTATTATTGGACCAAAGTTGATCAATAATTTAGCTGTTAACCATCAATAATGCCATTAACTCACTTTGTACCAAAGTTATGCACCATATAATTTGTAATTAGATGAAAAAATATGAAGCTCTGATAAAAAAAAAAAAAATCAGTACTATAGCAATTCTTTGATGGTCACATATTAGACAGGCATTTTATCATGAACATGTCATTTTTCATTGGTTGTTACTAAAACAGCTACAGCTTTGTGACTGTTGCTGTGTAAGCATTTCACAAATCTTCTCAAATAGCTGACGCATTCTTTTTTGCCTAATAATGGAGCTGAAAGGCATATTTCTGTTTGAAGAAATATGCATGCCATTACTATAGATGCTCGCCATGAACAGTTAAACCCACCAGAACGGCACGTTTCATGAGTCTAACTGCTGTAAAATTCAGCATAAAACACCAGTGACCGCTTTAGACCTATTGGCTCACCAAAGATAAATAGGAATCTTTCAGGCAGTCGCGATTGGCCTGTGGGAGTGCAGTTGCTCCCAGTGGATATATTACAATCTTCATGGATATGTTACAAAATAATAAATACTGTGTCAGATACTCAGCATTTTTTCCCGATCTATGTGTATTTTTCCAAGGAAAACCCCACCATCATATTGGGGTCACCTAAACAAACGCTTCTTAAAGGCCCAAATGAAAAAGAAAAAAAAAAGGACAATTACAATTGCTTTGTTACTTAGTGAGACTGATCATTGGCCAAATAATATATATCTCTCCCTCAGATTGTGCCTGTTGTTTTTGTATTTATTTTCACCACAAGATTAATCAGTATGAGTGACAGCGATCGTGCAAAAACAACAAAGGACATCATGAGACAGGTAATGCTCCTGCACTGTTATTGTGTCATTTTCATAATGTATAGCAAGAGGCAATGTACAAGAAAATTATATTTGTATTATTGTTGCTGATTATAGTTGTGTGTTTGCAGTGACACTGGGGCACTCAATGTGATACACAGCACGTCCTGTACATAAATCACATGTTCATATTCTCAAGCACATGTGCAACACACTGCCATGCACTGTATATGATTCTTCTGTGAGTTATGTGCAAAGATTGAAGGCATTGTTTAACTTCGATGAAGGCTGGAGAACCAGCAATGCAAAGCAGACAACTGGGCCTCAGGGTTGTTGCCTCACTTTGTGAAAGGAACTTATTTTCAAACTTGTCTGGTCATATTTGCCACTAATGCACACTAAAGAACCAAAGAGAGATTCTAGCCTGTGATATTGGGGCCTGCACTGATTGCTAAATAAAGCGAACTGAGATGACTGGCATCCTCCAACTTTAGCTGCACTAGCTTTCACTATCTCAATACCAAGTGGTCTCACCAAAATGCCCATTTTTTTATTGGTTATCCAGTTGTCAAGTCGAATGCCGTTGCATTCACATGACATCTAATCTCATCTAATCAAACCAAAAATATAGTGTATATGATTAGAGAAAGTGGAGCTATCAGTGCATTACTGCTTACCATGGGGGGGTAAGCATATATACATGCAGTGAATCATAACTTTAACTGTACATCATCAAAATAAAATAAATAATAATAAATAAACAATAAAATGTATTCCTGATGAAATCCTCACAACATTATTACAAGGAAGCAGCCACATGACATGTATAAGACAGGCAGTAAATGTTTATCTTCCACCTTAAATGAAAACCACATTTATTCTAAAATAAAAGTGACAGTGGACCCGCTCATATTTTGTCCTAACTTGTCTTTGTGAAGTGGCCTCTGACACCCTTTTAAAATGTGATATTCACTTGAAAATGAGATCTCACTGCTCGTGTGCAGACAGTTAAACATGTCATTTTATCCTCCCTTCTCATTCACTGGTACATGCAGCACCTGTTCTACACCAAAAACACATTCCAGCCTTGATTTAATAAAGTGTGGGACAGCAGTCCTTTTACATTCAGGACAAACACATAAATCACATGATTTGGTCCTCATTTTTCCTCTGCGGTGACTGCTATTTCCTATCTCAGTGAGGCAGATCCCTCCAAGTCCCACTGGAGACAACATAAATCAAACTATGGATTCCTATTGCTCTTGCCTGAAAAAAAGCCTTATGGTGTAAAAGTGTGGACTCTCGGTTTTGAGGGATAGAGCGAAAAAATTGCACTAACCGTTGAGGAATTATGAGCTTCTATACATTGTTGTCCATTTTCAGGGGCTCAAAAGTAATAGGACAAACTCAAATCATGAAAAATAAAAAGCATATTTTAATACTTTGCAGTCAAGAACTGCCTGAAGTCTGGAACCCATGGACATCACCAAATGCTGAGTTTCCTCCCTGGATGTGCTTTACCAGGCCTTTACTGCAGCCGCCTTCAGCTGCTGCTTGTTTGTAGGCCTTTCATCCTTCAGTTTAGTCTTCAGTAACTGAAAAGCATGTGATCAGGTGACTGACTTGGTTACTGAAGAACATTCCATTTAATTTCTTCAAAAAGCTCTTGTGTTGCTTTTCCTGTATGTTTTGGGATATAATCCATCTGTAATGTGAAATATTTTGCAGCATTTGGCTGAATGAGAGCAGTGAGGATTATTTAGTTGCAATCAACATTATTAGATCCCCACAGTATTTAGGTTTTCTGGAAAAAATGTAACATTTTCAGGTGTTTGCAACAAAGAATAGTTTAATAAAACTAATATGACAAGGATTTTATCCAAATTCAACACTAAATCCTACTTTCAATGACTACTGCAGTCTCAAAATTATTCAACCCCCTGAATAGAATTCCTCATAAAAGCACACGTTTGCAAATCACGTTTGGCCTCAAGAGTTTCCATTAGTTGCATCAGGTTTCCTTGAGATAGATCACCTCAAATACCAGGACTGTTGATGGTGACGTTTGATTTCATGTTAGAAATATGGCTAAGTCAAGAGAAGTGTCCAAAAAAATTCACAAGAGACCATAAACAAAGAAAGGGATTTAAAAAAAAGATAGCAAAGGCACTGAATGTTCCTAGAAATACAGATAGAAGCATAGTTTGCACGTTTAAAGTTGAAGGAACAGTGGCTGCTCTACCTGGATGTGACAGAAAGAGGAAGCGAGGACAGAGGACAGAAGCTATCAACGCTTGCTACCAGAGGCCTGAGGAGGCAGGTGGTCAAAAATCCTCAACTGACTGCAAAAGACCTGCAGCAGGACTTGGTGGCAGCAGGCACTGAGGTTTCAGTTTGCTCATAACTATATAAATAAACCAAAGAGGTTTTGGGATTCTGTTCTGTGGTGCAGTGAAACAAAACTTGACCTTTTTGGGGCCTATGGATCAGTGGTATGTCTGAAGGAGGAAGAATGAAGCATACGCAGAAAAGAACACCCTGCCTACAGTGAAGCATGGCAGTGGCTCAGTGATGCTCTGGGGCTGTTTTGCTTCTTCTGCCACTGGAAACATGCAGTGTATGCAGGGTAAGATGGATTCTATCAAGTATCAGGAAATTCTGGGAGAAAATATAATATAGTCTATGAGGAAGCTGAAGCTTAGATGCCATTGGACCTTTCACCAAGACAATGATCCCAAGAATACTTCAAAGTTCACCAAGGCTTGGTTTCAGAATAAGTCCTAGAAGATACTCGAGTGGCCATCACAGTCACCTGACCTGTAATATTAATTGTGTTATTTAAATTGTTCTTGTTGAATTTGTTTATTGCAAACTCATGCTTGTTTGTAAATTATTTTGACTGCTGGTGTAGTATGTTTTTAGTTTTCCAGAACTCAGCAGGCTTTTTGAGATGTTTTCTAGCAAATTCTATTCCAGCCTTCCTGTTCTTGTGTCATCAATGGGTTACAACATGTTGTCTCTTGTTTATAGACTCTGACAATGACACATCTACTTCCTCAAGTGTGTTCTTGACTTGGCTGGATGCTGTAAAGAGGTTCTGTGATCAACCACTTGCATGGTCTTTTGGATCTTTTTGTGTTTCTGGTGTTTCACCAGTGGATTCTTTCTTTTTTAGGAACGTGCCAAATTGTTGATTTGTGCACTCCTAATGTTTTGCTAGAACTGTGAAAGGTTTATTTTCTTTCTCAGCCAAATAATGGCCTCCTTCACTGGCCCTTCACTGGACCATTGAAACTCTGGACCCCAATTTTATTGAAAAGCCATCAAATGCAAATTCAACATTTGCAATCAGCTGCAGGCCTTTATTGGCTTGATCTGACAGGGAATAGTAAGATAACTGGCCACACCTGGACATGGAACAGTTTTTAGTCAATTAGTGTTGCTAACTTAGTCATATTGTTGCTATATTTAGTGACTTCTCAGACTTTTTTGTCAAAAATAAGACTAGTGACTTTTTGGCATAACCCTTTCCTTTCCGAGAAGAAAATGGCCAGTTCATCCCATGGACATATTATAGGAATGGTTCTGTCACACATGTGAGCTTCATCTAGCTGTATTTACTGTGGGCAGACACTCGCTCTGAGTGTAGAGACAAAAAAAAACAAAACACTGTGACCACAAAGACAACACAGAGTCACCAACTAGAATGATCTGTGGATGTGCAATGCAGCTGACCATGTGCGGAATAATCACTAATCTGTATTGTTCAGTCAAGTAAAAATAGGTTCGGCTTTCCGCTCCCCTTATTTAACGACTGAGATTGTTCTTCTAAACTCCCATGTCTGAAGTCATTGAGGACAGGACGTGTTCCACTGATATCTAACGTCTTTTCAGGCTGACTTTAGTTGCTTTTCATCGACAGTACATTGGCTACACTGACTATCACCAAACACAAGAGTATAGCAACGACGACAAAGATAGGGACAGTAAATGCCAGCATAAGACAGAGGTGGAACTATGACATCATCATTTACACAAAGTAACATATTTGTTGTGTACACCCGAAAAAATGTCCACATTTTTTTTGCCAGTTTCAGAGGTGTTTCAGGTCTCCCAAAATGCTGTAGATGAAATGCCAATATATAAAAAACCTATGCATATTCACCTACACCCATTTCCATGTAGACATACTCAAAGAGGCCTGAAGGGCATGAACATGTTTTTTGATTACTTCAAACACCGGGGCCTCACTGAATGTGTGAACAGTGAGTCTGAATGGCGAAACATTTTGCTTTTCATTTGGATACATTCTGTAAGCCTTAATAGCGTTTTCCACTACTTCCTATGATGATAGTACAAGGTTATCAGCAAAAAAGACAATAAAAATGATCTTTGAGCACCTTCTCGACCAAAATAGCGGCCGGTGAACAATTTCATGCTGTGGCAACAATAATGGTCTTTCTACAGTCTGTTATTGTTGCCTTGTTTTCTCCTCTCATTATGTGATAATTCTCGGCTGCTGCTCTAAAGCAGACACACACACAGTCTCCACCTGCTGCCGACGTGAAAATTAACCAAATAGATTCATCTATACACACACAATAGATAGTAGTTGTGCACGAACACAGTATGAGGACAGGTACACGTGAAGCATTTTATCTCTGTATATTTGGAACCTCTGGCTGCCCACATCCCTGCAATGTTTTCATTTGTTGGGATGGCAGTAATTATTTAAAATGCCAAAGGTTGCTGTTGTACATATTTTACATCATTCACCTTTAAAAAAATATATTATTTACGACAGAAGGCAAACACCTGTGTAAAAACAAACATGCAGATTAGCAATGCAGTCATGTATGTAACATACTGCAGTTCAACATTACCCTTGAACATGCCATATTCCGCCAGTTTGATTCATTAACTTATTCACATCTCATTACGTTCCCACCCACTCACCTAACGGAAAGTAGAGAGGTTCAGGAGCAGGAATGACAGGCACTATTCTCTGTGTTACAGCTGTGGGACTCTTTGAAAAATGATTTGAAGTTACACAGTGTTTATTAGATGTGTAAAGTGTGTCGCAGTAGTGTGGTGTAGACAGAAGAACAGAATATGATGAATAAGAAGAGAAATGTGTTTTTAAGTTTATCTCCACCAGTTTGGACAAAGGCTGGGAGCCCATTCGTTTGGTCTCTTATCAGATTTCTCTGCAGTGCCTCTGGTCTAGCTGTACAAAGTCACTGAAATCTGTCAGGTTTCTTTGTATCAAAGCTCACATTCAGACATTTGTTCTATAAATTCTTCAGAATTTGAATCACATTCCAACTTTCTTTCAGAGCATCCCATGTGATTTTTCTTTTCTCTCTCTCTTTTTTTTTTTTTTTTTTTTGTTTTGGAATATTTTCCCCTGAAATGTTCCGAAAGATGTTCACTGGGTTGAGGTCTTGTGACCACAGACAGAAAGCCTTAAAAGTGAACACGTCTTGCTATTTCTCGGACTTAAAATAAGCCCAGCAGGACTCTGGTGCATATTTAGGCTCATTATATTGCCTGAAAGCAAATCATTAGCAACAATATTGTAAGTCTCTGCTGAAGAGAACAGCACTTGTCTTTGATCGCCATGGAGATGAAGACAAATGTGCTAAACTCAAGGTCAAACATGTAAGCACTTTTGCATTAACATGAAGAGTCTAATTTATATCCAAAATTCACTCCTTTCAAAAATATCACTTGACTCCAGTGTTTCTTTAATACTCAGAACTACCTCCACTTCAAATGACAAATTCATTTTGTTGACAGTGTTACAACCACCAGGAAACAGAAGTTGCAGTGAAATTACCCAATTAAATTAAGGCACTGTGACTAGCTACAAGAACGTGGATCAGAACGAACAACATTCAGTTTTATCCCTATTTTTCCTTCCTCCTCTCTTCTATCATTTCTTTACTTCAGCTGATATCCATTAGATTAGATTAGACAGCTTTATTAATTCCCTGAAGTGACGTCACCCGTGCACAGCGTCAAACAGCAAAGCACACCTGGGTCACACAGGCTCCAGCAGACAAACTATCGCTGCAGCAACTCAGTAACTAACACATACACCAAGCAGTCAGTCATGTAGATCAGGAGCCTGTCACCAACAGTTAATAAACAAATGATCAAAAGGTCAGTTTGCATCTGATTCGCCTTGAAGATAAAATCTATGTTATAAAACAGCGGACGGCATCAGACATCAACTTCAAGTATATATAGAACCCCACCCCCCTTTTTAATAAGCTGCTTGAATCAATAGCATCAAACCACTGAAGAAGTCCACAGTGAATGTAATACAGACCAGCCATGCAGAATTGTATTATTTGCCATCACAGTGAATCTGAATTTAACATTAACACCCATTCATATTCATTTGGCAAGTTTAAATGTGACCAATAGTGTTGAAATTCAATCAGATACCGTTGGTCGATGGTTTAACTGTGATAGTAAAAGCATATAAAGCTTATGGTGCAAGCCAGACATGACTATTACACCAACTAGTGTAAAAGAAGTTTGGGTTAACAGTCTGCTTCAATGATCCACAGTGGACAAAACTCATAAACTTGAAAGTCATGCCCTCTGGTCGTTTAGGCATAATGACCTGCATTGTCATAAACACCATTCTCCAGCCCTGCAAGATGAATCTTGAGTTACAATGTAAGGTCTGTATCTTGTCATTGTGAGCTCTAAAGTTTAAAAAAAAGTATGTATTGAAAGGAAGTTTTGTGTAATTCCTGCATGACCGACTGACTCATGTAAAGTGTGATTTCTAGAAGGTTTGTAGGAAAAACATTCTCACTTATGTGAGAATGTTTTTGTAGGATAGGATGCTGTATGTGAACAACATTAATCACTGTTTCCTGAGTGTGGTGCTACAACATTTCTGAAAATGGCACTTATCTTTGGATTGAAGATGAACTTTGAATATCGATAAACAGCTCAGTGTAAATCATTTCAGGAAAAGTTACTCTGTTGACCTGAAAATACTTTGGTTAAATATCTGCAAATCAACAACGATTTAGAAGAAGGCTGATGGCATAAGAGGTTTACGTGATAATTACTGACAGATTTATCTTCTTTTAGTGCATTTTCAATTAAATAAAGACATTTTTCTTTGACTTGACTTGACCTTACTCTATGGCATTATAGATCACTCACACATTTCCATTTTGTCTGAGTTATTTTTGCAACCAGTAGTGGCGCCCCCTAGTGGCTCTTCAATATGTTATCTTTTTTTGTTGGCCTCAAAACAGAACTCCATTCAGGATATGGTCTATGGTCTGTGACTGTGGAGGCCATTTGTACCAGGGTCAGTTTAAAGAAGACATATGATGCTGCTAACTGTGTTACGGGGGGGAGAGACTGAAGTAAATCCTTCCCTTTATCTTTCACGAAAACAACCGTGATGAACTGTACCTTCACATGCACTAGACACATAGAAAGGTAACCTCATCATGTCTGCCTCCTTCAAAAAACAACCTATAGATTTCACTCCCAAACAATCCATCCTCTGGTTTGTTTCCTAAAAAACATTATTTAATGAGCTGAATAAAGTCATTCAGTTCATCAAGACCCGAAGAAATCTTAAATTCTGAAGAGAATGCTGAATTTAAGACTGACACACTGAGATCAAGTCAGCGATAAAAGATTAGCTGCTTGGTGAGCAGGTGACTTTGTCCAGGGCTGATAATAGTACGTTTTTAGTCATTTTGAACGTGGCCGTTTTTGGTTATTGTGGAATAATTTCATTTATGTGTGCAAAGTCAAATAATGGAAGTATCCAAAATAAAACTAGGATGTTTGAAAAAGCTGTGTTAAAAATTCTTTGCTCCGTTTAACAGCACGTTTATCAGCATCTGATCGAATCACTCGGTCAGACGTTAATAGCAGGTATAAACAGGGCCCATAGTTTTCCGTCAAAGCATTACAACTGCCTGTCCATTAAAATATGCCATAAAATCTTGATTACACCACTACAATCCACGACAAATCCTGTGATGTTTGGTGTTGAGCTGATCTCCAACTGTGGTCTGCTGACTACACGCTTGCATGTTAAGAAAGTGAATTGGTTAATTCAGTGCTGGGAGGTTCGAAATAAAGATACAGTGTAGGAGGAAAAAGCTGCTCGAGTGAACCACTGTGAGCATTAGCATGTCTGGAGCAGTCTGGAGACGCACAGCTGTAGGCTCAGTAGGTGGACAGATGAGTGGAACAGGCTTGTGTTGTGTGGCAAGTTTCAAAAGGATGTTTTCACTTCAGATTTTTCCCACACACACTGAAGTGACTCAGAGCTGCTGCTCCCCTGGTCTTGAACTATTAAACCCTTTTCACTGGAGCTGCATATCTCACATTATTGGGACATTTCTGTTGCTGATTTGCTCATAAAATATGTTTCTCTTGACATGACAGACTATCAAGGTTTGTGCACGCTGTGCTGCCTTTAGTCACATATTCCCTATTCACAGAGGTTGAGCTTAAGCAGTTGAATAAGAAAAATGTCCAGTATCTCTGACATAGCATTACATGACATAACCTACTAAAGAGCAAAAATTTAATGGACACTGAGGGGTCCTACACACAACATCATCCGACATTTTGTTTGATAGTTTCCATGCCTATTATTGATCCATTTATTTAATTAATGGACCGGCATGTAAAAAAGACTGCCGATTGTCACAAATGGAGGACTCTTTCACTCACTCCCCACTTGCCAAGTGCATCAAGGAACAAAACTGTTAAAATAGCAGAAGGAACCCTCAAGACAGACGTTGCTGGATGGAGAGATGGCTGAATGTGAAAAACAGAGTGATGGATTGATCTGACAGCAAAAGAGAAAGGAAATGGGATGATTGCAGGCAGGTGCAAAGAGAAAGATCACAATGAGGTAAAAGATTGACTCAAATTGGGATTCAGAGTTCAAATTTTTAAATTAAATTTGTGTCACGTGTCAAGTATCTGGTCCTAGAAAAGAATGCATGCAACATGAATGAAAGTGGTAATATCAGAATCCATGCAGCTGATTGTCTATTCGCATGACCTCTGCCCAACAGTGGAGGAGAGTGTTGTCTTCTCCTGCTAAATCTACCTCACAAATTCACTTCCCTTTTGTGCCTGATTCTCCACTAGGGGAGATCCATAAACATACATCTCATCTCCGGCAAATGCCTGGCTTTTGAGAGGACAGTCACATTCAGATGTGAGACAGCTGTAGTTAAAAGTGGGCGTCATCCTACATGATCTGCATTGAATCAGATTTGAACAGTGTGACTGTAAAGGAGTGTGTCGAGTGTAGCCATAGAGGTACGGAAAGAACTGGTTTAGTGCTGGAGAGGGAAGCTGGGGATTTAGGGTGCTTTCATCCCTAACTTAGATCGGTTCTAATGGGCTTGTGTGAACACAGATAGGAGCAACAGCACTGTTGCAATCAGTGCTACTGCCAGAAGCAACTTTGATAAACAGAGTTCAAGGTACACGTCAAAAAGAGTCTAGATTTATAAACCAAGCAGCTTACCTGCTGAGTCTTCAGAACACAAACTGGTAAATAGGTCATTATAGGGTCATTATATGCCTCCAGAACACATCTTTCTAATCGTCTTCTCATCGTCTTCAGATATTTGACTCTGTTTTCTCGGCGTAGCCTAGTTACTCGCTGAAATTGGAGATGTTCATATACTAAACACTAGTACATCACTGCACAGGGAACGTTTGCAATTACGTAGCGTTTAGAGCAGGTCGAGTCAAGACAGCAGTGTGAAAGGGAATCAAAACTAAGGTTAAGTGTACCATTGTAACCAGACCGAAATACAGGTACTGATGGACAACAGGTGTGCAGGTGAAGCAGCAGGAAGTTCAGCAGATCAGCCACACCCAGCCAGAGAAGACACACAATCACAATTAAGCTGTGCAAACACAAGATTATTTTGCCCTATGTTCCCCACGATTTACAGTCTGCACCAGTCAGCACTAGTTAGGGACAGTCGGCATGGATAGTTGGCACAGAAATCTTTTAGTGTGCGAGGCGGAAAGCAGTCGGTTAGTGTGTACTCCAAGTCCTTTTAAATTCTGTAATGAGTGCGAAGGTTGTTTTGAGAGAAAAACTGGGGACGAACCCGAATATTTGCTTACCGGAAAGGATGGTGTTCTTTGTTTTTGTCGTAAACCTCTGCTTCAAAATGCCAAACACACATTACGTGGGCTGCTAAAGAAACATGCTGGTGCTCCTTAAAGCAAGTATATATACAAAGGCTTTTCCTAAAGCCACATAACCCAAACCATTTGTAACATTGTAACTTAAAAATTTGCAACTATACTCATACAAACGTACATATGGATAGTCTGTTCAATATCTGCCAATAAACCTTCCTACGTATGACAAACTGGACCTTAAAGTTAGCAGCTATAATAACATCTATTTATCTAAATAAGGTGTTGGAAAAATCCACCTCAGTTTGTCATTCTGCATCAAAAGCTCAGCAGAATACAGTATGTCCACCTTCTTTAAACACATGAGGTAACATGCAGTTATTGACACTCTGAATCTAGTTACTTTCTCTGATTAAGTGATTCCCTGTTTCAGTGAGCGGTGACGCGCCTTCCAATGAGCGAGCAGCTCTGTGCGCGATGGTAATGTGGGGTGAAATAACTGAGATTGACTATTGATCAGGTGCCCATGTTTGGCCTTGAGGCAGCTCAATACAATCACTTCCCCAGTTGTTCTGTCTGCTTGTGAGCGTGGCTGATGGAGTGATGACAGAGGTTGGAACCACACTGTGCGGGGCGCGATTTGTCATAATTCAATGTGCACAAACACTCGCACAGTCTCTCGGAAGCCAGTTATGAGAGGGAAAACTGGTTACGTTCACTCATCCAGAGGCATCATAACATCATTGTTTTGTTCATCCATATTAAAGGTGTGAGATGTAGATTAAATCGCAGGGAAATGCCTGAGTGTACTAAAATTGAAATGAGACTCAGTTCCATCCACTGAATCCAAGGTTTTTTTTTTTGTTTTTTTTTTCTGCAGCACAAGTTTAATTGAACTGTGTCAGCAGTGTTTAAAAAAAGTGGTGGTCTGGCTGAAAAAGAGTGTGTCTGAGAGGAATATTGAGTAGCTGCTCTTGGAGGAATGGATCTTCCTCATCACACTTCCTGGCATCACATCCCAAAAGGACATCCATCATGTGATATGACAACCCTCAGCCAAATCAAAACTAAATCTGTACATTGATTTCAACATTCCGAGTCAGAGCTGAAAAACACTTTTCGGCTTTATACGCACAGCTCGAAGCCCGGGTGTTTGTCTAGGTGAGAGGGACTCCTGCTGAGGCATTACTCAATGAGCTCGGGCAAAGAACTGGGCTTTTATATTTTCAACTAAACTGCCCACAGAGGAGGCAGAAAGGTTATGTCAATGAAATGTTCTGCTTCTGTTTGTCCTCAGTATCAACCAAGGACAAGTCATCAGAGTTTTATGTCTTAATTTCAATAATTGACCTCGGACAGCAAATTAATCTTCATGAATGATCCTAGTGGAATCCTGGTGTTGTGGTGTACTTGCCAAAGAACATACCATTTGTGTTGTGATCCTCCGCAGCAAGAGTTTTTGGCTTTTGGCTCAGAACTGCGGAGGCAATAAAAGCACAAGCAAAAACAGTTTTGGCCACAGTTGAATTGGCTGCAGAATGCTAAATAATGGGATGACACAACCAGCACTGATGTGCTCAGTTCACCATTTAACACACAGATTAGTAGCATACCTCGGCAAGCCGAGTGTGTGTTAGTTCAGCTGTGTTAAATGTACTGTGTGCTGTATTACTCCTGTGGTGTTCATGTGACTGAGAAGTGTGCATAGTTCAACTTTATGTCTCTGAAATGTCAGCCTTTGAGAGAATTATTGAGAAACAGCTGCGGAAGGTGATTTCAGTAAAGTTTCATGTTCTAGTTGAGCCGGTCACTGATGCATATTACGAATAAGACCTGCTAGTGGGCTGATAGAAACTCTAGTCACTCTCTGTAAAATAAAATTCTTCTTTTACATCAAGCAAACACGAGAGGCTTGCCCTTAACCTTGCAAACAGAGAAAACAAGTCCTCTTATTCCAGGATGGTAAATAGTTTGTATTTATATAGCGTTTTTTTCTACCACTTAAAGCTGCTTTACACTACAGTTTTGCCATTCATCCATTCACACCCGTTCACTTGTTTCTATCACACATCTTTCCTGCCCATTTACACGCCGCCGACACCATCAGCAGGAACATCGGGTTTAATTTTTTATTCAGAGTTAAGTGTCTTGACCAAATACGTAGACTAATGGAGCCGGGAATCAAACCCACAACCTTTGAGTTGAAAGCCGACTCGGTCTACTGAGCTACTGTCACCGTGACAGTGTTAATGTGGAGCTAGTTCAGAACTGGCACCTGGAGAGTTATCATGATTTTAGATATGGGACATAAACAACGATGCATCAACGAGGGTGATAAGGAAGAAGTGAGAGCGACTGATGAACCTGTTCCTCTCTAATATGATGAAGTAAAACTTGGCTGTACATTATATAAGCTTCCCTTGATTATATATGGGGCATTTATTAGCACACAGCTATGCACATGTATGTATATATAAGTACCATAATTCATGCTAAATAAAGCTTCATCTTTTTGGTGCATGAGGGGTTTTCAGGAACTTTTCTTGTGCTTCACATCTGGCTGCTTTTTTAGTGTCATGTTCTGATCCTTTCATGCTGGAATTCAATATGATTAATACCTTGGAAACGTGGCCAGTGACTTCTTAATTAAGTCAATACAAGGCAATGTGAAAAGCGTGACTTTTACACTTGAATTCTTGATTCAATATCTCTAAACTGAACTAACACTTTTATGTTATTTAAACCTAAATTTGTGCGTTCAGGGGTAAAATTGGGAAAAATGGAGATATTTTCCAAGTCCTTACAGAACAGTTGACTCGGTAAGTTCTCTGAGTAAAGGAGGAGGCGGGTGTTTGTCCACTTCATCCACAAGATCACGTGCACAACATGTGTGTGACTGTGATGCATCAAAACTGACCTTTTCTAAGTGAATCTCACTATCATACTGTTTATATTAGTCACAGATTACGGATTATAACAAACAGATGACTTATCTGCTCACCTATCCCTTTTGCACACGCCAGGGAACTCTTCTTCCTCATTTGTATCCTAACCCTCCAATTCAAAAGGAAACGCAGCAGAAACAACAACAAATGTGGCCCGAATTTTGGCACTCAAAGAAGAGTTCTGCGTGTTTTGGGGAAAGATGGACATCCGATTCTACGTGACAAAGATGAAACAAATGTGTGATGGTATGGGGGATCATTTGCGCCCATGGCGTGAACAATCTGCATGTACATGTATGTGAGGGTACCATTGATTAAGATGCTTCAATTAGAATTTTAGAGAAACATATGGTCCACTGAAGATAACGAGTGTCAGTGCCTGACTGACCTCCAGATCTGACACCTATTGGAAATGTATGGTAGATTGTAAAGAGAAGAAGTGTTGTACACAGCAAGAACAAGCAAACATTAGACATATAGCACTGCAACAATTAGTAACTTAAATTCCCATACCATTTAATACACACTAAAATGGACAAAATTCCCATTCTATATTTGTGTATTTAAAGAAAAGGTGATGGCCCCCAGTGGCAAACTTTTTTTTTGAGTGTGTTGCAAACATCTATTTCTAAATTTATGTTTCACAAATCGAGTCAAATTTGCCAGTGAAAACACTTCAAATCTTTTCTTTGTCTAATGGCTGTAGGGAATTCACAAATTGAAGATTTTAGCCTTTCTTGCATTTTTAGAAAGGTTAGTACATAACCTGATTCAGTGGCTGAGCTAAGGCACGGTACATCACCCGAGCGCCGCGTCAACCTCACGTCTAGTCCTGCTAATACCTTTGTTCAACTATCCTTGTTAGAACAAATCACTGACTTTAATTCGTCAATAACAGCCTGACCCCTACCCCTAACCTTACCTCAACCTTTCCTCAATTTACACCTCAATCACATCACACCTTACAGAAAATGGTGACATTGCTCCTCATTAAGAACAGGCTTTTACTTCAATTAGGACCTGACATGGTCTGCATTTCCACAGGAAAAGATCCTTGCGAGTCAACAAAAACATGCTTTTATATACACGCACACACACACACACACACGTCCCCGTCCTCTTGTCGAGCACCTTGAAAGCTACTATAAATACTGTAAATAGTGCAGATAAATATTCCAGCTAAAAATGGGTGACATGTAATTAGCTCTTGGGTGATTCTGTCTTTAAAGCAGAGCCACTTGGGTGAATTATGGTGAGCCAGAGAAGCTCTCTACTTTAACTTAACCCTGTGGCTCAATCGTGTAACTGAGGTGCCAGTAGATCAAGAGCGGCGCCGTGAGTTTTGTGCCTTAGCTGAAAATCCCTCTTGCCATTGATTAAATCGGTCTCTGATTCAATAACAGTTTTTCAGGTAATTGCAGAAGCCCATTGAATTACACCGTCAGCGAATCAGGTCTGTTTGACCACAACAAATGCTACAGTTCTCATATATCGTGACATTATTTCATGTCTGTATCTATTGGTCTTTCTCTAAGAGGAGGCTGTTGCCTTAAAACTTTGGATCACATAGAAACAAAACAGAAGGGTACAAAAAAAAAAACTGATTTTCTATATTAGATAAGGACACAATTGACACGTGCTATCTTACGTACACTCGCCCCCCCCCCCCCCCCCGTCAAATATTATTACTTCCCCCCCCCATACGTCAAATATTATTACTTATACCAACTGCAGTAGGCCTTCATTCAGCCTCTGCTCTCGCTGATATGAAAGAATGCCTTTGACACACCACATGAAGAAGCTGGGAGCTGAGTGCTGTCATGTGATGTCTCTTTATTCAAGTCAAGCTTACGCAGATTTGACGTCACCTGCAACTGAATGGGTGCCTTTGAAAGTTCACTCTGCAGAATGCTTCAATAAAATCAATTGCGGTCCATGCCAGCAGGACTAACAGCCCTACCTGGAGCCTGACATGGTTCTTCATCCCTCCTGGTCCAGCACAGGGACTTCTCCCACCACCTCAGTGGAAGTTTTCAGATCAATCAGCGTGTCTGCAGCGGGTTTAAAGCTTTCCACATACTCCTTCAAGGTTACGGGTTCCATTCCTATGCTCATTTAGAGACTATTTTTGGGCTACATATGTCCGATTCATTTCCATTTTGTTGGAAAGGAAAAAAAAAATAGGAGGAATGCGGTTGTTGCACACTGAGATTATTTCCAATTATAATGATGCCAATGAATGTGCTGGAGGCTATTTGAAAGTAAAAAAAAAGATAGTCATTTCATTTAACTTGGATTGTTCAGTTAGGGAAATACTGTTTAAAGTTGAGGGTCGCCTTTAAGAGTCAGAACGGGGCCAATCAGCTCTTTAAGACTCCCAACAGCAGCCCCGCCGTGCTCTTTAATTCTTTAATTACAAACTGTGTGGCACTAACTGAGCTGCTCAGGGGAGGATTGAAGCAACTTAGTAGAAATCCTACAGAGAAATATATAGGGCTTTTCAGACATTGACTCATTGATCAGGCTGTGGGGATTAAAGGATGATAACAGTGGCCTATTCCCCCCGCCGCCGTTTGTTTGATCATATCTATATGAAAATGAGTGGAAAACTCAACACGTTACTTATATTGTAAGAGGACGAGGCTTACGACGCGACAGAAACACACAGTCCACAGGATAGTAACACCCCAGTAGTTTAAACTGCCATGTTTCAAACCCACTGGACTAAAAAGTAAAGGAGTTTCTTTGTTTTTTTTTTCTATTGTTCTAAGTGTTAATAATTCAGACTGTATTGTGTGTGTTTTAAATGTCATGTGTTAAGTTTTCATATTGCAGATACTAATAATAAAATTTATTTATGGGCGCCTTTCATGACACTCAGGGTCACCTTACAGCATTAAAACCGTATACAGCATAAAAACACACTAAAAAAGGAAATCAAAATAACCCTAACCCTAACCCTAACCATGTACAGCAAGGGAATATGCTCATCTAAAAAAATGTATATTATAGTTCTGTTTTTAGGGCAAACATTTTGCCACTGAAAAACATAATAGCTATTAATTTTGTTTTATTTCATTGTTTGGCAATCTATAATTTAATTTATTTGAGCAGTGGCTGGGGGTCATAAGTGGTATGGATGGGTAATCTTTAAAAAAAAATAAAATAAAAGAAGGCATTTATTAGTGTTCCCACTGGCCTATGGTGAGACGTTTATGGCACCCTTCTGTTGGGGGTGCAGTGTTGTGGCTCCAAGGTCCTGAGGTTGCAAGTGAGCTGAGCCGATACTAAAATGTAACCACTGATTGGCAGTGAGTCTCTTCACCGGAGACTGACGAGCACAACATCCCGCACAAGAATCAAAACGAACAATGCCGAGCTGAAGATCAGTTAAAAATCATAAAAACGTGTGTTAACCTTAAAATGTCAATATTTAACAGCAGAGCCTGGTGTATTTAGCGACAGCACAGCAGAAAGACGGCGACTGTGAGCCGAATCACAACCTGTTCAGCCGTATTTTAGTTCGGCGATTGTGTCGCTGGACTAAGTCTGCGCTCCAGTCATGCAGGAAGCACGATTCGGTGAACAATTGTTTTTAATTCAGTGATTCGAATGATTCAGTACAAAGAAAAAGAACCGCTTTGCTCGTCACTAGTTTGTGTGTTTGTGTCGCGTGTAGCTTCGCACAACCGTGCCATGAAGACCCCGCCCACATTGAGGAGACACTATGAAGTAATGGCAAACGACGTGCCTGACGCCCAAACTGAGCAGAGCCAAGTAGAACCAAGCAGTGCTAGAAGTGTGTAACGGAAAAGTGTCCTTAGAGACCTCAGCTGACATCCTCTGCCCTGCTGCCAGTTTACAGTGAATTGTGTTTATTTATTTGAACCCACCACCATAATATTAACGTAACTTATAACTTAATTACTAATTTGTTTGGCTACTCTGTCATGTGTGCATACAAAAGACACACAGTATCTGTACAGCCAGAGACCAAAGACAATTTTGATCATGTGAAGAGACATGAGATCAATGTGTCATTTCCATGACAATGTGGTAAGAGAGCTCTAATCGCAACTGGTCGCTGGTGTTATGAAGAGCTACACTGTTTTAGATCAGATCATTTTAGGGGCCTAAATGACTTTGGTTTGTGTAGATGTAACCCCCCCAACATCATCTTTCCTGGGGCCCACACAGTGAAGCCTTGCAGTTGATCTGCACTTGAGGAGGAAATAAGAGTGTATAGCACTAAGCAGGCATATCTCTGAACTCTATCCTGGTTATAAAATTAAGCAGTCTGCTTTTGTATGAAAAACCACTGATGCTGATGTAAGGAAGCTTACTGTTGCTGTACACTGCACATGGTCCTTCCTGTGCAGATAAACAAAAAAAAATAAAAATACAGCACCACTCATACTTACGGGGCAGATAATGCTCATGGCAGCAGCTTCTTTAAATCAGATCACAAACTCTTGAGTTTCAGTCACAGTCGCTGTCCTTGAGGCTGTGAAGCTGTATGTTTTATGTAAAAAGGCACAAAACAACATTTTGGAACTATAAAGGTTTACAAGTGATCATTTGCTACAGTTTGCCTGATAAAATTGTAGCACGGAGGCCAGTAAAACAGCAAAGCTTGTGTCTAGTAAGCCTTAATTTTGTTCACTGTCCTGGAAACCTCCCCCTCCCCCCCACACACACTTTGCCCATCCCGCTTGAGTGAACCATTTTATCCTTGAGATGCAATGATAAAAGAAAATGTCAAAAACTCCCAAAAATGATAGATTCATTTTGGCATTCATCCTCTGTGATCTCAGCATCTTAATGCAGATATGTTACAACAGGTGAGTGATCAGATTTTTTTTGCAGCTCCCTGCTGCTGCTCTCTGAACCTATGGGAAGCACATAATACACTCAGTCCTGCTTTTGTCTGCTTTGTTTATCATAGCATACATATTGGTTTGCAGTTGCTGCTTTACAGGATTAAAGGATGAAGTCACTGCATAAGCGTGTCACTGTCTGAGCTCATAGTCACTGTTTGTCTCCCTCTGTTGGCTGATTCATCCATCACGATGGAAAACATCAACACACACCCTCAAAGACAGGAAAGTAGGACAATTATTGTAGCATTCACACTCACATTACTGGAGTTCCGCTGTGGTTAGAAGGGCAGATTATCAGTGTGAAACCACAAGTAAAGGTTCATCATGCGAAATGTACTTTAAGAAAAATACCCATTCTGATATATCTCACTAGTATCCAAGAAATTTACAGACATAAACCCACAACCAGGCTCCTATTGGACAACACCAGCTGGACACAGTGGTGTCCACTCACATGTCCTGGGCTTCATCACCTATTTTACTAACAGTTCTAACAAAGAAGAGCTGAAACTGGTGATTAAGATCACTAACTCCTCAGCAAAATAAAGTCTACCGATGTCAATCGAGAGAGAAGTAGACTGCTGTTCGCCCCCTGGTGACTATCCAAAATATTTTCCGCTTCCTGGTTGGCCTCAATCAGAAAAGTGTCAGACCACATACACATTTTATAAACGTCTGTCCTGCCCAGTTGAGGTAGAGCTAATTTTAAACTAATATGTTGCTGGGTAGTTTATTTTAGTCCTTAATAATTTCACACATAAAGCCCACTGCACACTCCACCTTGCCCTTGCATTAATTTTAATCCAACTTTTATTTATCTTTATTATCTTCTATTATACTTTATTCTTTTTGCTCTTCTTTATCTCTGTGACAGATATGTGGGTGTAATGCGAGATGTGCAAGTGCTGTCTATATGCGAGTGTGTAGTCCCCGATGAGCTACTGGATACCTTGAATTTCCTTCGGTGTTAATAAAGTATCTATCTATATACTGTACATACATACACACACACACAACTGCAAACTACTTCAACTCTGTAAAATGTAGCATGTCATGTCCATTAATGAGTTAAATAAAAAATAAAAAAACTGTTATCTTAAATCCTTTAATATATGAAAGAGACATATTTTAACACATCATACAGTGTAACAGACCACGTCCCACAGTTTTCATATACAATTCTTTACAAGGCTGTCTGTCAGAGCAGATGGGTCTGAACTGAAAGAATAGATCAACAGTATGGGTTTGTGTGGTAATCTGCCGCAATTGTGATACAAGTGGAAACCTTAAAAATGTAAGGTTTTTTGTTTTTGTTTGTTCGGTTACAAAGATATAAAACAACTGTTACTGTGTGTCTAAAAGGTCACCAAATACTGTATCTATGTTCTTCAACTGTGAACCACTGTATATCTGTAAATATGGCATGCTCACAGACGGTTATTCTGTGTCTTTGTGCTCTGATGTGACCAGAGTATGAACATGAGGTATTACTGCTAACCTCTGTTAAAAAAAACAAAACAACATAAGAACAGAAAGGCTTCGACGTTTAGAGACTTAAAGGGGTTTGCAGGACGGATGAGGCTAGTCGCTTTGTAGTAAAAGGGAAAGTCAAAACCTTTATAAATTCATATGTGGAAAGAAATAAATTCAATGTCAATAGATTATCATCAAAACCCCGAAGTTATGATTTTGAATGACCTTTAGAAGCCATTTTAGAAAAGCTACGTAGGAGACATTGAAAGGCAAACCACTGTTAAACTGGTTGTTTCTGGTGAGGACAATGCTCTGTGATTGCATATAAAATGTAGGTCTCTACCACACAGTCTATGGTCTGCTCACACAGGTGGAAACAGAAGAAATGGAATGCTCATTTGCTTTCATGCATTTAAATTAAAAACCTGAATAACATTGAAAACATAAAAGACAAGTCTTAAATCACATTCCTAGACTTCACTTGGTTTGTGCACTGCACTGCAAAAGGATAAAGATAATTTCTTAGTCAGTGTGGAGCAGTAGGTCCATGCTGATACACACTTATACATTCATGGTATGCATAAGGCTTGTCCTCAGGAATGATTTAACTGCCCAGATGGGACAGCAGAGAAATTAAGAGAGTGTTTGATGATGCAAAGCTGTTATGATAAAGGACAAAGCACAATTAGCATTGTTCGCTCCCTCACTTTTCCCCCTCGCATCAAAGGAATACAAAACCAGGAGCCGTTTCACTAAACCTACTCCACTGAGTCGCCTTTGTAGAGTCTGCATATTTAAGTCCTGCCATGCAGCTACCAAAGATTACTATAATGGCACTATACTCTACATCATCAAGGTGACTTTCTGATTATTGGCAGATCAGTCCAAACACAGTGTTGGCTGCAGAAAGAAGGACAGAGCGAGACAAAGAGAGAGAAAGAGGGAGAGGAGGGGAGAGGGAGAGCTCTTGTGTGAGCTGCAGCTCTGTACTGCAGCAGAGCTGACACCAGTGGCCTCATCTGCCTTCTGCCAGACCCTCAGCTTCACTCAAAGGGCAGCAGCATCTATGTTGCATCATGATCAACACAACGTCTCCTCATCTGCATAACTGGAGTTTCTTTTTAATGTGGGGAAAGGGTGGTTAAGACCCTGAGAAAACACTTTCAATTAAAAACTACATGAACTAATAACAAATTAATTATAATTAGAACGAGAAATATGTGGAGGGTTAAAAAAAGAATAAACAGACAAACAAACAACTTGCGTGATTATGTTCTAATCTTCCATATCAGAGAGGGACAGATTCACAACAGTAAGTGAAATAAAAGATGCCCACACACTTTTACAACAATAGGGATAAAATAACAACGTCACAACAAATGCTGCAACTTTAGGTGAGAATTTACTTAAAGCTGTGGGATGTGTTTTATCCTGTAAATGTTTTTACATTTGATCTGAAGGGAAAAAAAGTGAAGATGACATTCTCTCAGACTGCTGAAGGCACCGTGTTTAAAAATACATCAAGATGACAGGCTTGGAAACGTGCAGTCTGATCAGGTAATGCCAAGAAGAGTGTGCATGTGGCAACCTGTGACACGTAGTGTACGTACAGTTTTAGTGTTCTGTTCAAAGATTATTAATGCTACTCATCTGCCACCTTGTGTGCGTTTCAATCCAAAATATGTTGGGGTTTTTTTGCGTCTGCATATATGGATTTGCAGAGTAAAACTCACTTAACATCTGCCTGTTGCTACATAATAATAATGATAATCGACAACCGAATGATAATTAATTATGCATCGATCAAGTGAACCCAGATGTACAACATTCTGTGAGGACCACGGACATGATGACAAAGCTTCACGGGAAAACTGTAGTGTGAGCCAAAAGTTTTGTCCGTTTCCTTTCCTTTTTTTTTTTTTTACACATACAAAGAACAACAAAAGGGCAGCGTATGATGAGTACAAAGTGTAAACATGAACAAATAAAGTATTTTCTCAAACTTGAACCGATAACATGGCAGATTGTTTAAATTCCTCTGTGTGAGACTTGATATTAGCTCCGTTACTGACCTACATATTGCAACCAATAATCTAATAAAGTTAAAGCAGCTTTCATGTTACATTGACACTGTTGCTAACTATGGTAACAGCATGAATTTATTTACTATTCTATTTTTCTTAATAATAGTCCAAAATAAAGACATGACAATGAACTTGCACTTCCCAAATTAGAGACAAAAAAATTCACATTGTGGCTATCAAGAAATGTTAACTGTTGTTGGCATTCCTAATTAAATCTGATAAAACCTTTGCGGTTTAGCTTGTGGCCAGCTACATATTTGGTCTCCATTAGGACTGCTAACAACATCAACAATAAGATGATATTCTGCAGCTGCATGGTGGATCAAAGTGAGATGCCTGTTGAAGTCAAAACAATGAACACAGGACATACACATATATATATATATATATATATGTCTATGAAAGGAGATAAGGAGATAAAGCATGAATAAAAGACATTTTAAGAAGAAAAAAAATATATATATATATGTATTCATAAAGCAGGGAACAAAACATAAGTATAAGACAAATGTAGTAACATGAGTCAAGTAAAAAGGCCCCGAACTGGCAATCATGCCTGAGAGATGCTCAGAGATAAACAACAAACTGTCTTTAGCATAGACTTACGATCCTAACCACACCAGGCCATCCATACAATCTAATATCCTTCAGTAAATCAACTGATAATACAGTTAGTGTAGAGAAAACAAGGTGAACTTCAAGGAACTGTCAATGTTCCTCTGCACTGAGTTAGTCTAAGTTATAACAGACATGGATAAAAAAAATTAGATATGCTTTTACCAGCATTAAGAAGTATGCAGAGTCAAAACCACAAGTATTTGGACAGTAGCACATTTTATTCTTCAGGCTCTGAGCTTCAGCACCTTCATTTGCCAGTGGTCTTTTAGCACATAGCACCGAAATTCAGAGGTTCAACAGAAAGTGGACAGATATAAAAGGCAAACTAAATGTATATGGGGTTAACTATGGTTTGAACCTGTACTGGTACACAACTGTACCTTTACATGCCTTTTACTATACTACAAGTGTGCAAAGCAGCTCCAGTCAGACGAGCTTCTATCGAGTAATGAATATGAGGATTTTGTTTAAGTTCATGTTTGTCCATCCACTTGCTCTTGAACCCCTAAAACTGAACTATTAAATGATAAAACAATTTAAATCAGCTTTAACCAAAGCTGAATTCAGATTTGTTCTTTAACATATTGAAAACATTTTATTCCAAATTGATTGTCCTGAAGCTCCGAGTCTAAAGAACCAAAAAAGGGAGTCTAACTGTCCAGATACTTCTAGTATTGGCTGCATTTTCGGCCAAACCCTGAGGTATTGTGTGGATGGGATTTGTAGGGCAAGAATCGCATAAAGAAAAAAACGGGACACAAAAACATTACTGGAAATGAATGGCACATTCTTTAAACTTTTAGACAGAATTTAAATCTCCTGAAATTGTTTAAAGTTGTAGACAATACCGACCAGTGCTCCAAGTGTTTTCAGTGGTCATGAAAGTTGAAAATTGAGAAATTAGAATTGCAGAGGAAACTGAGTGTTTGTTGAGATATAAGCATGATAAAAACTGCTGCTTTTTAAGAGATATTCAACCCCTTACAGGCACAGACAGCGGCTCTGTGAGAAAGTAACACTTTACCTATTAAAAAAAAAAAAAAAGAAAAGCGGGACTTGTCCCTTTTGCATCATTATTTTGCTGTCTCTGGCTTTCCTCCATGGCTTTCAAACTCAAAAGTCCTTGTGCAACTCCGCCCCATAAATAAAATGATCTGAAGAAAAAAAATCAGAGGAAAGAGGGAAAAGAACAGAATTTAACTCTGAAGTATGCATGGCCATCCTCCATATATTTGGGTTGAAATCCCAGCTGAGTGGTTAACAAAGTGTTGACAGTTTGGTTTGCATGGGATATGTTCTTCTCCCCCAATTCAAGTGTCACTGATAAACAGGGAAGTAAACGCTTCTTGTCAGTTTCTTCTGTAAGAGTGACAGTGTATATGTGCTGCTTAGCTCAGTAAATGAGAGGACAGGGTTGAAGGCTCGCAGCTCCTCTTCCTCATGAGAGCTTTGGTGTGCCGTGTTGACCTGGTGTCAGCCAGTGAGGCAGCTCTCCTTCACTTCACCTCTCTTGTCACCAGTTGGCTTTGACAGCTTTGACATCACTCACTAGGTTTTGAGCCAGGCAGATACCAAATATCTGATGAGGAAGCCACAAAGGAAATTTGACAAATTCACATTTACATGCATGAAGGCAGAATGCGCCTCACTTTAGTGGAAAAAAAGATCAGACTGCTGTATTGCAGTGGTGTGATTGATGTTGCCTCTTCTCACCACTAGATAGCAGTGATGACACAAAGTCAAAACTCATTCACATTTTTTTGTTTCAAAAAGTAAATATTTTTCAAGGTATTTTTCCTGTAAACATTAAAGTAACTTGGTTTCCTTACCTGTAAAAGTGCAATACCAACAAAGATTCCAGCTACAATGATCAGGTTGTCCTGAAGCCACTTCTCAAACTGTCCCACACAGCCCTTGGTATAGATATATTTCTGACGATCCAGCTCCTTTTTAAAAAACAAAAACAAAAATGTTATTTTACAATTAAATTCAATTTAATGTTATATTACAATTACGTAAAATTTTATGTTATATTACAATTACATCAAATTGTCCCTCTTGGAGAGAGGTCACTGGCCCTTTAGCTAGTTTAAACAAACCATGTACCTCTGACCTTATCAACCTATGACTAATGCAGAACAAAATACTAATTTTGCTCATTGACTCCTTCACCGAAGAGAAGGGCATATAAGGAGTGATGATAGTTGAGTCACACTTAGATTACAATGTGTCAGTGTCTGGACATCATGGAGAAAGTAAAGACTATGTGTTCAGTTTCTTTGTGGACACTGTCTGACTGAAAAAAAAAACAGGGAGAAGCTGTTTCCTGTTACCGGACAGATGGTTGTTTGCTTTGTCAGATTCAGCTGGTGATGTATGCGGTCTTTTCAGAGATAGAAATAAAAAGATGTCACTTAGAGCTGAACTCAAAGTGAAAAGGGGAATAAGAATGGGTGTGAACAAGGCTATACAATGGTTTCTTTGTTGCTCTTACGAGACAAGTCAACAAGGGAAAACCCTTTGTTCTCTTGCAAAACCTAAAAGCTATCTTTTAACCAATGGGAGGTAAAGGGAGCCCCCCGGCAGCCAATACAAACACAGAAAAGAAACCTTATGTTGTTGGTGGTGAACTTCCTCAGTAGCTATTTCAGCTGTGTGTCTTTGTTGTGCTCCTGTCCTTACCATGTCTCCCATTCTTCCTGTGTCTTACCCTGCAGTTAATAAAAAAAACTGCACAGAAACTTTGATTCCATCACTGATGAGCAAAATGTCAGCAGCCAGGGCAATAGCATGGGAGCGCACTGGGAAAATTAATTCATAACAACTCAGTGGCAGGTGCTTTACTGTGTTGCAGTGTGCCTAGCAACAGCAATCTTTCAGACTGCAGTGCAGTGAGTTGTAACCACCACACCCACACACAGAGGAAAAGGGAACGGACTGGCATAACCCACTGAGTAGCCAATTACAGAGTGTAGTAAGGCCACTCTCTGGGCTATAACTGGAGTCTAATTATCCCTTTAAGAAGAACAATCTGTTATTAAGGCAAGAAGCATGTAGAGGAGCCTGTGTGCTTCTTAACCCTTCACATCCCCCATGTCAACTGTTTCAGCAAACTGGCTCTATGGAGGCGGTTCATTTCTTTCACACAATATTTATAAATCTTTATCTAAACTGACACATTTACTGAAAGTTAGAGATAACTAGCAAAACTGAACGGCCTTAGTTTGTGATAACAAAATTCTGACACACCAGGAGGAAACTTGAGAATAAATGTAGCACCCAATTAAAAGGCAATAATAATAATAAGTAATAATATTAACAAGCAACAACATTTACATATTCATGTCATTAATAAAAAATTGTAATGTCTTAGCATTTCCCATTCACTCTAAATTGTATTTGACAGAACAAATGAGGCCATTTTCACAAAGAAATGTGTTGAGGATAACACGGTCGGCATGCTGTGAGCAGGTGGGCCTTTACAGCATTGAATGGCAAGTCAATACAATACAGCAAAATAGAAATACTACTCATAAGGCCACAAAGACAAATATACAAATACACGAGTGCCTTATGAACTAACTATACAGCTTAGTAAACTTTAAATGGTGGTAAAACATGAAACAAACTGTGAGGATTGGTAATGACGTGGCTCCTTCTTAAGAATACTCATCAAAATTCACAGAATGTGCCTCGATTCAGTTCTGAACCGATCCTGGCCTCTCTGAGGCCCCAAGCAAAATTCTGCAAAGGGGCCCTCTGACCTAACCATTGTAAACTATTTGCCACTGAGCCAAACCTGACACCCAATGCTACCACCAAACCCCTCATTTCTTAAAAATCAGTTTGTTCCATTCTTCATTTTGAATATGTGGACAATTTAGAATGAGTAAACAAATGTAGATTATTTTCTATAGAAATGTAAGAAGAACAAATATTCACTGTAGCATGTACAAAACATATATCAAGAATACTGAATAAATATAAAGCATAAGTAAATTACCTGTAAATTACAGATAACAACACTATAAACTGCATCAGGGCCATTCAAACCGGTTGCCTCGGATTTTCTTTGTAGATTTTCAGATCTAGATTTAAGTAACGTCTTCAAATATATTTTAAACATATTGTCAACTTGTAACAGTTTACAAAAACAGGGTGTTGGAGCTTGCTATGTGTCAGGTGGTGTTATAGAAGTCATGTCGTTTGCCGTTCATGTTGAGAATTCATGATTATATTACATTCGGTGCAGTTTTTCCCCTAGCTGCTAGTTGTGGCTAACATGCTTGCTGAAGACATGGCTAAAGTTCTCTAGTATTGTCGTTTGTTTTTTTTCCCCCCAACAAATGCACGTTACCATGGCATATGTTTAATGACATGTGCGATAGACAGTACTGTTTTCCAAAAACAAAAACTACTTTAAGTTACTATTTATACTGATGCTTGGTTGATGGTTATTTGATGAGCATCCACATTTCTACTTAATATGTAATGTAATCAATCAATGTGTAATGACTATTAAGTGTTCATCTATCATTTGTCTATCATTAGCTTGAAGTTGTAACTTTTTATTTTTAGTAAGAGTTTCTTTTCCAGTTTATAAACACGCTTGTCTTTTAATTATTATAATACCCAATAAATAGATGTGGTCCGCTTTTTTGTCAAGTCAAAGAAAGGCCCTGAAAGTGGTTGGCAAGAAAACCCCAAACTCAGAGAAGCATGGCACAGATTGATTAGTGAGACAGACAGACTAAAGAAGAAGAAATACACATTCATGTCACTCTTATGGAGGCCAAGGAGAGACACAAATGTGTCAGATTAGTGTTGATCATTCTAATGGATGCTTTAGTTTTACTTTTTGTTATCTTTTTTGTGACCAGAGGAATAGTTCCTCTTCATCCTCTCATCAAAGTTGTGAACACTAATACCTGCTTTGGCAGAAGTATGTAAAGCCACCTGCCTATGATTCTGTGGTTTCACACCCTAAGTGATATACTGTATGTTTACTCCACATGGAGTTTTATTTTGTAAATAGCTAGAGGTTGTATGACTCTCCTCCGTCTGACTTCCTGTCCAGTTCCATCTGCTCTGTATTGCTTGATGAATCTACAGAGAAATGTTATGAGGTTATACAAAATATAAATTAAGCAAATTGAACAAAGAGGCTATTAACACAGACAAAATAGCAACACATTTTAATACCTCGTAAAATTTTCAATTAAGATGTTTTCATACTTTTGAAGGGTTTTAATTCTTACTAAACTGATTTATTGCCTTCTGCTTTTTAAGACCAAACAAAAACCCTGGACAAGCAATCAAGCCCAATACAAATGAAGCTGATTGTCACTCTACTCTCACAACAGCACAGATCCCTTCAATCAAACAGCTTAACAGCGCATCAATCAACTCTGCCTCGGGAGTCATTCAACTCAGAAGCATTATGCCAGTTTATCCAGAGGGGGTGGCACTGGTTGCTAATCATGCTCCAATACTGCCATTGACCAAAACTGAGACACAATATTAGATATCAGACTTCAAAGAGCAACATACAGAAACCTATAGAATAAGTCTTTTGATACTAACCGGTTGAAGCCGGACATCATAACCACACTGCGTGTTAATGACATCCTCCTGTAGAAAAGAACACAAGAACAGAAAAATATGAGTTCTTCTGTCAGATTTTAACAGCAGCAAGAAAAGAATATGACAATTAGAGCAAAAAAGCTTGATATGGGGTACATAATTATTTGTTCAAAATTTTGTTTATTCTAAGAACAATAAAATGCTATACATAATTTTAGCTAAACAAACATTACTCATTATTAAATCATTACTTACTACTTATTACTTGGTAAATTTAGATAAATAGACGTGACATTACATACAAAACCGATGCAAAGACACAAATAGTCACAAATTCAACAGTACTCCATGAATTATGCCAATGATTTGACGAAAGTAAAGACACAAATTTGCATCCTTTACGTTACTCACAAGAAAAAAACATTTCAGTGGCATACTGTGATATGTCATATCTGTGAAAACCAATCAGCATTGAGACTGAGATCAAAAGGACAGAAAGTAATACTGCCCCAACCCAATTTTCTGCAAGACACAGGTTGAATATATTTTGTCTTATTCACACAAGTAACACCAGTTGACACAAATTATCGTGTGGCTAATCTAAAAAAAATTCACCTTGCTTTAGGTGAAAACACACCATGCTATATGATTATACACAAGTGATTTTGCTTCTTTATGCAGAGTAACTCACCGCAGGGTCTTTGACACAACAGGAAAACGGAACTCCACAGCGCTCCCTGCTGGGGTTCAGCTCAGTACAGTTGAAGTAGATGTTGAGGTTCCAGTCATCAGGCCCATGAGCTCCACAGCAAGACCACTAAGACAACAGCAACGATAGGAGATTACTGCCAGTTACTGAGATTACTGCCAGTTACTGAGATTACTGTGAGTTAGAACTGCCAGTTCTAACTCACAGAGTCACAGTCTGGCTCAGGTTAGCTTGGGCATGTGGCAACTAGAGACAGTAAATATAGAGTTCTAGCACTACTTGGCACTCCTAGACTAGACTTGACTCAACTCTACTTGGTTTGGTATCGCGATTAGTTCACAGTATCTCCTCAATGTGGGCAGGGTCGTCATACCATGGCTGCACAAATCTGCCATGACGTCTATACGCGACATAAACACACAAACCTGTGATGACCGTCTGACACAGCTACTGAACCGAAATACAGGTTTATTTTGTTCGGGTTGATTCTTGTGTCCGACATCGCACTCATGACTCTTCCAGGAAAAAAAAAACGAATTGAGTCAAGTTGAGCCGAGTAGTGCTAGAACTTTGTAATGGAAAAGCGACATAAGACTCACATGGCAAGACAAAAGTGAATTGCATTCACAGTACATAACAGAGACCAGCATTTTTTACATGGGAGCCAACTGTTTAAACTGTTTCATTCATATAATTGGGTAATCATTTGAAGGAAATCAAATCTCATTAAACCTGAGATATACTCCACAGCTGTAGCAGCTGACTCATCCTCGTGTCCACCCAAAACTGAGAAAATCTTTTTAACCATGTAAACAACTACATTTAGAAATTAGGGAGTGGCTTTTTACAGGAGAACACATGACATGTTAAGAGATGTGTTTGTTTTTTCTTAACAATTAGTCGCACAACACTCTCATTCAATATGTGTGCACTCACATATTCCTGGGCAAAGTCAATTAGATTCTGTAAGTCTATGTCATCACGGTAGGCCTTCACATTATTGTTGATGAAAAAGTTGAGCTGGTCTTTGATCCAGTCCTTGAAAACGAAGGCTAGGATCCCGGCGGTCAGCTCCAAAAAGAAGATCAAACCCAGGAACACAGAAAACTGGGAAATATATGACACACATGAGAAAAATCACAGACAAAAGTGCATGCATACAGACAAGCACCCACCCACAAAACCTGTTACTTAAATCAGGAAATTACTTTAAAATACTTTATCCTGTATTTTAAAGGATCAGAAAAACATTATTTTAGAATTTGTCGTAAAAGAATTAAAAGAAAAACAGCTCTCATGTGTGATGACCCTGTGCAGATGTAGCTACAAGAACTGTCCTTACAGCCAGTGTGAAAGCATGGCAACATAAACCGCAGTCCCAGAGGTACCGTTATATCATCCCTTTACAGTAAATGTAGGGGGAGACAGGGCTAATGATAAATGCACCAAAGCCACATTAGCTGCTCACTCTGACGCCTGACTTACTGCTGCTAATGGACATAGGCCTGAGTTAATAGCTACTCAAAATCACAGCCAGCAGCACTGGCTACTCTGTCTCTGTCAATCACATGTTGGTCCAAATAAACCTTAAAAATGTGTGGTGTCAAGGCTCAAGAATAAGTGCAGAAAAACATTACTAAAGTGAAATTGGCACTTAAGAAATATTTTGGTGGTTTGTGATGTATGGATGAGCTTTCTCTGACCATTTCTTCCTGCTAGAAAATTAATTATCTTGGGACGATGCATCACTGCAATAGCATTTGGCTTGGGTGAGTCAAAGTGACACCTGCTACACTGGCAGCTTTAGCTTCGGTGTGAACAGCGGATGTAAGGAGTGTGAACTGATTAATATTGTGTCTGTGCTCAGAAAACCTGGGGCTGACTTACAAATTTAAGCAGGAAGGTGTTCTCTCTGAGTGCTCCAATACAGCCAGCAAAGCCCAGGATGAACATGACACCTCCCACAACGATGAAGAGCCAAACAGGATCGAATCCCCCTAGATCTGTGATGGATGACAAATTTGACAGCACGCCCTAAGGGGAAAAAAGAAAGACAAAAAGACTGGTTCAAATTTAACAATAATATTTCCAAAATTAGTGAGAGTATTGAAGAAGCCAATAGGGCAACTAGAGTTCTAATGTTCAGCAATGTAGAAACACAGCAGAGAAATCGATTGAAATGCAGTATTCTTATCTGATTAGAATGGTATCTATCAAATATGCTGTTTTCCAAAATAAAATAAAAAACCCAGAGGGAAATTTTCATTAGTTTATCTACACAATTTCACTTTCCGGCAGACCACTGTCTACAAAACTACAAAAAAAAGCAACTTTTATCGGGAGACAGAAATGTTCACAACAGACATCTGTCCTTCCTCTTTGTCCCCACAGCCCCAAGGCCATAGTGTGTACAACATGCTTTCCTGTCAGTCTGGCCTCCATCATGCTTACACTGACATGGTAAAGCTTTATCTAAACCTATGGCCCATTTCCCAAATATGCATTACATGCTGAAACCAAAGACATGGTTCCCTGGAAAATGGGATTTAATTTATTTCTGTCATAAATAAAAATCCAATGGAATGTCCACGTTTTCATAACAAAAATATTAGAACAGAAAAACATTTTTTTCCCAATTTAAACAGATTAAAATTATAGACAGGAAATTACCTAAAAAGGTCACCTTTAATGTTACTGCGCAATATAAAGAGCATTATTCATGGGTATGATAGCTTGCTCAAATGTAACAGGTGCTCCAATGCACAAATAGTCTCTGACCATATTTCTCTCTCATTGTCACCCCACCAGATTTATTGACTGTAAATATGGGCACCAGCTCTCAGGTCTGACATCCTCTTTGCTTTTCATAAAAAGTGCATAAAAAGCAAATAAAGTAATACAGTACACAAGTTAACCCTTTCTGCAAAAACTAGGGGACATCTATAGAATAATAGTTAATTATATTGTTTTTAATAGAACTTGTCCATAAGAGACTGCCTCCATTTGAAAAAGCTGTTTCCATACAAACTTAAAAGCCCAGTTCATTTATGCTGGACTAGTTAAAGTTCTCAATTCAAACAGATGAATTACAGCAAAGTAGTTCCTAACAAAGGCTATTATCAGCTAATGTGTATTTAACTGTTACAGGAATGGTAACTATTTTGGCAAACATTTTTTTCTGCAAAATTATACCACCTAATTTTGGTCAGAAAGAGGAAAAATGCGAGCTATGTTGTTACGGCAATGCTGGAGTACCAGTGTGCATTTGTGAGTGCATGTGTTTGTACTTACCTTCTCCGCCCATGCCCACAATCCTATGGCCAAGAAGGCTGCTCCTAGTAACTAAAACAAAGCACAGAGAGGAGGATCTTCAGTCACATCAAAAGCTAGTCCCAAAGTCCCAAATTTTAAGCCCAAGATGATGTTTAATTTCTTTTATACTTGGTTTGAGCAAAAACAGGACAGAACAAATTCATTGAAATTAACCTTTTAGAAGAGAACATTCTTCTGTCAAGCGTACATGGATAATGTTCACTTGATTTTGATCAACAAATGTCATCAATCTCTGATGATAGTATGGTTTGTTAAACTCTGATTTATCATAGTAATCCATGATATCACCTTTTCCCCAAATACGCCTTGCCCAAGCAAACAGAGTGCTATCATTACTAATACAATACTCTCCAAGTACTATTCTACAACTGATAGATAATAGTGTTCATGTTGAACTCTCATCACTTACAGTAAGAGGATAGCTGAGAAAACTTTAAACAAAAGGGAATTCTCTGAGGACATTTTTGTCGATTAACTTGCTGTGGACAAAGAGAATCATTACATTTGCGGGTGATTGCAGGTTAAAGTCATTGCATTGTGCTGTACTGGAGACAGAAGAATCTGATATCTTGAGAGTTAAGGTAAATCCCTTGTGTATTTATCTCCTAAGGAAGGAAAGAAATTAGAAATTGTACCTTTAAAATGTCATTACTAAAAACTCTCAGTTACAGTGATCTTAGCTGAGGTCGATTACAGTGAAAATTAAATTGAAAACTGGGTTAATAATGTTGGGGAGCTGAATACATCAAAAGAAGCAACTGAAGTGACGATGATAGAAAAAAAAAATCAATACACACCTAATAACATCAACAGTGTGACCAAAAAAACATCAAGATCAACAGTTATACAAGTGACTGTAGTCAGGGAAGAATTCAGTGGCTTGATTTTTAAAGTGATACACAGGAAGAGTCAGGTAAGAAGCTCGAGATCAGACAGAAGAGATTAACCTGACAGTGAGTGGGACTATTAATCCACTAAAAAATTTTCCATACATATTACTGAGAGCATAAAAACCCAACATGGCAGACAACAGCTTTATAGTAAAAGGAATAAAACATATTATTTTTATTTATATTATTGGCACCTTAATAAAATATACATTTTTTATAATTGCTCATAGAAAAAAGCACCCAGACAGCACACACCACCACCAAGGCCACTCAGATTCCCACAGTGTCAACATGAATCAAGGGACACATTTTAAACAAACTACACACTACTATACACCTATTTGAGGCACAGAATTTTATTTTCACAGGAATACTGTTATTAGTAGAATTATTAATAAAAATGTCAAAAGGTCCCCCATCTAGCAAGGTTTACAATGACATCCAAAATCTATCTCTATATCCCTATCAAAACTCTCTTCCTTGGGTCATAACCTACATACCAAGAAAATGTCAAAAAAAAAAAAACTCCAACCTTCCCTTTTTTTGAGTTAAGCTGCTCACAGAAAGACAAACATGCCCCCTTGTTGGAGGTAATAAAGCAGAGAAAGAAAATTGCCTCTTCTGGTTGCTACTTCTAAAATAAAACACAAGCCAGGTGGTGGGAGAACAACTTTCTCTATGTGGCCAATTTTGTTATTATTTTCAGTCAACATCACTTCAAAGCATGTCAAGTTCCACTCTTAAAGTTTAGGGTGACCTAAAATGAAACAGCCACAGAGGTATCAATGCCTAGCCTATGATTTGAAGCTACCATGTCATTTTCAGTCAGTGAACAGTCCCAAAAATTTAAAAATTAAATTTACACACACACACACACAGTTCAGCCCTAACAGCCTAAAAGCCCTAACAATTGAGCCTTTTCAGAGGATATAACTACTATTAAAACTAAAACAGTCAATCAAACTAACAAGGGTACAACAGCTTTTCCCCCAGATTTTTTTTTTCAAACCCCAGTGAAACACAGCGTGAAACACCCAATTATGAATCAACTGTACATGGTGTGGCGATGACGAAGGTTAGACAGCTCCTTCTTCTGGTAATCCTTAGGTTGGTTACCTGTTCATCCATAACATCACAGTTTTTCTCACCATGAATACCACAAGCAAACAAAAGCAGAAATGTGAATGCTGATTGCAGTTCACCCAATGCCCGCTGGTGTCAGAAATAACAAGGCCTTTCTAAATTCTACATTTAATGAAGAGCTTTCAAGCAAAATTTAAGTTGTTAAGAGACTGTTAGTATTTGAGTGGAACATGTAAATGTAAAAGAAAATATTGTAAAAGCATACAATGTGAGCATGTTTAAAACCATATTTGCAAAAAGAGTTTCAATTTGGGTACACGGTGGTAAAGATTGAAGTCAATTTGACTGAATGTGTAAATTGAAACTTTCCCATCATGTACTGTAATGTAAGCAGCCAAAGTCAAAGTCAGTTCGAATGATAGCAATGAAACACTCTATCACTATCACTGTGAGAAAAGCAAAATCTCCAAATAATCTGCTTTCCTAAATAAAAGCGAAGCTGTACCATTAAAGGATCACCTCTGTGCATTCACAGATAACATCTCAACAACTTGACAATAAAATTAATAAGAGCTGTTCAGTGTTAATTCCTTGTTTGCCTTTAGTTTGTATGTAGACATAATGTTTTAAAAGCCTCTCAGGTTTCTTTCAATCTCACCTGCTCAATTAAGATTTGCTCCCTATTCCTCTGTGTATTTTCATTCTACAATCTAATCCCAGGGCTTTTATCACTGTACTTCTGTTTATCACTAAGCAAATAAAGTCTGGGCTTGGACGCCCTTGTATCTACCTTGTTATTCAAATCAGGCTGGTGCTTAGGTGACTTCTCTGTCAAGTGCTGCTGTAAAATGAGTACCGGTATATCCCAGTCTAGAGGAAGGACTCTCTCTGCATGTGGATAGAGAGATTAACACTTGAGAAGATACCTCTCTAAACCAGCTGATCCCATTAACCTCGACTAGGTAGTAGACCAACCAAGCTCCACTCTGCTAAAAACACATGCAGTAAAGACTTTCTCAAGTGTGACTGTTTTGTACTAAAAAGCTGAATATCTAATGAGCCTGATTGTGAATGCAATCATTGTTGATATGTTTACAGTTGCACTGCCAACAAGGAAAATGTGAAGCTTATCTGACTCAAAAGTAAAATAATACTTAATAATACCACAATCATGGTACTCATACTTTGGCTGTACCTATTTGGCTGATTGGCTGCAGCAGCAATATAAGAGTTTAACATTGGTTTCAGGTTTACAATATAGTTGACTGACATTAACTAGCTGAGAGCAAATCACAATATCTAGCTCATTGACGTCATCTTGTAACTGGAACCATTGGGCAGTGTAGACCCAGCTGAGAGAGACTTCAGTTGACACATGGTATCAGAGCAAAAATCACAAGAAATCAAGAAAGAACAAAGCTGCTCTAAGAAGAACTTGTTTCCAGGTTCACATTTGATTTTGTCTGTGATAGATAGCAAATACATATATAAAACACATAAACACATACTTAATCTCAGACAAAGGATTAAAAGATAGCCATTATCGGCGGGGTCTCGCCATGTACCCAGTGAGCATAGGGACAACTGCGCACGTGGTTATTCATGCAGTTATCAACTTACATAGCAATGCCTTGCATAACACCATGCAAATACAGGTCAGGAGCTAATGTTCAAATCAAATATTGAAAGACAAAAAACAGCAATGACATTCTTAAAGACATGATGCGATAATAAAAAGCTGATCATCTGGTATATTCTGGTAAAGTGGTGTGAAAACAAAATACACCCAGTGAATATCTAAAGCCTTACTCTGTATCTGAGAAATCCAAATGAAGACATCCCATATGCATCTTCAAATATCTGCATTCACACTTGTTTTCCACCCATGATGGGATCACCACATGCGCATTCCGTTGCCAAATGCGAACAGACATTTAGCACTGTGGCTGGCTTATAACACAAAAGCTGTATCCAACCAAGTCAGCGACATGGTTACAGCTTAACAAGCTCTTAATTACAGCATGCAGAGCTTCCAAACATTTCAGCAGCTCAGGCAGAAAATGTGATTAAGTTGATGTAAGGTATGTGTTTATTCTAAGGACAAGAGAAGGTATGTTGTTGTTCGTGAGTGAAAATGCCTGGCAGTCAACAGTGTAACTGGTTGCTGCAAGAATTCACAGAGAAGAAGCACCATCTTTCATTGCTCCATTCTGTTCACAATATTTAGGGTCTTACAAGCATTCCATCTCAATTTAGGCAGCATGTTCAAGGCTGACAAGATCAGGATGAGAAAGACAAATGGGTTGATTTGTGGAGAATAAACCCAATCTCTTTCTATTTCAGCAATGCACTGGCTTGTCTGTCATATCCAGTTTCACAGCATACAGACAAGAGAACATCTAGTGATTATTAACGGAAACATCCAGCGAGCTGGAACTTGTTTCAGAGAGAGCTCAGACACAGGACAATAAGCTTGCTCTGAGAGTCCAACAATTTGAAAAAAAAAAAACTACTATGAGTCAGACCTAACAGTACAACCCTATGACTCAACATTTCCTGGTTTTTTGCTTAATTAAGCTGAATTATAGAGTGCTTCTCTATATTTGTGAGGCAAACAGTAAAATGTACCTTCACATTTTTCACTGGCTTGTAGTGCATTGGGCAGTTCATACTAGCTAACATGACATGAAGTAATGCTACAAGGTAATGAAACAGAGGAATTGGAAGCTGATGAAAAGAGGGCAAAAAGAAAGATAGCCGGGTGCATGTGGATATCATGAGCCTAATAAATTTGACAGAAAAAAAACCAAGGGGTAAAACACAGAGTCACACCCAGAGCCCCCTCAAATCTTTGTTCTCACTATCGTCTTTGTGCGTTAGTGGGTGTGTGAGTGAAGAGAAACAATGGTGTCCCACCGAGTGTGTGCACTATAGTTTTGGAGGGAGTGAAAAGGGTGCTTGGAAAGGAGAGGGCTGGGTGGTATTCAGGCCTGTGTGGCTTTTTCCTTCAAACTTTGTGTGGGTAGAGCCTCCAAGCAATATAGACATGCCATTCCTTCACCCACAAACTTTGTACAACACCAGTTGCACAGAGGCAGTGCAGATGGGTGAAGAGGGAGGGGTGAGAAATACTAAACACATTCAGACAAAGTGGGATAAAGATGGCGGAGGTATTGTAAAGGAGATGTGGGTTCACTTGCCACTGGCCAAACAATACAGATTAGACTCATGCCATTTCTCAAGCTCAGACACAATAGTACAACTGCTCACTGCCAGGTCAACGCAAAGACCAATGTCTTCTGTCTGTGGCTACTTATATTCTGACAAACAGAATCAAATAACAGTTTTTTTTTTACAAAATATCATCTTACCTACCTTAAGACAGACACTTGTACTGGACAGAAATTCCCTGATTTTATTGGAATTTAATTCTCTACTGCCTTCATACACCAAATTGATTATATGAACCAATTTCCTTCAACCAGCTCCTTTTAAAACTATAATGATTTTATATAATCTGCAAGGGCCTAGTTGTTTTTGCTTGTCAATATTTTAAAGCAATTTGCAAATACATTTTGAAGTGCTTAATAAATTAAGTAATAATAATACTAATAATAACAAATACAACCATTATTATGATCATCATCGTCATCTAGTAAAATATCTACTGGTATTTACCACTACTTAAAAAGAAACGTTTCAGTGCCTACAAAGAGAAAAAGGCTTGTTAAGCTTGATAAGCTGATATCAAGCTTCAAAAGTATTGTAACATAACATTAACGTGTTAAATTCTTACCTCCTTTAAACTATGTTTTACACAAGTTGCCACACATTCAATGGCTCAAATCAACAAAACACAAACAGGGAAAATAACTTCTATTATACAATGAATGACTGAGATAAACCTTAGCTGACTCACTTTACTCAACTGCTGTACCTTAAAGACATTTTAGTTTAAATGTCCAAAACCATGGGTGTTAGATTAAGCCAGGATTTCCCAGGTTACTTCGTATTACCCAAATTAGTTTTATTATTGTTACTTTACAAAAAATGGGCAGTTTAAAGAAAGCATTTACTTACCCAGAATATAATGTTGAATCCAAATAAAAAGTATTTCACGCAGCAACTGACTTCGGCCCCTTTAATATGATGGTGTTTTCTGCTCATTCTTTCAAGGATAGTGGTGGCTAACGGATAAGCTAAGTTACTAACTGCTACGACTGGTACTTCAAATGCTTATTCAAAGCTGCAGTTCTTGAACAACTGAAGCCGATGATAGCTGACTCCATTAGCAAACAAACAAGGCAAAGTTTACTCGACACAGAGTACACCAAACATATGTGGCTAATTGTCTTTTCTTTGCTATGCCAATTAGCATGTGCTAGGCCAGCTAGCCCACAACTTCTCTGGTTAGCATTAGCAGCTAATAACAACAAATCCAGGGACATTCATCTGCAGCTCAATCGATAGTCAACTTGTGTGGCGGTAAAGTGGCAGTGTAGAGCCGCAGACTGAGGTGACGAAGCCGGGGGGCTTTCAGCTGTCAGTCTTGTCCATTATCAGCGCTGCTACTCGTCGCTTGAATTTTTTATCCTTGTTGTTTTGTGCTGTAAAACAGCAAGCCTCTGCTGTCAAAGCCCGAACGAGGAAACCACTGAGCTGGCTTTCGCCCTTTTCTCCTCAAGAGCGGCACCTTGTGTCTCGGTGAGGCTCTTTAATTTCCTGGGTCGACAACAAGCGTGACATTATTCTTCTCACCCCTTATTATGCACTGAGAAGGTAAGCGTTAGAGGTTAACAGATGCACAGATGCACCAGGAACTGCCAAACCTCATGATTTAATTCATTCATTCACACAGACCAAATAAATTAGCAGATTGTTTTTCAGCCCTTCAAGATATTAAATTACACATGCATAAAACTGAGTTGTGATTCAGCTATTAAACATACTGTATATCTCTTGGTAATTACAGGTTTACCTATTTAAAATAATATTTTTGTTCTTACAGAAAAAGCCTAAATCTCTCGGAAATGGCTGGTTTAATACTTCAAAATAATACTAGGTGTTGGTAATGTGAGTAAAACAGTGATGGTAGTGTGCCATCTTTTATAAAATGGGTCCCCATGTAAAAGGTGTGGGGGAAACACTGATTGACTTCATGCACAAACTACAAGAAAGGATCAGCAACAGTATTTTTTTTTTTTTTTACATGATTCATGTAACATTTTTCTGTTTATTTTCTCATCCACTGTAAAGAAGTTCTATCTTAATCCATTTCTTTATCTTTCCTAGTTTTTTCTAGTACTGCATTTGTATTTTGTAGTACTGTATGTATATGCGTAGATAATTTTTTTAGGCCCGAGTGCATAGGCGCCATTAATAATCTTTTATTGTAACCTTTAACCTTATTTCTCTACAGAAATGACTTATCTCCATGCACATATTGTGATATTTCATTAAATAATAATATAAAAAATAATAAACAGTAATTAATCATGCAGTCATGTATAAATGCAGTGACCTGCCTCTGGAAGAACTAAACGCGATGCCCTTGTGCTTTTCTAATCTCTTCAGTAAAAGGGTTCTATTGAACCCAAAATGATCTATAGTTTCATAAAACTGTCCTCTACATTTTTTGTTATTTCTTGTAATTTCCCTCTACATTTTCTTGCAAGAGTAATTGCATCATTTAGGTGACATGAAAAATCATTTAAAGTACCGATAGAGACCATGACGCAAACTGGTGCATTCTCACAGTTAGCTCAGTGTTGCTTCATTTGAACTTCTGTCTGGACTCCAACAGATGGCAGTCTATGAACCTTTGTGAAAGTGGCTTTGATTTTTTTTTTTTTTAGTTGTGCCCCGGGGAGTTGCTTGTTGGAGGGCATTTCAGCCTAATAAGTATTGCCACAGATATGTAGAGTGCTGCACAGACAAGAGTGCTCTCCATTCAACAGTTAAACCAAGCCAAACACTCTGCCAATGCTGTGGTAGAGCCTACACTGTCAGTAATTTTGGTAACAAACAACGCTTGTGCAGATGTCGGCTTTGTTGCATGTCTCTCTTACAATAGTAATATCTTAAAAGCTCATTACAACTATTGAGCTACATTAAGATAGTGTTTACTTAATAGACTACTATACAGTTTTAATAGGGGGCTGTTGAATGGGTTATGAAATATTAATCTTTGTGTAGGTGACATTTGCAGGATTAATGTTGTCCCTCATTTTATACTCTAACCTTAAATACACCAAGCGCACAATAAAGGGTAGAGTCATATACTGTATATGAATTGTGGTTGACATACCAACCAATAAATACATCAACTGTATCATACAGGAGTAAATAACTTACACAATAATAATCATAAATGATAACAAGACTAATTTAACAATATAAATGTTCATGTGTATGAATTGTTGTCGTTTCAATTGACAACCTCCCTAAAAACATTTTAAAGGGGAAATTATCAGCATACATGAACTTCAGATACTGTATTTAGGGTGTTGAGATAAATAATAACAACAAACCTGAAATAATGTGGACTGCGTCATCACGTGTTTATTTTACAATCATTTTCAGAAATGTTAGTTATGAAAAACAATGTGAGCTGTAATGATAAAATGCAGGAATGCAATCATTGAAAAAAAATCATCTGGGAAAAAGAGGCTTGTAAAAGCCAAGAGGTGAACCAGGTTGAAACTAATCCATGACAGTGATATTCTTAATCCTGCTGAAGGTGCCAGGCCAGTGTAGCAGGTGTTCTTGTCACTCCAAATGCACACACTGAAGTAAATATTTAGAAATGTGCTGATGCATTTGGCCTGCATGTCAGGGAATGAGAGAATGATCTGTTGTGTGCTTTTTCTGCTGGACTGGGCAAGGTGCTTTAAGATGGCCTTTTAGCTATTCCACATTTGAAGCAGAGAGCTCACTGTGCTTGGAAGTTACCATCATATCACCATGTTTTTTAGAGCAGGAATTTCCTTTTTTTTAAGTAGGACATTTGTTTGCTGGTCTTATTGTGATTGTCACCCCTTGGGCAAATCAAGTTTTAAACAATGCAAACTTAGCTGCTGAAATGGAATGAACAGAAGTGCAAATCAAGTACAAAATCAAACTTCAGAAGTGAAAGATAATGCACATTATAGTTTCAAATGTACTTAAAATCAATTCCTTTCCCCTGCTGTTTTTCTCACAAACACATCTCGCAACATACAACATTCTTGGACACTTGTTTTTCTCATAAACAATTAATTTGTTCAATTAATTGCTCATCATTAAAAAAAACCTTAGATATTTTTTCTCTGAAACATTAAAACAGTGCTTGATTGACTAGGTTGTCTGCTCCCTTTTACCTTTACATAACTCTTCACCAACACTGACCTTCCTCTGTCATTCGTTGTCAATCTGTCTGTAAACCTTACATTCATTTTAGCAAATGCAGTACATAAAGCGACACATATACCGTACACCACATTAAACAGATTGCACTGTGATAATAATGCGTTATTTATTTTCCATTGCTTAAAATGGATAATAAGCTGTTGTGAATACTTAAACCATGTATGATATGTGAGCATTGTGTGTCCTACCTACAACTGTGTTTTGTCATGTGTAAACTCATTTAACCTAACTTCTAAATCAGTATTCATTATGAATTTGCTGGATATGATACTTTATCAATACAGCACATGGAGAATGCCTCGGCCAAAGCACTGCATAGTCAAGATATTGAATATAGAAATATGTATTTACACAGCTATCAATTTGTGTCACTTCTGTGCCTTCAAAGTTTACGCCTCCAACTACTATTCCTTGTGCAAGACCAGTAGATACAATGATAATTTGCTCATGATTTATCAACACAATACCCCCTTTACCATGATACTGTTTCATTGTAATAGTGACTGTGAATGTATATTTGATGTGAACATTCATTTAAAGTGAATTCAAATTTCTTTGTTATTTTGAGTCTTTGCCCTTTTTGATATATATGAAGCATACAAGCCACAGCAACTGCATTACTTAAAAAAGCTTGTCCTTGTCAGTCTGTACTAGAAATGTGAGTCATAAAAATACTAATACTACCTTGATAAATTGTCCATGTAGCAATTAATGTTGCAGAGAGTAACCTGTTTAACATTAGCTGGCTGAAAGGTCCATCACACATTTCTTACTGTTGGCACAAAAGTCCATCAACACTTGAAGTCATGCTTAAACTGAACACTCTCACAGGTCAGTGGAGACAGTGCTTCTCTTCACCCTCAGGCTGCCACCCCAGCCACGGGGACAGGTGTTGTAGGAGTGCAGGCCAGGCGATCGAAGGCCAGAGTCTTCAGACTCAATAGAGGCATCAGAGTCTGTGAGGGAGCGCGTGTTGTAAAGCCTCACGGGAGAGCAGATCCCCTGTGTCGGGGTGGGAGGTGGGCTGGTGAAGATAGGGGACTGGGAACCCAGTACTCGTGACTGGAAGGGGCTTGTGGGTGGTTTGTGACAGTCATAGCCATGGTGCAAATTTCCCATAGGTGATATTGGGAAGTTGTGACCACTGAGTGCACCAGGGGAAGGACTGTTTTTACGTTTGGCTGCATTGATGATGTTCTTTGCCAGAAGGCGGTGGTTGGCCTTAGAGTCTAAATTATTAACAATGGGAGACATGCAGCGACTGCCTTTGTTTTGAAGAGTAGGAGAGGTGGCAGAGGATGTGTACAGAGGTTTAGTGGTAGAGAATGATAAACCGCTATGGGAGAGTCCTGGAGACTGTGAACGAGAAACCCAAGGAGGAGAGATAGGAGACATGGCTTTTGTTGTCTGGGAGGGTCTGTATGTGGAACAGGAGCTAGTAGAGGAAGTATTCTGGCTTACCATTGGGGACTGGCATCTTGAACCCCAAGGAGGTGAAATAGGAGATGGGGTTATAGGTGTTTGTGAGATTCTGGATGAGGAAATTGAGATGTTAGTGGAAGTATTCTGGCTTACCGTTGGGGACTGACACCTTGAACCCCAAGGAGGAGAGACTAGAGTTGTGTCTGTGTGTGTCTGGGTGGGTCTTGATGTAGAAGTGGGGACATCATGTGTAGTATTCTGGCTTACCATTGGGGACTGACATCTTGACCCCCAAGGAGGAGAGCAGGGAGGGGTGGCTCCAGATGTTTGAGAGTGTCTGAATGTTGATGTAGAGTTAGTTTTGGAAAACTGGAGGTTTTGATTGGTCATGGGGGATAGGCATCTTGTAACCATGGGAGATGAGAAAGGGGAAGTGATGGAGTTAGTGGAGCTGGAGGTGGTGGTGTTGGAGGGGCAATTAATTTGGAGGCTGGAAGTCCACGTTCCTGCGTTGGGACCCTCTGGGCTGCTGAAACGTCTGGCAAGATTTGGCGTCCTGGTTGGTGTGGTAGTCTCACTGGAGGTCTCAACTATGGTTGAGTCCTTTGGTGTCTGTTGGCAATAACAAATAATTTTGTTTATTCTTAGGGTAGATGGTTGAAAAAATATGTGCACATATTTAACATGCAAAACTGATTATGACCGATTGAGATTATATTTATTATGGTCTACATTAACCCACAGAAAACCAACAGTTTGTTAATTCATGAAACAATTTCAATTATATTATCGCGGTAAATGTATTTTGATGAAATAATATATGCAGTACGTGTTCAGTCTGAGCCTCAGTGAAAGTCAGGTCATCTCAGTGTATTTCCTTCTCCTATTTGTGTTTAGCCTGACCAGCAGTGTATGTAAGCTTGGTCTTTGGTGTCTCTCTCAGGTTACTGTAATCTGGCTTCTCTGAGGTGGTTAACCTTTACAAAGATATGAACTTACTCAAATGAACTTGGCATTCTGTGCTTTGCTAACCACCATTCTGTGCTTTGCTTGGTATAATAATATTATACCAGTCTGTAGGCTGAACAGAGATCAGTATTCTGACAAGTTATGGTCTATTAACATGAGGTCTTGTTTCAAAAGTTCAGGGCATCTGTAAAAGAAACAAGACCCAAGTCAAAGGTCATATCATTTGTCCAAAAGTCTGATCCCCTGAAGACGAAACAAGACCGAGGCTCAGGTCTCTACACAAATACACACAACCCAGATTATTTTGAAAGTGTTAAACATTTTTTAATTAAAATGTTACGAACTGTGTTCCTAAATACATGTGGCTTCTTTTGTAAACTACTTAACGATGACATTGGATTTAGTGGTGTATCCATGTTTTTGTAGTGATAGCAACAAACAAAAGAATAACAAGCAACTTACAGTGGGAAGAAGTCAGTGAAGTCAAGAAATAAGTAGAAGGAGGAAGAGTTCACAGCACAGTGTTAGAACAGCTTTAATCAGAGAAGGGAAAATTCACTATAACACAAAAATCAACAGAAAGAATAACAGCAAGAGGAGAACACTATACCAAGCTTTATGAATGGAAACGTGCATAAACTGTTTTGTCTTAAACATCAGTGAATGATGACATCCTGTGAAAATATACTTATGGAATAAGTGCTTAATTTCACAAAACAATAAACATGTAGGACCATGATGTAAATTAGTATGCAGCCTCTAGATGTGAAACATCAAAGAATCCAAGTACACATTATATATTTGAGTAGAAAAAGCTGGAAAATAGAGTATATAACCCTGAAGACATCAAGACATAAAAGGAGCTCTCTCGCTGTAACTCTCATGTCAGTGAGCAGCATTAAATTGCAAATCTTGGATCATAAAGCAGATGCCAGACCATCTGTTAAAGTGCTTTGTAAAGCAGCATCACCCTAGTGACCACAGAACTGGGAGGGAAAGTGGAAAAAGTGTGAAGTTTTCTCATCATATTTTAAAATGCACTTAAAATAGAAGTGAAGTGCTGACGTGCATAGCAGCTTTGGGTATAGCACCTTAGTGACTACTTCAAGGCACAGTTTATTTTATTTTATTTTAAATAGAAATCATTCTACTTCCGGGTTGTTTCTTCATATGATTAAAGGAGGGAATATTCGCTGCATATTTGTGATACACTCACATAATGTTGGAAGATGTGGATTATATTGTGTAGTTACTGCACATCTAAATGTCTTGACTTAGTGGATTAAACATTTCACATCCAAAAATATTCTGCTCTACTGTGTATCTACATTGCAGGAGATAGTACGAAAAGGAAGAGGCACAAGAAGAAGGCACAAGTTTAAGAAAAAAGTGCAATGAATTGTAAACCTTCTGAGATTACGTAGCTCTACAACTGTGTGCAAAAAAGACCCAAACTCTGTAATGAAAACACATTTTCTAAAAACGATACTGAGAAGGTTTCCACACCTGTGGTGTAATCCCTGCCTTCTTGGCAGAAAATGTTGGCTTTGGTGCCTGGACCCCTGACCGGGGAGTGGACACTCGCTCTGGGGAAAGGGCAGACATAGCAGAACTGACCCTTGGCTGCACAGAGGCTGGATGTGAATAACATTCTGCTCCTCCTGTGGGGCTGAGGGGCAGCTGAGGAGACATGCATTCAGTGTTGAAGTGAGAAGGAGGTTTGCTAGGTAATGTAGTCTGTCTGGAGAAGGTTTGGTTCTTGATCTGACTCTTGGCTTGTGGTGCTCGTCTGGGTAGCATAATAATGGTGTCCTTGACTGGGGTAAATGTGAAGAGGGATGGATTAAGCTGGTAAGGCCGGTGCCTTGACAGGTCCATCTCTATCTTGGAGCATCCATTCTCTAAAGGTGGTGGCTCTGGAACTGGCTGTGGTGCTGGAGCTTTTGGCCTTGGTTTTTGCTTTATGGTTTGTTGGGTCTTTAGATTTTGTGAAAACTGAGCTGTCATGTCAGAATTTTTAGCCATGGCCTTGACCCTCCCAGGCATGTTGGATGGGTAAACCCAAGATGGTGGTAAAGACATTGTGGGAGACAGAGACCTCATTTGATTTGGACTCTGATGCTCAACAACATATTTCTCCATCCTGGATTGACGCTTGGCAAACAGCTCAGCCCCCTTTCCTGAAACATTGGTTAGGTTCTGCTCTAGTCTGTGCTCTGCCCTTGGTTGAGTCCTAGAGCTCTTAAGGCATGAAGCCCACTCTGGAGCTTTAGCCCCCTCTGCCTTATCTTCTTCCTTAGTGAGGAAGTTGGAGGCCTCTGCACCCAGAGCCAGTAACTCTTCCTCAGATGTAGGCTCAGGCACCGATCTTTGACCGTGTTTCTTCTTTTCATCCACCCCTTGCACCAAAGACAGCAGCTCAGGGTTCGGAGCTACCACTGGTTTCTGTTTGAATGTGAACATTGACTTCTTAGTTGCCCTTCTTGCAGCCCCTTCCTCAAGTATTCCTGTTTTAATTGATGTTATTGACTTCTTCTCTCCAGAGGGCTGAGGAATGAAGGTAGAGGGCTTTGGGGCTGTGGGAGGGCAAAAATGAGGGATGGGTGCGTGGTGAGATACAGAAGAAACTGGGAACTGGGATGGTGGTGGGGAGGAAGGTGACGTCACAGGAGACATCGAAGGTGGACTAGAGTAGTAGGCCTGCAGAGGTTGGTTTGTAAAGGCTGGGAGAGGTGGTGTGGGATATGATGGAGGTGGTGGAGATGAGAAAGCCACAGGTTGCGGAGCTGTGAAAGCAGGCAGAGGAGGAGTGTCGTAAGAAGGAGGAGGTGGGGTGTCCATGATAGGGTTGGTTTCCTCTGGAGACTGTACTGTCGGTGGGGAGAAAAAGGGTCTGGCAGTTCTGTTGATGATGGTGCTTGTCTGCTTGGATGTGGACACAGACACCCTGTCAGATCCAGAGGCGCTGTGGCAGCCACTATGAAGCACTGCACTGGGAGCTGGCCCTGTTTGACCCCCACTTATCTCTGTTCCCCCCTCCACACGCCTCATCATGACTGGATCACTGTTATATCTTCCAGGGGAAATCTCATCCTTGACTTTTTCCTCATGAATTTTATCTCCTGACTCTTTGTCTTCATCCCGCTCTTCCTTGACAGGGAGGAAGTGTCTCTCTTGGATAACACTGTCCTCTACATCCTCCTTTTTGTGGAAATCTTTAGGTGGTTCCTCCATAATATCACCTACTGTAGGGACCTTAATTGGTGGTGGAGGGAGTGGTTTTGTAGAGCTATTCCTAAAGTTGAGATCTCTATCTTTTTCCTCACGGCTCCTCTCTGCCCATGTTGGTTTGTTCGACAAGGGTTCAGTTTTCACATTCTCCACCCTGTCCTCTTGTGACCCCTCTCCACAGCTTTCGAGAGTAAAGGCGTTGACTCTCTGCTTGCGGCGGTTGAAGAGCTGCACGCCTCGGGAGCTAGAGTTGGAAGGGACAGTGAGTTGAGTGGCGATGATCTGGCTCCTGACTCGAGCCTCTTTGAGCTCCTTCTCTGATAAACTGGCACTCCGGGTCAAATCTGAAGTAAAAGGGACAGGGAGAGAAAGAGGACATCCTGATCAGTGAGAGAAACAAGAGAGTTTGTTTTCGTGTAGTTGTTTTTCATCACGGAAATGTTTGATTAATGATCAAAACGGCCCTAACTTTTGGGGACTTTTGTCTCCTGTTCAAAGGAGTACAACTCCCTTGACATCTAATTAAAGCTCACCACAGTGCTTTCATGACCAAATAGAGAGAGTCAGCAGGGACAAATTTTTTAACAAGTCTGGGATTGAATATTCTCTTTACAGCCCACATAACCGTTTCTGAACCATATGTTTTTTATTATTCTTTGCAGAACTTTTTATTTCAGCCTCTCCAGCGAGAAAATACAGCTTTGCGGACACTTGAATCAGCAGACTGTGGCTACGGACAAATAACTAACAGATCATAGGCAGAGACACATTTAAAATAAACAATTTAATAGGAAAAATAGAAAGGCTTCATCATGGCCTGTATGAAATATCTGGGTCATTGTTTGCTGTAGAAGCAAAGAAAATTATCATTCTCTAACGGTGATTCTGCACTTTGCTGAGTGCTTTGAAATCTAGAGTTAAAATATGCTGAAGTTATAGCTGACAGTTTGTTTTTGGAGCTTAAGAGCTCCATTCCAGGCAGTGGAGCTATTTCCTCTGCCATCTGCAGTAGTCCCTCCCTGAGCATTCCTCCACTGCTGAGAAAACTCCCTGCCTGAGCTTCCAACATGCTTTTGGTTTCTCTCTGTAGTTAATTTGTGCAACACTGCAGCTTAAGCCCTAAATAGACAATTTTTACAATCAGCTGCCTCCAAAAATGAGACTTTTCAATTGCTGTCTATAAACGTACTATACAATCAAGTGTTCCCATCTTAAATATAGTTCATGTGAGGAAAAAAAAATTAAAGCTATATCTTTATTTCTTTTTAATAGAGTAAAAAATGTCTGGTAACTTATGGAGAATAACATCGCTCTCATTATTTCATAATGTGGAATAACCAACAGCAACATTATTTGATGCAATCATGTGTCAATCATTTTAACTATGTGAAAATTAAATGCTTGTAATGATGTCCCATTCAACACACTCTAGATGCATATTTTTCTGGCACAGAGTATAAAACTCCACAGTAGAAGAAATAATATGCGTCTGTCATTAATTTTTAAAGTCTGCGCTCACAGTCATTTATTTAACTCTTTTGAGCTCTTAAACTCCATTTAAGTTAAAAAATATCTTTTTATCTAAATTTTATTTAACTCTCTTCATACACAAAGAGTGACATCTTCATTTAGATTATTTATTTTTATTTATTTATATTCCTTTTAAAATGAAAAATTACACCTTTGACGGCGACTGTATTTATGTCTGCAAGAAAATGCAGTGTCATTTTATCAACGACAATGACAGAGGAAAGATGGAGTGTGACACCAGGAGGGAGGTATATTAACCATTTTTACATATTTGTGACAACAATACAACAAGGATAAAAACATTATCACACAACCTTCTAAACAAGCTCTTCCCACAGCTATACTGACATGAACATAAATCACTTTCTTTTTATAAGTTGCTGCACAGACATGAAAACAGTCCTATCACACAGGTACTCACTGTACGCTCACAGCCTTTTATTAAGGTTGTCAATATGAGTGGAAAGACCTTCACAGGTCCAAATGATGACTTTTATTTGTCATTTGCTGTTTATGACACATGCTGTCCCTGAATATACCTGAGCAGTGAAGCATGAAATGAAAAGTCTCCACTGTAAACATCAATGTCTGCTGTGAGCCAGACAATCACATAACATGCAGGTGCAAATGTCATCAGTGAATAAGCCCATGACCAGGATATGAGTGATATATACTTGTAAAAGTGGACTTTTGTCTATTTTTTGTTTTCTTTTGTCAGTTGTCAGTTTAGTTGTATAGAACCTTAGTAATATTAAAAAAGAAGCACCTTTGCCTAAGATGTTATCATATCTAACTAACCAATAAACTAAGGGAAATAAACTGTATAATATAGATCATAGCATAGGCTAAACTTTAAAAACAATCAAACATAACTTTTTGTTTTGAGGAAATCTGATGGTAGGTGTCCTCTGTGTCAGAAGCAACAATTTGTGGGTCCCATTTTCTGCAGCTTAACAGGCAAGCTAAAACAGTGACACTTTATATAAAATTACATGATATCCACTAGGAGTAAATAGAAATTTAAATTATTCTGGCTGGATTTTACCTTCAGTGCCTAAGCTCTTACCTTTTTCATGTCAAAACTCTGAGCTCCGCTGTTTTCTAGTACCTCCAGGAAAGTTTTCAATTTAACTGCGCCTGATCGCTTCACACCCCCCTTTCTGTACAGAGACCGAGGCATGGGATCCAATTTCTTACTCTCCACAGCGAGTCCAGCTCAGAGACAGGCAGGGAGAGGAGGAGGAGGAGGAGGAGGAGGAGGAGGAGGAGGACTGTTGCTGGAGGCTGAGCTGTGTGCCTGTCACTCAGCCTCCAGCTCTGATTCACTGTTTTAAAAAAAATCTGTGCTACCACCACCTCCACAGGGTTTCCACTTATTATAATCACTGAGACATGCCTCTAAGAAAAAAAGCTTGAGCTTTTGTTAGAAGTTGAAGAGTGCTAACACTTTGTTTTGACAGTTCTGGAGAAGTGTCCAATCAATGGCGAGCACCGAGCGGCTTATCTCTGTCTAATATCCTGTGATGGTAGGGGAGAGACTTTGACCTCTGTTGCACCCTTTGAAGTGGGAAAGTGAACCTCCAGTTTATTAGACCATTGGGACACCAGAGCTCCAGCACCTCTGCTGTCCTCCATGTCTGTCTGGATATCACCGCACCATGTGTGTTTTCTGTGAACTCTCCTCACCCCAGTATCTACCCTCTATGACTCCTCTGGGCCATGAACTCCAATCTACAAGGCAGGAAAGGAAATTCCTTTCCTGCCCGCCAAAAAAGACACAGTCAGCCCTCAATGATGCAAGAGTCTGCACATCTCACTCTCCACCCTCCATTTTCACCTCCCTTAGTCCATGTCCCGCTGCCCTTGATCCCACCAAAACTGGAACACTCCCCCACAGCGGGAGGATTTAAATCTGGGGGCCAAACACGGTTTTGTGTATCAAAGGTCAGATTACCCTGTCGGATGTTTTACTTCTCTAGGTGATGGCTGTGTGGGATGACAGCACCAGCCCCTGTGGGTGATGTGTGAAACAGAATGGAAAGACAAGGATTAACAGAGGTCCTGGGATCTTACCAGACTGAATTTGACCTCAACTGCTGGTGGATTCAATAGGGAAACAAAAGTCCAGCCCACGGTTGAAATCAAGCTCTGCTGCATTATGACCCTGGTCTCTGCAAAAGTGGAGTTGACTTTGGTTCCTTTGCAGGATTTGTGAGGGGACTAATTAGTGCATAATGAGTGATGAGAACAGCATTGGAAGTGCAGAGTCTATAGATGTTTATCAGGGCCTTGGCGACATAACAGTTATTTAATGGTCACGACCTTTCTGTTTTACTTCCCCACAGCTCAGTGTCAACAATGACTATTGTTTTGTTGTTGTACTTGTTGCTTTAATAACTCCTTTTTTAACAGCATAATGATGTGGAACTGATGTTAAGTTCATTTTTTTCTTCTTTTGAGTTGACACTTGTGAAAGTAAAAGAGAAAGGTCTGACAAATTTTCCAAATAGCTTTTCCCACAAGTTAGCCTATTATTGTCTGTGGCTGTGTTGTATATCAAGTCTGGTCCTTAGCAGTGATGCATGATTGTATTTCCATTTCTGTTAGGACAGCCTGTCTCTTTTCAGCATGGAAACAGATGTTTCATTGAGCATTTATCTGTGTCAAGTTACACTGATGAGGCAGAGTTGCCTGTTTTCTTTATTTGCTGTCTACTCGCAGTTGTAAGTTATCGTTAATAATGATTGAAGTTAAATACTGTAGCTGTACGGCTGCTCTACAAACTCCTGAAATGTATTCAGGAATGAAATTTATGCATTAGGAAGTCACAGAGTAACAAAGCACTTTCATGCTGCTCCTTGAGCTTCTCAAATTAAATGACAGCTAAACAAACACTTACTTGTTTTCCGGCTCATCTCTTCTTTGTTGAATCCTGTATTCTCCCATAATGCATTGCACTCTGTCTCAGGAGTGTGCATGTCTTGTGTTGCCTGGAGAGGTTTTCTAATTTCTCCTGGACTCCAGCTCACCCCTCTCCTAACAGACGTATGTCCCATCTTCATCTCCATCGCTACCCCAAACTTAAACACCTCTGCTGCAGCAGGGAAAAAAAGAAGCCCACAGCAGAAGGAAATGTGACAATTTCGTTCCTGTCAGATAAATCTTCTCTCCTGATAAGAGGAAACCACCAATTCAGTTGGAGGATGGAGGATGTTTTACTCCTTACAGGCAGACAGCAAGGAAGAAAAACAGACAAACACAACAAGAAAAGTTCAGCGTTACAGGTTGCTTCTTCCGATCGTGGCTCCCTTTTCACCAGAAATCTTTCCAAATGTTGCTCAGCTAAAATTTAATGAAAGACGCATGCTCTCTTTTTGGTCTTGAAAAAGTGTTTCTCTCGGTCTTACAGTACCTCCCTGCAGGGTCAGCTTTGTGTCTTGGATCAGTTCCCATGGACAACTGCCACAAAAGTTGCACAAGTTTGTTTCTGCTCTGTTACAAATCATCTGTTCCTGGAATGACGAACAGTCCAGCCTTCTCTCTTTGAATCTCTCTAGTCCTCTTTCTTCCCTTTCCCAGACTCTGCTCTTCCCTTTCTGCTATTTTGGTCACCAAAACATGCTTTTCGTCTGCATCCCTATCTCCAGCACCCAGATTATTTTTCTCTCAGAGAGAGGGATCTGGCCTTTATCTTGGAGATCATAACTCTATAGTGATGTGAAGGCGGACTGTATATATGGCAACTTCCTGCTGTTAGCTGCATGTGTGGAATAACATTTCACTCTGGAAAGGTCATTCTTGGGACTGATTTCTCTTCAGAGCTTCAAAGCAGCAGGATTGAATTTTCATTTGTAGTCAGTTTTGTTAATACAGAAAAGCATCCAGACAGGATTCGTCATGAATTCAGAAATTTGGTGGGCAGCGGGTTTTCCATTCAGACACGATTTCTTAGTTTTTCTTCTAAAATTGCCTTGACATCTGTGTCCCGATTCTTCTTTCAGTTTTACATTTGATAGTGAGCTGGTGTCAAAAGGAGCGATTGAGAGGAGGAAAGGTCACTGCATCCAATCTCCATTTCCTGCCTCGGATCACCTGAAAAAATGAAAAATTAGGATTAGGTCAATTATGCAAAAATCAAAAACATTTAAATTCTACAATTATTTAAATGTGAAATTTACTTAGACAAAAGCTGCAGATTAGATCACAGTTATTAATGATATTCACAGTGTTGGCAAACTCATTGCTCAGGAGCTCTTTTTCATTATCTGTCATCACCATCCTTTGTATAACAATATGATTTTCTACCCACTGATTCGTGCACAGACTGTAAGTGTGATCATGATATTTCCAATAAAGCAGTCCAAAACAGAAATAGAGAACTATTTAATGAGAACAGCTTGGCTCATCTAACTCTCTTTAACTAACCCTGATTGACTTCCAGAAGGCAAATTTGCAACATTAGTTTTTAGAGAGAATATGAGCATCCTCACTTTGAACTTAAGTCATGCTTCAAGGGTGTAGTAGGAAAGGAGGAGATTGCTTCCATAAAGGTCTGATAAAGCTCAATAATATCTAAGAATAAGGAAGGAAGGTCACCATTTATTATGGCACGATTGTCAAAAATCCCACCAAATAATTAGCTTTATCTCAGAGTCTGTGTCTATGATAAGACTCAGCATACACAGTTTAAACATTTTATGTAGCGTTAAGTGAGGAAACAAAAAATGGAATGTCTTGCACTGACATCCTTTGCATTCCTTCCTCTTATTTTGATTTTTAACCTTTACAAATATTATGCCCTACCGGCAGAGTTTGAAATAATATGTGTGTTTGCATGTCCTCGTCCTTGATCAGACTTGCCTCTCCTTGAAGCTGATCAGGGTTGCATTTGTTTTTGCTAGTGAGTCACCACTGCAACACCAAATAGTGGGAGGTCTATGCTGAGAGCCACACACACATAATCATTATTTTTCATTTTCAGAGGTCTATCAGGGGCATAGCAACCATGCCCATGTTCATCTTTGACAAGGTTTGCTGCAAGCACAGTAAATGTATTTGCATCCCTTGAAGACTGTGTTCTGTGGAGACACAGTCCAACAGGACATCTGAGTCATGGCGGTCTGCAGGAGGTGCTGCTCACTGGCCCCTGCACACAATCAGCCCTAACAACACAGCGCCCCATCTCCCCACAGAAAAGAGACAAAAGTGGTCCACAGTTTAGCTTACTGTCGTGAATGTGTCAAGTGAGTAGAGATAAAGGCCATTACTGTTTAGACCTTCTACACAATAGCCCTTTGATTCCCCCCAGATGTGCAATCCACGTTTTGATTGATCTGAATCTCATCTGTAACATATAGTACATTGTCTTTTTGGATTCATTTTAATCAGGACTGGGATAATATGCTTTTGTTTTCTTCCAAAATCGAATAACACCAGTGCACATCAAATGTCAGTTTGACATTTATCTTAACTGAATGGGACAGTGGTACATAACATGTACAACAAAATATTTTTTTTAAGTTAATGGTTACATTTAGCTGCCTGTTTACCTCAGCTAGTGCTGTAAGTAAGAAAAGAAGAGAACATTCTAGATGGACTCAGAAAAAGGACACAGTGCAAATGTGAGCCTTCAAATTAACATACTTCAAATGAAACTGAAAAATTTATTTTCGCATTACAGATAACACTGATAAACTGATCACCATATATTGCAATATACCCCCTAAAATTAAAGAGAACAGTCAACATGTGTCAAAGGTTGCTGTTGGTCCTCTGCTGTAACAGATTGTTCAAAATATGGTTTATTATTCTCTGGTACAGTCGAGAAAGTGTTGAACAAAGACCAGATGTAGGAAACTAAAATCTGACATCAGCTGGGAAACAGAATCACTCTGGCCCAGAAAACAAAACAACATATGGACTCTTGATATTTTCATCTGCTACAGTCTGTTGTTTTTTTGTTTTTTTTTCTTTTTGATCCCACTTTTTTAATTTCCATCCTGACTGTTGTGTTTCATCCAGACAAACTTGTGATATCTACTCTGCCCAAACTGATCCTATCTATATGCCATACCAAAGATCTGACATCATCTCTCCTCTTTCCCCTTCTACCCTACAATTACCTTGAAGATCAAAAGGTATTTTATAGTGCCCACCTGTCCCGCTCCTCAGCTCCCACCCCTGCACACCTTTCCTGTGCCACCCACTGACCTCCGTGACTACAGCCAAGGATATCATTTACAGTCTGGCCCATAGGCCACTTAGTGTGTAATCAACCAATTCCTGTACATCATCAGTATACACCAGATTCCTACACAGACAGCAAATCTATCCCACAGCTCCCTGCAGCATGTCTCGCATAGTGATGACACACAAAAGAAAAGCTTTGGCAGCTGCACAAACTGTAATTATTCATCTGTCCCTTATGGCCGTTGCCTTATTCATTTATTGTACATCAGCATGAGTAGCGAGCTTTAGAAACAATGTCTGTCACCTAATAAATCAAATACTGCATGCATTTTTACCTCCCGTATGGCATCTGTATATCATCTACTGCTCTGGGTGCATGTGTGTGCTGAGGCCGACTTCAGTGGGAAAGTGGTGTCAGACTTCCTGATGTGAGCTGTGAGATGTGTGATGTCAGGTGAGCATGCTTTCCAGCCACTGAAAGGCTGCAAAGTCTATCAGTCAACAAGTGTATGATGAAACATGTGGTCAGGACACTGAAGAGTGAACCTTTATAAATAAATCCCATGGAGGCGGAGCTGCTATGTTTTTGCTATATGTTTTTGCATGGCTCCTTTATGGTTTGGCATGCAAAAACCGTTCAGCTGTGAATGACAGAAAGGCTTTATCAGGGGCCTTTTGCTCTCTCTTTCTCACTTAGACACAAGAGCCATTCAATGGCCTTTGCAGCAGTATGAAATAATCTTGGACAGTGCTCTGAAATTGGCATTCCTGGTTCATAATTCCTCAGGAGGCTGCGATAGTCAGCATGCCTCAGCTTGTGCTGGCTGATGACTGACATCTAACACACTGCAGAGGCACAGACACCAATGAAAGTCACAAATGTCTCCTTTCCTCTCTCCCTCTTCCTCTACCTCTCTTTCAGAACGCCTGTGAGTGCATTCATAAATCATGCAGAGGTAAACCTTGTAATGAAGTGTCTGCTTCATGTGCGGCTCATCCTGCTCTCGCAGCCGCAGGTGGGTAACTTCAAGAGACAAAGATAAATACTTGAAGTAAGTGTGTATGATCTGCTGCCAAGAGGGAGGAACCCTCGAAAACCATCAGAGTTATAATCTGAACACTGTCTGGCATGAAAGGAAGAAAGTAGATGCATGTTTTAAAAGTGTAAACATATGCGCAAATAATATTAGCATGGCTAGAATTGTTTGCAAAATGTTATTGACCTTTTGGCACATATTCACTTTACTTCAGGACATTTGACACAGTTGTTTCCAACAGTTTCAAAGCAGCTTCATTTGTAGCAAAACTTCATTTGTAGCAAAAAGAGTATCATTTACTGAAAACTAAAAAACTGTAACTATAAACTATAAACTGTAAATATGTAAATAAATACAGTAAATATACACATAACATAGGGCTGAACAAAACCTGCCCTTGCCCCCCAGTAAAACAGTTAATGGGTCTCACCTGTTGTGTTAACAGGAAGCAATTACTTATATTTGTAAGTCAATACAGTCTCCAGCAGGTCTTTAATTAGCTACGCACTCTAATGTTACACAGTGCAGTTCAACTCGATAACCTGGCCAAACCCCAAGCTCCACACAGACAGGACAATAGGCTCGGCTATCAGTAACCACAGTGCTAATGTGGCCGCCAAACCCCTCTCTGCAAGTCTGGGTTAAAAAAAAAAAAAAGAAAGCAGCCAGATGTTTGTCATCTGCACAGATAAAGACTCTCAAAGTTTCCCTCCTCTTCTGTGTTAGTTCACTGCATTTCCTTTCTTCCACTCTCCAAGCAAAGATAATGTCTTACCCCATACAGATAAACATAATGGGCTGCAGGTGACAAAGTCTGCAGCGATCACAGTCTCACAGCGACAGATAAAGTTCCAGGATTTGGTGCTCCTTCCTGTTTGTTGTGTGCTGGCTAAATCATGCCGCTCACCTGTACTGTAGTGGGTCTGGCTGTGTGAGGCAGCATGAGTGTGCACTGCCCCTTTTCAGTTCCTTCGAGTCCACGCACACCCTCCTCCCCCTTTTACCTCTCCTCTCGCTCCCTCTCTCACTCGATTGAAACAGACGAAGGATGAGGTTGGGAGGGGGGGTCAGTTGGAACACAGAGGGTTCTTTGTCTGGAAGCTTTTCATATGGTTTCCTTCAAGCTTGCATACTGAACACATTATGCTATAATATATTTTCATATTCAACACAAGGATGTTGAGGGACTAGTGGGCCCCACTCACTTCTCTTCACCCTGTCCTTTTGCTTTTTGACAAATTTTCCCGCCAAACATGCCAGGCAGAGAAATCCAAATAAAGAATTCAAGAAAAATGAAAGAATAAGTTCAAATAATAAGTATTTGAACACAAAAAGTTATTTCCTCTTTAGAATTTAGAAAAGAAACATCTGACATGGAGACACCAAGGAGCTTTTTACCATGTGTGTATTGTTCAGGATAGTAATTCATAGACATTCATGTTTGATATGTAGTACATAATTTCTGAGGTTAAAACTCTATTGTCTAGCCATTGTTAAATTCACACAATATTGATAAATAAGTCTATCAGCTCAATATGCGACTCTCGGTGTTTCTCAGTACGGCAGTGTTTAGATCTTGTGTCAGCCAGCAATATTCCTGCGCTGCACACAGGAAGTGATTATTTTTATGTCACAACAGTCTGTGGAAACAGCAACATTCTGCTAGTAAGGCGAGCCGTCTGCAAACAGGCTGGAGTATGACTGAAAACACAAAGAGGCACCTGTGACACGTTTCAGAAGTGAATTTTACTGCTAAAAACGATCGTTCATTGCGTCGAAAGAATAGATGGTTTATTCTCTCGAAGTTCGCCCACACCTATGCTGCCATTGCATACACACACAAATGCTCCCTCAGTCAGGTCTGATAGTTTTGTGTGACAGACACTGTTTTCAGATGAAGCATATAAATATTGTTACATTGTTTTTTGTTCACAAAGACCAAACAGAGGCAGAATAATATCGTATATTATATATGAATGAGTGTAAGGAGTCGTATCCTGATTATGTTTCAGTCAGGATAAGCATACTGGTGCAATTATTCAGCCTGTGGTTCATCACTCTTTAAAAAAAGCAGGTAAGATCACTGCTTCTAAGATCCCTTTGGAATGAGAGCATGTTGTGAAGCAGTTAAAAACCATCTCTGAACCCTGAGTAATTCAGAGGGTGTAGGTTTTTTTGTTGTGATTTTGGTGAGACGTGTTTGTCTGAACTTTACGTTTCACCACCTTTCCTCACCTGATGGATGCTCCTGCCAAGCTACTCAGACAATCCATCACACTGAGTCTCGTTTAAGTAGCCTCTCAGCCTTGCCTTTAACATCACTTTCCTACCCGGACACTCCCTCTCTAGATTCTCCTATCAATTCCTTCTCTTTCCACACACATCTGTCAAACCAGATTGATTTTTACTTTTCTTTTCTTTATGGCCTCACTTTAGGCTACCTATTCACATTTTCCCCCTTCAGTCTCTCTCTTCATCACATTCCTGTGCACTTTCTCCTTTGACCCAGCCCTGACATGTTTATACTGTATGTATAGGACCCCATGCAGCTGAGAGAGCAGCCATTAGCCACTACGTCTGTGTTTTTTTTCTTTTCTTCTTACTCCCTCGCATTTTCAGTCGACAGTGTGACTCTCTGAAGGGCAGCTGTGTGTGTATGCGTGCCTGGTATTTCTTATGTTGTGGGGACTTAAATCTGTTTACACAGTCACATTATGGGGACTTGTCTTCCTTATGGGGACAAAAATCAAGTCCCCGTATAATTAAATTTAGGCTGAGGTAAGGTTTAGGTTAATGTTAGGGTCAGGGTTAGTAATTATGGTTCAGGTTAGAGTAAGTCTCCAGGAAATGAATGTAAGTCAATGTAATGTCCTCCAAAGTCATCTAAACCAGTGTGAGTGTGTGTATATAAAGGAAAATGTAGCGCACATTCCTTAAGAAGAAGGGCTTTTGCAGAAAAGAGAGCATGGTAGACTGTCCTACGTGATCTGGTTTGTGTTCCCTCTCAACTCGGATCCATCTACAGAAGTTATTATGGAGTGTTTGCTTCAGCCAAGGCTAAACTGATTAGAATCATACACAATCTGCTTTCTTGCTCACCCTGCCATCCCTCAGCACATCCCACTGAATGTAATGGGATACAGCCACGGGACTGTTCAAAGGCACAGCTTCAGTATAAACACAGAAAGACAGAGAGAGAGAGAGAGAGAGAGAGAGAGAGAGAGAGAGAGAGAGAGAGAGAGAAAGAGATACTACATAAACCATGCTTGTGGATGTTTTGTTCAGTATGTTCCTCAGTGATTATAAGGCATAGCTCACTTCTGATGGTGTGTGTGTGTGTGTGTGTGTGTGAGAAGGAGTGAGAGAAGCTACAGCCCCATAACAACTGCATTTATTACGAATCCTCTGCAAATGTACATAGAACTAATATTGTTAAGACGCAACTCATGTTTAAGCACTGCGTCTGTTTATTTTTAGTTATCCAGACATCTGTATTCCTCATAAACCAACTCAGAGGGTGTTGTGGTCTGAAGCAGCGATGAATAAAGCCTGGTAGGTTCAGGGTGTGTCCCCTTGAGGTTTGACGATGTCACTATACTACTGTGAGGCCGCATTTGAAAGAAAGAGACACTATACAGCAATTTCATTCGTTCACAGTATTCATCCATAGCAGTGTCTAATAGACAGCTAATTTCACATTTAAAGTACAAGCAGGCTCGGAAGCCATTTTGTGTCTCCTCTCAAACCTCACAAACAGTTCTGACTCTAATATATATGCTAAATATACTCCGTGGCACAAGCTTCACTACAACATAGTTTTGTGGTCTTAATTGCTTCCACAGACTGGGCAAGACATCTGAGTTGCTAGTGGATGTGATGTGTGTGTGAGTGTGTGTGCACACGCTCATTTATGAAGTGTATGTGTGCCAGACCTGGACCCACACTATGAGCATATGGAGGGAGGCCCGGTGCATTAATCCACAGACTGAGCCCAAAACCACAATCAGCTGGCTCTAGGCTCTATGTCTGAGACTGTTGAAACACACACACACACACACGGGAGCCAATGTTGCTTTTCAGACATAAAAAAATAATAATTAATGAGCTATATCATTGCTGCCCCCTTGAATGTGTTTTTGGCAACAACACCGCTCAGAAGAAAAGTCAGAAATAATGGTACATGTATCATGAGGGGGTGGTTACCCTGGATACAATCACTGTTTCCTTCATGTCAGCTTGTCTGGTTTTCATTTTGTAATGTTTGAAAGTAATAAATTACCAAAGTTATCTAGTTTAAAAATCACACTCATCAGTGTTCATGCTTGTGCAGCAGCCAATACAAACAAACAGCGGATGTTGCAAAAAAAAAAGGAAAAAAGAAAAAAACAAAAAGAAAATAAAGAGGTTTGGTGGAATTGATTTAGTCTGAGTTTGTTAACGTAGGAACAAACAGGCCTTTACATTCCTGGTTTCCATGAATGGCCACTGCTCCACTAAACAAACCCCCTGTTGCGATAACATTTTTATTTTTAGTTAGGCAGAGGTGAGGGACCTACTGACATCAAACATGATCTGGAACCTCATCTAGAAGATAAAATTCACCAGGTGGCGTGTGTGTGAAAGAGGTAAAAAAACAAATAAACAATGGCACTGTAGACAGCCCACTACTATTCATGAGACGCTGCTCAGACACAGACACAGGCAGTCACAACAAGTAGCTGGACAAACCAACAGAGTGGGTTGGTGACGGTGCCACTCACGTGCCTGGTCACGGGGCGGACACTGGCTACGTTTCCATGTACTGCAGTTTTAGCTTGACTTTGCCATTTAAGTGGACCACTGTCCTTGTCCCAGTACACAGGCACTAGTAGGGAATCAATATATTGATTCAAGTTTGTGTGACTCTGGTGGCTATATGCCCCCATTCAGCTTGTGAGTATGAGGCAGTTTCTGGTTGACCTAATATGTCACAGACCACAACAACTCTAGGTACCATGTCGAGTACCATTCACCATCTTTCCATATCTTTCTACTATGATTTACTTCAAAATATTTGATTCTTCAAGCTGACAGAGCATAAATGTGTTCTTTTTGTCAGTCTAAAAATCCCGGATTTTGCTATGTTTTTCTCTGTGTTATCTTCTACTGTGTACCAGCTTCTTCTGTTATTTCCGACTCCCAAGGGCAGAAACTGCAGACGGCACCAAGGCCAGTTTGGGTCCAGTTGAACGTAGACATGCACTTGCAATTTGACTTTTGACCACATTATCCGGTATGTTGTGCCACATTTTCATACACTTGTTTGTGTGTTTTTAAAAGTCTGGTTTAAGTCGAACTAAGACAGTAATTTATTAATTAAATGAGCCTTTCACTGGAGGTGAGTTCAAATCACACAGTCTGCCACAGTCAGGAACACTGGATAGCTCAAGGGCAAGTAGGTCATACATTCACTTTAAACCCAACACACAGGGAAAGTGTTCTGGTCCTAGACCATGGGAGTGATTTCTAATATAGTGAGTCAGCCTTAATATGGAGTCTTGGGTGTGAGTACATAACAAGAGGGACACATCTTTCACATGTAGTCATGGTTGTAATCTATACAGGACATTAGATATTTCACTGGAATGTAATGCAACACTTTAACACCCTATTTTCTCTATTGTCTCTGAGTGTTAAGAATTAGGGGAAATGGGTGGGAGCTGCAGGAAAATAAAAAAAAAAACACACAACCTGTCACTCTGCTGCAGCCAGGCCCTCTTTCACATGCAGTGTCTTTCCAACCACAAGGTTTTAGCACCAAAATCATTACAACTGAGAATCTAATAGCAGCACTTCATCCATTAAATCAGTGTTATGCACAAGCATATGGATCAAATGATGTGACATTCCTATCAGATTCTGTTAGTTTCAGCCCATTTCCATCTAAATGCCCTTCAGCTTTGTTGCTGGGCCTCTCTGCAGATGGGATAAGAACAAGGCAGGAATTATTCTCCTAACAAGAGGCTCACTCTTTGTTTGGATCAATGCTCTGCAGAATGTAATCAAAATTTACCAGAGGACCAAAACCAAAATGCCACACACTGATCTGGTTCACTGGCATGCAAGATGAGGACTTAATGTGTGTCACACAGCACAAGGTCCTGACAAAATATATTTATTCATCTTACCTCCTGCAAATGATATCGGCGTGTGAGCCCAAAATATCTGCCACAGTCATTGTGAGTAGGCAATGAAGTGAAATGTCAGGAAATCAGAGGCCCCAGTGTCTGAGAGGAAAAGAAGGAGTCACAGAAGGAGAAACGTGAGAATATGGGAGAAATTCACTGTTTTCCTGGTCTTATTTCCAGTTGCAGCTCTTCATAAGTTCACGCTTAGTTTTGAAAGTGCACGTTTTAATAGCTGAACATCTAGCTACCAACAAACCATAGAGACTTACAACAGTATTCATCAGAAATCTCTCAGCTTGCATTTGCGCAGTTGCATTAAGGTGTCCCCCTCCCTACTTACGTTGTGTCTGGAACCAATTAAAGGCATACCTTCATACCTCCTGCCATCTGGGCTCTGCTTGGTCGTCTCACTTTTTTTTTTTTTTTTTTTTTTTTTTTTTACTCTCTGAATTAAGAGAATATGTTGGATCATTTTTCATCCTGTGGGCCCATATTCATTTTCTGGACACTAGAGCCTTTGTTGGTTTTTTTTTTTTTTTTAAACTGACCCTCGTTTTACATTTCTCAGTGAAAATAATCCACTGGAAAGGGTTTCCATCTCTCACCTGGGAACACATTACTGTAACAAGATTTTCGGAGTCGAACGCAGCTGCAAAAACATTCATGTCAAATGTTGCTGGGCCATATTTGAGAATGATCTCATTCGTAATGCAAAATCAGTTTGCAGGCCTCATTCGGACAAATATGGGATCAAAGACCAGCAATTGAGGCTCAGTGTCATTTTACTTGCCTGTTAGTGCCTGAGGGTTAGCCAAAGCAGTGAGTCAGTCTTTAATAGGTGTTCCTGCTGCTCACATTTAAGCAGAGTCTCCACAGTATGTGTTCAGCTCATTACTCATCACTCCACGATCTTAATGGTCTTCTCCTGGCCAGCAGTAGATCCCAGTTCTCTGAGGCGAGTGAAGATACTGGCAAGAACATGAGTTTTCCAGTTGGGAGAAAGTGCTAAAAGAGTCCAGAGAGGCCAATGTATGGGTCATGGCAAAGCAGCTACACCAGAGGCTGGGGACGGTTATTTATCCTCTCCAAGCTCAAGAGACCATAGGAGATTGGAGACAGTTTCTAAAGAGGACCCCAGTGAGCTGTCCACCAGGCGCCTGACAGATGGGAAAGAACAGGAACACACACGACTTTCCCCTGTGTCCTGCAGAGGACATACTCAAGACCTGATAATGAGCATCTCACTCTCACTTATGATGAATGAAAAATAAGTTTGCATGACTTGTCCCTTTTCAGTTCTTCCCAACAGGAAGTAATGTGGTGCATCCACATTGGCAGGAGATGAATCTGCCTGTGTGTCGCCTGTAAATACACGAAGAACTGTTCAATTTGACAAGTATGAATGAAAAGGTCTAAAGTCCTGTGTCATTCTATGTGAAGCAGCTGACAACCTCAGAATTAAGATTACGGGCAATTTGATCACACCAGTCTAGACGGCCATGCAAAGTGAATCCATTTCACTTTACACGAAAAAAGCAAGTGAGATTTTCAGAACTGAGGATACGCAAGCAAAACAAAGGCACACTGTGCGGTGCCGTGAAAGTAGGAGGCAGCCACACTGCTAAAGCATTTAACCGTCACTTCAGGATTTACAGTTTTTGAGGTCACACAATACTTGTTTCGTTTTTTTTATATATTTTTTTTATTTCAGAGTTCAGGATGAGAATAATGTCTTTCCACTCTGGACTGTGAGAACTAGTCTGGTTGGACATGTTTTATTCATTGATACAGGAGCCAGTCCAGCTTATGTGATTCATTTACAAAGACTGACTATGATATGGCTGTAGAAAATTAGTACTGACAACTACAGAGTTACACTGTGCCTGGTATATCCTTAAAAACTGCACAGACCTGGGGGGGGGGGGGGGGTATTGACACTGATGATCTCTATTTGTATTTATTGTCTCACTTCCTATTATTATACACCACAATCTCTAGCTGGCTAAGCTGCTTTATTAGGTGGCTAATGAGCTTTATGTGGTGAGAGTTTCGGGACGCTGAAAGGAATTAACTTCTGTCGTTTTCAGTGTGCTCCCTGAACTTGTGTCGGTGCCAGTCTCAGCTCAGTGGTCATGTAAGCATTGTTGGCATGGTGGCTGTTCCCTAAAGATACAGTTAAACATTTACTTCACACTCAGATAACCAGTCGAAAGACAGCTCTGTTAATCCCATGTGCTCCTGGTTGTTGTCCACGTCAAACCCCATGTTGTTAGTATTTTTTCAAGAACATTTAGCAGTTATTTCTCATGATTTCCAAAACAAACCAAAGCAAGTCCTGTATTAGTGTAAGTGCTGGATTGGCACATAACATTACTTTTTATTGCAGTGTAGTGTTTAAAGAAATAAAGTGCGCGAGACTCATGAGTGCTGTAATGGATCTAGTCTTAGTTTTATAATCACTGCCAGACTTGTTTCTTTTGTGTATTTTCTTACCTAAAGCTACATGGAGCTGTTACAAATATACTTGGGCTTACTGTGATTTTTGTTCCTCCTTAAACCTAAATTTAAAGGTAGATTTCTTGAGACAATAACTTTTATTTTCAAACTCAGTATACATCACAGGTCTGTCAGTCTGGCATTTAAGTGAATTGAATGGGACAGTGGCACATAATATGTAACAGCTTGTAACCAGAGGTTTGCAGGTTTGAGTCCCCACCGGGTCAAACGGCTGAGGCACCCCTGAGCACGGTATCCCTGGATGCCATTCAATGGCTGCCCACTGCTCTTAATTCTAGGTAGGTTTCTAATAGAGGATGGATTCAATGCAGAGAAGGAATTTCCCTACAGGGATGAATAAAAGTACAAATGAAACAAAATACAATCAGGACAGGTAGAAAATAACTTGTTTTCAGTTGTTGTTGTTTTAGCTTTGCTTACTCAAGTGTTCACTGAGTTAATAATGTGAGATAAAAAAAAATGCTGGGCCAAAATAGAGCTTCACAAAACAGGACACAGCAAAAATGTCATCCTTCAATTTAACCTGCTTCAAATAAAACTTAAAAAAATGTCATTTCAAAATCCTGGATTGCAGAAAACACATATAAATAGAATTTCCAACACTTTTCAAGCTACATTGGCAACTGCTACCTTTAGCTGTTTCTGTTCATTACACAGCCACATGGTTGGTGTAGTGATTAGCAGCAAGAAGATCCAGGTTCATTATCCATTTGGAACAAAGGCCTTTCTGCGTGGAGTTCTCTGTGTGCGTGTGGGTGTTCACTGAGTTCTCCAGTTTCCTCCTGCAGTCCTAAAACATGCAGATTTGGGAATTAGGTCAATTGGACACCTTTTGGCAGAGTGGATGATTGTCTCTATGTGTGCCACTGCGATGGACTGGCAACCTTCCCTTTGGCCCTATATCAGCTGGGATTGGCACCAGCACCCCTCCTCATGTGGAGGACAGAGTAGTAGAGGATGAGTGAGTATTCATCAAGCTAATCGTGATTTATTTTTTCCTACTACTTTACCAGTACTATAGTCTCTGTATTTCGTTGACTGTCCAGTTTCCTGGTGCAAAATGAGAATTACAGCCTCACTTGGCAACTTGTACCGTGTATGTTGACAGATTTTTAGTCTTGTTTTCGCCTTTCAAATACAGTAAGAATAAAGGAACCAGTGAAGTTCTACTCCATCAACTGTGCCTCTTAATGACACATAACTCTTTGAACCGCTCTTGTGGGAAACTAAATACCAGACAGGACTGAAAACATTCTTTCATACCACAGGAAGGTGATTCAGTCTGTGAAAACACAACGTGAAGCAGCATTATCTCTTTGAAGGCGCTGTGCCCTTGTGAGCTATGTTTGATTCAGGCCAGCTGATTCAGATGACTGGAGCTTCACTCTTCACTATGTGCAGTAAATGTGCGCTTGCTTGTTTATGTTCAGCCTGCTGCACCTTACTGCCGGCAGACATGTCTCACACAGATGTCTGGAGAAGACGCTGCAGCTTTGGCATCATCGTCTCTTCCCATGAATACCAGAACTTCCATCACGTCCGCTCCTGCACCTGGCCACTAACGGACACTTAAGCAATGCAGGTCAATATGGACTCAATATTCATATTATTCACACAGCATTCAGAGGAATTGTTCTTTCCATTTCAAAGGAACTCACTTGTTATTGTGAAGAGGAGGTTCCACCTTAGGCGATCCCAGCTGTTTATAACTGAACTGCCTATTAATGCAGTTTTGGGTCTAATTCCATCTGCTCAGCACATGACTTTGAGAAGGAAAGATTCTCCGACCCTCACAATGACTAATTAAGAAAACTTATCACCTGATACAATTTGTAATGGAAAACGCATCTATGCCTCAGGAAAACCTCTCATCCACTACTGTTACCTGCCACCCACCTGGATGATACTTTTGTTGTAGTTTCATGCTGCACAATGCAGCCCCCTAAATGAAAACAGACACCAAAAAGAACATTTATTTATTTATTTAAACGTCTCACACAAGCTTGTTTATAAGCTTCATTCCCACTGGCATGACTTAGGGAGTAATATACTTCATGCAAAATGCTGAATCCCCATAACCTCTCTTGTGTGGATGCCATAGCCTGCAGCTCTTTTGATTATTGCTCTACCAGTTAAATGCAGGCATTCCAGACAGCAGCAATGACTGTGTTGTAAACAGACCGAACATGCTCCAACAGGCTTCCTATGTAGTCTCCTATTTCTGTGACAGTTCCTTTCTTTTACTTGTCTTTCTGTTTTTCCCCCTTTCTGGGTTTTTTCCTCTACCACGTGCTATTTATTATTCTTACGACCACAGATATTCACGGAAAAGCTAGCCAGTTTGGTTCAAAAAATGGAGTGCAATGAAAATGCCCCTTTATAATGGAGCCAAGGTCTGAGCAGTTAGAGGTGGAAGGCTCGGCGCTGCTTTCCCATGAGTTCTTTGTGCATGACCCATGGTTATTTTATGTTAATGTGAGTTAAAGTCACATCTCTGTGGTTTTCGTGTCTGTGAGAATCAGAGCCAGGACAAACAAAACTCCAGAAACAGTAAAGGTCAACAGTGACCCTGCAGACTGACAGATAAGCAATAAAATCGACGGTGTTTAGCACAAAATATATCTTTTGCTTGCACTTTAACTTGTATGTCAGTCAGTGTGTGTTTGTACACGTGTAAGTCTTAAGTGTTTTTTTTTTTTTTACATCTCTTTGTGTTGTGGTACTTTGATTTGTGCACTCACAAGCACGCATGAATGCAATGCGTGCCTGTCCGTGTGCGAGTCTGTTTAGTCTACAAGCGGAGGAATTGGAGTTTGTGGTTTGACAAAGACGAATAGCTGAATTTGTTCCTCCTCTGTGAACGTGCATCAGCACATGATCTCATCACTTCCATTTTCAGGTTGTTGGCTGGCTGGTGGTCACTGCTCTGCATGTACGGCATAATGAGAAGTAAAATAAATGAAAAACAGAGACAGAGTGAGGTCGGCCGAAGTGAGTGATTAGATAGGCGGTATGCTATTGTCACAGGATGGCGCGAGATACTTTGTGGTGTTTGTGTTAACTACATGTGCAACATCAGCACAAATATATGCTGAGCGGCAAAGGCAATTTCTTTTGTGGAGAGAAAATCATTATATTGAACGTATAACAGACAATTACATTATACAATGATAAACAAAAGCTTCTGTATAGGAATGTAAACAGAATTAATACCACTCAAAGTGCAAAACTACCAGAAGTACTGTATGTAATGTCTTATGTTTCTATCGAGTGGAAAAGTTGGCACCCTTCCCTCGGGGTACCAGAGTTAGCATTGGCTCTACCAATCACAGTCAGCTGGTTGGGCAGCAGAAAAACATCACTCTCTTGCCTCTGGTATAAATATCCCATGGAGGTTGAGGCCATTTTGAATAGCATTCTCCCACTAAGCTTAACAGCCACAAACCCAGCTGCTGGATGTCCTCCATTGTGTTGTCTGCCGTGTCAAGTTCAAATGTCATCATTCATTGAGCGACGTCGCACAGACGCTGGCATGTCCACACCCTGTCTACCGAGTAAAGGTACTGCTCTCATTCGAAACGAAATCCTGACCCAGGGTGTTACCATGCTTAACCATACCGTACTGTAGCAAAACTTGCTGTACCATGACAGAAACACTGCTTGAGAATTTATTTAGAGGTCGTTGTGTGTATGATTTAGCAACATGCATAACTGAAGTTGCACGTTGCAGCTGAGTATCTCCCACTTCACTCGTCACTTCAAGAACCTATGGTTGCCTTCAGTTATCATTCAAATGCAAAAGGTGTCTAGTTTGTCCATTAAAAACGTCAGCTTAATACAAGATGGTGGAATAGAAAAGATCTGCCCCTGCTGTAAATATACAGTAAAAGGCTCGTTTAGGTGTATGTGCACTAATAAAGTGAACCTCGGACCTTCAGTGCTTTATAGGTTAGTAAGGTGGCATGATTAAAAAAGAAAAGAGGAGGAAAAGGAAAGAAGGTAGTCATGCAACGTTGTGCCATCTGCTGTAAAACGTCAAGAGCAACGACAGCAGTCTCAGATTCTTCTTAGTAGTTGAGGTAGATAACTTGTGTTCACTTGAGGTCAACAGAAACATGAACCATAGATGTAACCTTATTTGGATCCACTTTTTAGCTCTATTTTTCAGTCACCACCAAGTCAACTTTGTTTTTGTCTTTTTATTACTCTGTCTGCTGTTTGGTACAAGTAGCACACACACACAATGGTTTTTAGACATGGAAAAGTGTTTCAGCTTAAAACAATGTTATGAGCCATGAGAGTGAACCACAGCAGTAAGGGAATAGGCTGAAAAAGCAAACACTGAGCAAAAAGACAATAAAACACTTTTTAAAGCTTTGGGGTGGGTTTGATTTTGATTTGAATTCTTCCACATTACACTTAGTAATTTAATCTATTTTCTTGATGAAAACATTGATTGTAGGATGATTTTTTTTTTATTGCAAATACATAGGAATACTGTTGGAAACAACAGTTTGTCCCTGTTTACAAGCTGTTTTGTCTTTACTCTCACAATGAACACAACCTCATAAAGGATGCTGAACTCCACCACATCACCATGTCCCAGTGGACATAAAAGCACCTTGGCTCTGAAGTCAAGAAGTGTAATTTGTTACTGCCGTTTGGCTCTTATCACAGTTCCTGTATAACTGTTGCTGCTCGCTCAGGCTCACTAACATTTCCCGCCATATTCCTTTGATTAGCAGCACATCTGACTCCCATTAAAGCTTCCACATGCATATCCAAGGTTGCTTTGGCGCTAGAGGGAAAAGTTTTTCCCCTCCCTTTTTTTCACTTCCTCTCCTCCTCTTTCCTTATTTTTCATCCACCCAGAGGCTAAAGTGAACACTCAGGACAGAGTATCTGTTTTCTCATTAACACATTTACATTTTAGGGACACATTCCAGGGTCTTATCATGCAAATTAAATTTACTCATCCAATGAGCAACTAAATATTTTGTCTATGGTTTAACCATCACCATACATGGCTATGATTTGATGGATAAGTGATGTCTGCCTTTTGGTCTCACAATAAAAGACCACTGCCAAGTACCATTCAAAGCCTGGGAATTACAGTATGTTGAAACAGACCCACAGTCCCAGTGTGCTCAAATTTCACTATTTAATTTTCCAACAGTTAAATGGTAAAGGAAAAAGCAAAAGGAAAGAAAACAATGTTTTTGACAGTAGTGGACATGTGCTGACTGTGGCATAACCACAAGGCCATAAAAGCAGCTATGGACAAAGGCAAACTGTGGATAAGTGGACCACTGCTTGGCACAGACAATAGGAAGTGATATGACTAATCCATGGATTCCAGGGAGGAAATGACACACTGTGGAAAGCCATAGAGGCCTTGAATCCCACAGAATATCGGGCGATGTGGAGTCCAACCCTGAAGGAGAGGAAGCTATTTCGCAAACTGGGCACATATTCCAGTTCCTGTGTTAAGCCACTGTCTCTCTGCCCAGCTTGTCACTATAGTATGACAATAGTAGTGTACGATGTCACTTCTGGTGGACTGAAATAAATGAATATGGCACAACATCAGCTCAGTCCTGTGCATCCCTGCATTGTTCTGAAGATGACAATAGCTATGTTTAAATAGACACAAATAATCAAAATGAAAGCCTGGTCAGACTAAAAATGCTTATTGTAAACACACATTAATCTGAATAATCTCGTCCAATATGGCCCATTCAGACAGAAATTCCACCCCAATCAAGAGTTTTCAATGTAAACAGTTATTCCAGTCATCATGTGTATCATCAGTATCATGTGTCTGCTCTACAGAAAACATGATGTATTTCTGCCATAGTTTTCTAATTAGAGATCTTAAAAGAATTCTGGACTGTAGAGTAGTAAATAAAATGTGTTAGATTGATGTAAACATCCTCCTGCTCTCTCCCCCTGTTTATCAAACACAGGAGCAGTATGAAATGCTGAGCCTGTAGCTTATATGGAGAACAAAAGAAACAAATGTATTGTTTGAAGAACATGCTGTAGATCCATATTTTGAAAAAAAAAAAAGATGAATAAATAGAAATGAACGTCGTAGACATGAGAGAGCAGGGACATGAAATTGATGGTGCACAATGAGGAGACGGGCAGGGAGAGAAACATCTGACTGTCAGCAGCGACAATGAAATACAGGCTTCTGTATCTGATGTCTCTGCAAGTCTAAACAGTTTATTCTGATTAAACGCTTGATGCATGTATACACAAGTCATAGTCGGATTACCCCTTTTATTGTCCATGCAAACAGGGAAATTGTAATTTCTAATCAGATTGATTTTAATTGGATTGAACAATATTATTGGCCGGTTATTCCAGCACTTTCATACATCCCGAGTTATCACAAAAAAGAATGGATGGATTGATACAAAGGTTTCTGCAAAAACTACTGACTTTGGTGTTCTCCTCTAACAACGCCATCAGGTCCATGTGTGATTTTAAATGGATGGAATGGTTTGAAATATGGTACAAAAATTAATCATAATATCTTTTGTGAGCCCTGGCTTTTGTAACCCACCATCATCATCATCACACTTCTATTCTACTAATACTAATGACATCATTAGCAAAGGACTCACTCATGTATACAGCTGCAGGCATGACTGTGGAAGCTGGGAATTTAGGTGTTTCCCCACCTGAATTGTATTCATGTCAGTGCAAATAGACTGTGAAACAGCAAGCAGGAAAATGTTAATCTACTGCAGTGCAAATACACTCACACACGTTTCCATTACCTCTGAGGACATTACATTGAATTACATTAATTTCCTGGAGACTTACACTAACTTTAACCATAATTACTAGTGCACTAACCTTAACCCTGACCCAAACCTTGACTTAACCCTAACCTCAGCCTAACTTAAAAAACATGTTTACGTACGTTATGGGGACTTGATTTTTGTCCCTATATGGAAGACAAGTCCCCATAATATGACTGTGTAAACAGATTTTGGTCCCCACAACATAAGGAATACCAGGTACACACACAAAATCTGGGTATGTGTAATAAATCTGGACAGAAGTCAGAGACATTTTGACTTCTTTGTCAATTGATCAATGTGTGGAGCACCATATGGGATATATTACCATTCACGCCCTGTTTCATATTGGCTACCAGTCCCCGTATATCATTGCAGATTCATGGCACTGACAGACCAGCAATTTCAGGTCATGCACCCATGCCACAACAACCCAAGCATGTTGTAATCTCAGTCTGTCGCCAGGAATTACTTGTTATCTTTTTTTTTGCCAGAAATCATATATCAGTTGTCTGCATCCTTTCAGTGTCAGCCCCTTCTGCACAGAGCAGCAGCCAGGCCTGTACACTCTTGACAATTATAACACTGTGGTGAGCCATAACCAACCATGTAATCAACAGCTCCGGATGCTCTGACAACAGACACTAAGGAGGAAAAGGTAATATTCAAAAGCCCTAACTCTGACTGATACAGGATGCACATTTGGGAAATATCACAATGAGAGGGGTTAAAAACATTTTTTAGACATGAAATTTCATCAGTTCACTTAAAATGAAAACAATGTGTAATGACATGTGGACACATAATCAATAGTAACATATTTCAAATGAATGACTTTGCCATAATAATGCCAGACTGCTTGCTTGTTTTCATAAGTCCCTATTTCCTGCATGTGTGGTTCTTTTCTATGATTAGCTAAGTGTTTGCTGTGTCCAACTAAAACAAAGATGACGTTGGTAGCTTGAGTAGCTGCCCTAAGCCACCATTCAATCTATCGGCTGATCTCAGCCTAGATCCTGTCCAGACAATGTCCCGTTTCCCTCTGCTGCACCAATCAAAACACACTGCCATTACATGGCAGCCGGGTGAGAGTCACAGAGGCAAAAAAATAAGGAGACAGGAGAGGCAAGGTGACAGAAAGAGAAAGGGAGGAGGGTGGACAGAGACAAAAATACCAGAGTAAGCTGTTGCTGCTGACAAGCCAAAGTCATCAAAATGAAGAGAGGCATTTGAGTTGTCTCTTTCGACCACCCTCTTAGCCTTTGTTTAGTCTTTTGTAGTCTTCTCATGCTCAGAACTCTGCTAACTGCATTGCCTCTACTCTTCAGTGCTCTCAAACAAAATCCCCTCAGTGGGATGAGAACAGACCCCAGTCACGGCTGCTGCTGTGCAGACCAGTGCTCTGATGAAGTGGGGTTACTGGGGCTGCTGGTCACGGGCAGTGAACTCGGTCCTCCTGTGGAGCCTTCGGACAGAATCTCTAATCCACGATGGTCAGGTTCTGCACACAATTTGAAGTCTGACAAAGCCCAGCTCTGTCTCTTTGATCCAACCCACTGAGTTTTAAGCTGCCACAGATGTTTGGAGAAAGTGGGCATAGAGCAGGGCCAAACAGAGATGGCTGACTAACAGGACAAAGCTATACTAAGCCTTTCAACAACAGTCTGACGAATCCTTGGCCTCTGACTTTCATCTCTCTGCAGAGTTAGTGTAAAGCTCACAACATACATAAACCCAGAGTGCCAGGACCTGGTGGGTATTTCCAGAACTCATATGACAGATTTTAGATTTCAAGCATTATTTCAGACAGGGCAGCTAACCAAATGTCTCAGTTCCAATGTTTCTGTCCCGATTTGCACCAGACAAGTAATGTCCTATTTTTGGTTTAAGCTTACTTCTAAAATCACCACTCTTACCCTGAAAAGTGATCAGACATTTTTGGTCATCGAGCAAACCACGGGAATATCTGCAGAAATGAAACATCTCAGATCAGATAAGTCATACTAACCATTGTGCCAAAAAAGATACAGAGGACATCAAAGCAGAAGCCTTTGATGGTGGGCAGTGCATCTAGATTATGCCGCGGCAGCTGAATACTAAAAGATTTCTTCAACATGATGCTGAGATAGATGTCAGCAGTGTGTGGTGCCAGTGGTGAATGCCCCTTTGTTTCCTTTTTCCAGACCAGTCAAGAAAATTAGCCGGGTAAGGGTGAATTCCATTTTCAGCCACTCTTTGACTGTAGTCCATTTTGTTTCGCCATGATCAAGGCCAAATGCAACCTCAGAAGGACTCGGCACATCGTGAACCTATTAAAAAGTGAAAGAATGAAAACAGCATCTCCCACTGTATAACAGCACGACCAGACCTACATGAGCTAGAGTAGCAAATGATTATTTTTCTAAAAGCATGAGAACATGCCATGAGCCAAGACACATTTATGCTAGAATGAAGAGGTTATGGTGTCCGTTTCAGGGGCTGGGATGAGGTGATGAATGGATGACATGCTAATTTGAGATGGAGAGGATAGACACGGGGTGTGTCATGCAGGATAATGTGTGGGTGTGGGTATACGGAGGTGGAGTGCAGGAGGATATGGTCGTTGGCAGGATAAAATAGGTGTGAGTCAGGTGTGTTAGCAGCACTTTCCTGTGTCATTTCCTGACCACCTGTTTGCCAGTTACCATGAATGGGAAGGTACAGTTCCCCTCTGTGTTAACATACCCTGCAACACCCTTTCCTCCTCGTCCTCCTCCTCCTCCTCCTCCTCCTCTCTCTCTGTCCATGCAGTCTAACACTGGTTTGGTCAGTCTCAATTTGAGAGGAACATTAACCCACAAAAATAATTCTGCCAAACATTTCCTGACAAACGGGGCAAGTTTTGAATGATGTGAGGGCTGTAATTTCAGACACTGGGCAGGGTGTCTCAGTGTGTCTCATAACTCAAATATTTCATGAAGACCATAAATTGTTGGTCAATTAATGTTGAAGAAGTCAGTCAAAGAGAAGTATAAGTCCATAAGAATTTCAAGAGCCAATAAAAATCACATCTGGATGCTTAAAAAAGAACGTAAAATTCAAGTATCCTAAGCTGGTTTAAAGTCACGAAGGGAGTCATTTTGGGAAATGTGATTACTCACTTGCTTACTGAGAAGTTCACTAGTACCACAATGGCTAAGCATGGAGCCCACAGCTTCCTCTAAGGCAGACCTGGGCATGATGCACCCCAGGGCCACATCCACCCACTAAGCCATTCTTGACTGGCCCGTGTTAAGGGTAACTGGAAATTAGAATATAAACGTAATTATCATGCATGCTTTTACTTTGAAGCCAACGTTTTACTCCATTTACATACATACATGTGCGTGAGTTTGCATGTACTTGCATGTGAAAGCAACTTTAAATAGCTTATACGTGAGATGCTCCTCAAAGATATAAGCTCACGCTTGAAGAAATCCATGAGTTTAATTGGTGAAGAATGACAATTTGAGTCACCATTACTGTAATGGCGATTCAAAATGTATTGGAAAAAAATGGTATGCACATTTTGTTCACTGTTGTTTTGTGGAACTTGGATTGAATAAACAAATATAATATAATGTTGGTGTTTGTACTAAGCCTACGTCAATGTTTCCCTGCCTAATCATAACATTTAGTCTTCAGCTTGTGAAAATGATACAATTTACTGCTATTTAGAAAGCAATAAAATTAATATTGAGTAGAACTGTGTTCAGCCTTATGGTCCGGCACTTAACAGTACCTTCTGTTTCTAATGTGGCCCCTTGGGAAAAAGTAATGGCCCACCACTGCTCTAAGGGTTACAAAGTCTGAATACCATGACCCCTACAGCATTTTATATACTGGAAAATGACATAAATATGACAATATGACAATAATGACATAAATTACCCTTTGACTGTATGCCTGTCAGGTCTTGGTCGGGGGTAAAACGCAAGAAGAAAGCAGAGGAAAGCAGAAGAATCTCTATGTAATGTAATGTATCTGTGTAGGAATTTTTTTAATACAAGTGGGGTTGAATCTAATTTTTGAGCAGCTCTTTTCAAGACTCAACCTGTAATGCTCAAAACTGATTTACCCAAACTTAGAAAACCAGCTGCAAGTAGCATCATCATCATCATCATCGCCATCACTACCATCTGAAATCAGACACATTGCAGAAAACAAACAATGATAGCTATTATGTTAGAGGTTGCATAATGTGTTCAGTGAGTTGTTATGGACCTTGAATGATGTAATTAAACTGAAATGGCCCTTGATATTTTAAACATTTCACCAGATAAGAGGCAACATACTGTATCTATTGCCGTGTGCATCAAAGAAAAAACAAGACCTTTTCTTTGACATTTAAGCTAAAGCTGAATTCTGCCACTGGAATATGGGTCAGCAAGCAACACGTGTGCTTTCCAACAGTAAGGTGAATTACTGATGCAGCCAGGGTTCACTGACAGCATGGGCTCTACCACGTTTCCCCCTCATAAACCTTTAGTAACGCATGGTAACACCAGAGAAGTCATTAAAACAAGTGGAGAAAGTGTATGACAAATGCCTCTGCACCCCCATATGTCGCACAGTTCAAGGAACATATCCTAACACGAAATGAGTTCAATTCAGGTTATGTGACTGCAAACATAAATCATATTTTCACAAAATCAGGAATTGTGGCTGAATATAATGCATTATTATTATTTTTTTTGTACTAGAGAGGGAGCAATACCAGGATACATTAACCCAGGATAGAAAATACTACTGCAGGAAAAAAAAGCATAAAGAAAAGTCCAGTTGTTGTTGTGTGAGATTTAAAAAGAGAAAGCTAAGAAAAACAGAAAACCGAATAGACAGTCACAAAAAAGTATAACCCTGTTATTTGTCAACATGTAGGTTACTGATATAACAGCCACGTCAGTTATGACTGTATCCCTGGAGACAGAACCAAATATAAACACCTTGAAATGAATGCCCACCAATCTAACAGCCAACTAGGCTTATCCAGTTACACTGCTGAATAAGAAAATAAAAATAGGCAGCTGTATCAAGTCCCTGTTCAGGCTCACTTGACTAAACCACATTCTCCTGTTCCAGCTCATAGGTGATCAAGACAAAGTAAGTGCTTGTTAATTAATTCAACACTCTAGTCCCTGAGCTGTCTGATACGTGAGGATCCTAATTCGGGGAATATTTTTCACCTTCTGGTTGGATTCTGGACTTCTTTGCCTCCAAAGCAGCACAAACTAACACCTGGGTTTCAATTACGTGACCCACTTAAAGATTATGGGCTGGCAAATGTGCCTGTATGGTTTTCTCAGCTGGCAGCCAACTTGGTTTGCTCAACTCCTGGTCTGCCAAACTCACAAGCTTAGCAACGCCGCTGTTATTTTTACTTCACTCTAATTAGCAGCTGGGCTGACCAAGAGAAAAAAAAAGAATATATACATAGTCAAAGGCACATATAAAAAGGAGAAAAGAGTAAAGATGTCAATAAAAGCTGTGAAAAAGAGAAAGGTGAGAATACATGGGGAGAATTGAGAAACAGATGATTTTTATTCTGCGGAGAAGAAGGAATGCTTTGTTTTGCTTTGCATGAGGTCATGTTATGATAACCCTCAGCATGAAAATATTTCTAAACTCAGTGAAGTGAGGAGAAAAAGGCCCTTAATAACAGATGATGTTGGATGTTTTCCAGCATAAGTTCTTCCTAGCAGTGTTGTGCAAGCTATACTGCAGCAACATTAAGTCACCGTGGTGCTCTGGCTTACACCCACACTAAAATCCATCTCGGATGCATATTGGTTTACTCACACTTTCACTTTTAAGGGAATATCTCTCTACAGCAACACAACACTGACCCCAGTCTGTATGAAATGACCCCTCAGTGATGGCCCCTCTTTCAAGACTCAGTGAACAAAACTATTCCAATGCCGAACTGAGCGATGTCGATCCAGTGGGGAATGTGTGGCTCCTGCATCAGGGTGAAGAAGGTCAAGCACTCAGAGGTCAAGCTTATCCATCCTCAGGCAAATGGAAAGATGTCAGTATGTATTAGTGTGCAGTCCGGAGTGCACTCCCAAATCTGTAGCTGTAGCTGTGGACGAGCTGGTGTGTGCAGTTTAGCAGTGAGTCGCTGCTTTCCATTTCTTGCCCTGGTAATATTGGCATTATCATAGATCGGATGTTGCCCACTGAATACCATTAACACAAGTGTTAGTTTACAGTAGCTGATACACATGGAAAGAAAAGTCATGGAAAGTCAAATGGTGCTTCTTTGAGGAGTCTTTGTTGGTAAGTCTCAAACATTATCAGAGGGTGAATTAATTGGAGAGGAGTGGCCGATGCTTCAGAGTGATCCAAGACCAAGTGAATCTTTTCCTTTAAAGAAATCTTCTCTCAATATCACTATCACCTAAGCTTTAATTATTCCACCTCTTATTCTCTTCCTTTTCACTCTGTGAGCAGGCTGAGCCACTTCTTTGCTGCATATGTACAGTACTGTGCATAAGGGCCACCATTAGATTTATTGTTTTAGCAATGCAATAATGACCATACTGTATAATTATTTCTCAATCACTTTATTGGAACACATCCTGAAAATATGGAGGAACACATATGCTGTTTTTCAGAAAAAACAACAAAAATGCTTCTATAATATCCAGTACTACATTTACACTTGAACAATAACACAACCATGGCTCTTTAAAACCTGGAACTGAACCCTAATGTTATTGGTCAAACCTGTGTTTCTCCTACTATTTCATGCCAACAAATAGCTGCTGTAAAAACGGTCTATTATACCTGGTTTATGCAAGACATGTTTGCGCATTACATACACATGTTGCACAACAACTCATTGACAGGTTGATCATATAGTATAAGACTGACTTTTAGTCACATCTTTTCAATCTGAACGCCAACGATCACAAAACTGACATAAAAACAACAAAGCTGGCGGTGGCCTAAGACTTATGCACAGTACTGTATATGTACATAGACTTTCAGTTGCAAAAAGAACTTCAAACGTCCATCATCAAACGTTGAGATTCACAGTTTGACCTGGAAACCAGAAGTCCACTCATACGCACCATGCTTTATCATCTCTTTTCCTCTAAATGGGAATGTAATTTAAACTGACTTGCACTTTCGGAGAAGAGCTGCAACTAGTGATTGAGACCATCAACTCCTCAGGAAAATGTTACTGATGTACTGAATCAAGTGAGAAGTAGGCACATTTTTTCCCCAATAAATCCTGTTTAAACTGAGGTATTTTTCCAAGCAGTTGAGTTGCTCCCTGGTGGCCAACTTCTACTTCTGTCCTACTTCCAAGGCTTCACTTTTCAAACTGAAATAACACATCTGGTTGTTTTGTTTGTTTGTTTTTTTCCAAATGTACTGTCTATGATAAGGACAGATATATTGGCTGGTGTTTATGCCGCAGTCTGCATGATTTCAACACCACACATTTCACCTTGTATTTTATTCATTCTCCCACTGAGTCCCACTGAAACACACACACACAAAAATGTGAAAATCTAGAGAGGCCTGTCTTCTAAAAGTGACAGCGGTGATGGGATGCGTCAAGAGGAGCTTAGATAAAGTCTTTGGCAACAAGGTTATCAAGTCAGCAGGAAATCAGATCTGTGAGTCCCATCAACAGGAAATTAAAGAGAGCAACGTTGTTTAGACAAAAGCCAACAGGCCCGCTCTACCTAGATCTTCCCACACAAGAAGATCAACCTGTGATGGGACCTGGAAAAAACCTGAGAATATCCTTAGAGTGACACGGAGCTCAGGCAGGTCCAGAGCCCACAGGTGAATGACATCTCTCTGTATATGTTGACATTTTAGAAATGTGTACTACAGACACCTCAACACTCATCATCAATAGTATCTATATTTGTTTTTGAAAGTACTCAGTAAGGAATTGACTCGAATGGAGGGAGTTCAAATCAGTAAGGAAAAAAACATTAATTTGTCAAGTGAGATTGGATTTTTCATATTGCTATTATAATGAAACTAATCGTAATAATAATAATAAACTTTATTTATAGAGCACTTTTCAAAACAAGGTTACACAGCGCTGATTATAGTCTGCCGTGGGTTTTATAAACTTTTTTGAGTCAAATATTCAATGTATATATGAAATTTTACGTCTAAAAAAGTCTCTGTGAGAGTATTGCTGTTCCCTAACCACACAAACTGATTTCATCATGACTTCATTATAAGCTTCTTGTTTGATTGTTTTTGCAGGAGTAACAAAGTACAATCTGTCTCAGATTCCTTGGGCATGACTGTAATTTGTCATTTAGCCATGCGTTGTGTGTCAGCGCTTCCTGTGGGATCTGGTGTCTGACTCTGTTTCCGCAGCTGACTATCAGTACAAATCTGTGAAAAGTCGTGCACCTAGCAATCCAGATCACGTTAAACTTAATAAATATAATAATCAGCGTTGACTCAAGAAGCAGCCAAGTCATACATGGCTGTATCAGTTGTTATATAAAACCTTTTGCATGGAGTTCAAATCGTGTGCTTCACTTCACACAAAAAACAGGCATCGGTATTTTATTTTTCTTGCTTGATTGGGTTCACTTTACAATCGAAAAACAGATTTCCAAAAAAAAAAAGATTTGAGGCAATTGGCAAACAGTATTGGAAAAATTCAGTCAGAGATTAGTTAAGGAAGGAAGGAAGGAAGAGAGGTGGATAGATAGATAGATAGATAGATAGATAGATAGATAGATAGATAGATAGATAGATAGATAGATAGATAGATAGATAGATAGATAGATAGATAGGCAACACTCTACTGAGAACCTACAGAATCCAAACAATTTTTAAATCTAAAACATATATATATAATATTCACTTCAAATGTTCAAGTCATTTACCGTTACCAGCAGCTGAACGGGACAACTCATTCTCATCAGTCTGTGACGTCTAATTCTGAGAAACACAGTGAATTTCTGGCACCAGTGACACAGTCAGCACAACGAAATACAACCCAAATGTAATAGTGACGCAGTCCATTCAGCTAATCTTACAGGAGCCACCGCTTACGGAGCAACATTTAATTATATATGAAGCCATGATCTTGCTGGTAAAAGCACAGACACTACAAATCACTGGCGTCACAAATTCCATCATCTTATGCTCTTCTACCAGTCACTTGTACCACTAGATCTTCTCCAAATCTACAGTTTGACATTTCATGTTCCTGCACTGCAAATCCAACAAAGTTTTTATTGATTCTCCACAGTGATTTAACTCTCCTGGGTGAAGCACTGTTCACTGACGGGAATGTGTAGAGTTGATGTGGATGTATAGTATTTGTGGTGTGCTGACGGTGGGTCACGCTGAGCTGCACCTCTGTGCGTTTGGCTGTTCACCCTGGGACGACTGTACAGTGATAAAGAGCCGCCACTGTCTGCATCATCCATCCACACATTCTCAGCGGCCAGTGCACATTCAGCGGGAGCTAATGGGGCTTAGCTGCACAGGACGCCTCTGGCTATACCATCCACAGTGAGAAAACAATTGTGCTTCTATTACGAGTGTTCCCCCCCCTAATTGAAATCCTCTATTTATTGAACGTGCATTATTGTTGGCGTGTGGCTGAATTTCTGCAGGGCATGTAATTCTTTCTGGCAATTAATGAAACTTGTTTGGTTGGATCCATGTAGGCTACAGATGATTATCCTGCGCTGGACACTGAATTGAGATCACAGTGTGAAGGGTGCAAAGAGACATGACTCTTTAAATGTCAGGCGGAACTCAATCTTCCCCCATTTTCTTGGTAATATGAACAACTAAATGGCATTTGTGGGATTTATGTCTCGAGGCAACATGTCCTGGGATTACAATTATATACTGTATCTGTGCAAAGACAAGTCGTTTTGGAAGCTCAGGCCAAGATGTGACTCGGCATAAGCATTTTTACTGCCCATGGTGATCTTTAAGTAACACAACACTGAGTGTAAATGGTGAAAATCTCGTCTTATTAAAAGAAGAGTATTTGGGGGCATATAAGTAATAATTAATTATACTTAACCACGCGCACACTCACTGGTAACCGAGAAATCGATAAACGGCCATGTCCAACCTCACAAAAATTCACAAAAATTATTAGGTTTTTACAAACAATATTATGACTTAGGCAAATTGGACACTCATAGATGTTGATCATAGATGTGAGCGCGACAGTGAATGGATGGTCTCTATGTGGCCCTGCAATGGACTGGTGACCTGTCCAGGGTGTACCAGCCCAACCATGAGGCTCATGTGGAGGATAAATTGGTAGAAGTTGAATGAATGAATGAATGAATGAATGAATGAACAGTATTAAGAGTATAATCATTTTGCACCTTCTCTGTGCAAGGTTTTGTCTCTAGACAGAGCCAGTCATAAAATAAATGCCTGCTGGCTCATATTCATCACACAGCTCCTCTCATCTTACACTCATTAAATGCATGACAAAGCATATTTTCCGAAAAGTCACTCTTTGACTCAAGCACAATGCTGCCTTCTCTCAGGGAAAGTCATGCAGCAGCGGGCGACATCTTCAAATGCATGTACAGTATTTCTGGTGATTTCGCTAGTATCTACTTTCTTGCCTGGAAAAAAAATGAAATGTTTTCTTGGGTAGAAGCCATTCCATCATTTTAAATCTTTCCAGTGGTCTGCAAAAAAATATTGATTCCTTTCTCTGTACAGTAAGAAGAGATACAGTGGCCCCGAGGGTCAACGCAAGCAACACAGCAGCTCAGACAAACACGTCAACGTTCTAGAAAACAAAACAGCATTACATAAAACACTGCAGCATAACAGCTAACAGTGCATGAGGGCATTGAGTATTTACACGCAATTTTTGTGGAACAAACGACTTGTTCAAAAGTTTGGGTCATGACATGATCAGGTAAAACGTGGTTCCTAAGGCTCAAGCATTTGAGAACCACCAATTTAGCCAAGAATCCAGTATCAAAGTATCAACAGGAACTCTGGTTCTCTCCAATTGCATATAAGTGCTCCCTACCATTTCTGTAAACTGTAAAAAGTTGAAGTGTTGTCTAAGATCCCGTATTGCATTGACCTTCAAGCTCATAATTACTTGAATCAATTTCTACTCTAGTACAGTATTTGTACTGATTGAACAAAAACCTATATTTTAGCTTTTCTGAGGCTCTAATGGATCTTCTGACACCCCCACGCGTGACACTGGGATTAACACAGTGTGCTGAAAAACAATAAAACCGTATAAACAGTCTCTGGTGCAAACATACTTGTGCCATTACACATGTAATTCACCTAGTGAGCATATGAGCACACAGGAATCAGAGGCACAGACTAGGCCAGGCGTTTGTGCTCCTGTCAGTTAAGGCAGACACCAGATGGGGGGTTCAGAGGGGGCACCCAGAGTCCGCGGCTTTCTCTAAATCAACATTCCATCCCACCTACAGCCGTCTGAATGCAGAGTGAGAATAAAAGCAAGATGAAATGGGTGAAGCTAAAAAGTAAATGACAAGAAGAGCGATGTCTTTCCCTACTGAAAAGCTAAGGTTTCACAGCTCAGGCTTCTTTGGCTTTGGCTGCATACCTGCTGTTATTCATCTGGGTAGACAGCATCAGTTAGCTCTAATTAACCAGATGATGGTCTGTTGAACAGAAAATGAAGGAGGTGATTAATCACTCAGGACCGACTGCTCAACCTAAAACGGGGGATGAGAATGGAAAGAGTCCCTGGGTCATTTGTGTTTCTCCTCCTCACATCCAGAAACAGCACATGTCCAAACCACTGTGGTCCATTAGCAGTTGAAAGCACATCCAAATCTATCAACCTGACAAATCCCATGAAGAAAACACACTCCTATCTTCCAGTCTGTACAGTTTGCACTGCACAGCTGACCCATAGGCCACAGGTAGTGCAGAGTGAGATACTGTATGTACCAGCTCAGGCTTCTACTGTATTTTTATTTGATGAAAGGAAATGACTGCCTTTGTAGAGGTGTGGTTTCTTTCCTCTTTCGCTTGCTTGTGTCATCTTCTGTGGGTGAGTTACTGGTGGTTGGGACAATGACGTAGTTGTGGAAAGGTCCTGGGTGCAGTCAAACTTGTAATTCAGTGAGGAATTTTTCATCTGGTCAAGGCTGGCCGACTCTGTCTTTATAAATAAAGATGCGAGTCTTCACAAAAGGGACTTGGAGGAGGAAGGGGGAAGAAGCAGCCCCTGAGTAACCTATTTACAGTACCAACTGTGGAACAGTCTGAAATTAATTTTCAATCCCCATAACATAGTCACAGGTCAAACTTCTGTGCTGTAAGGTTCTGCAAATCAGATCGCCCCAATGCTGTGCATAGAATAATTTAAACTATGATCCAGGAAAATATTATCCTGAGCAGAGGAATCCAGAATTAGTCTTGCAGACAGCGTTTTTGGAGCTCATTCAAGGTTCCGCTCATGAGCCAGTCATAAGTTTGCACATAAAGCTCCATATGCTGTGTGTGACTCAGTCATTTTCAATCAGCTCCCTGTATTCATCTAAATTAAATTATCCCTGCCACTGTGTGCATAAGCTCAAAGCAGCAAATGTTCATCTCTTTTAATAAAATGTGACGTGCTCAGCACGACAGCAAACTCCCCCACCGGTAAGTGCATATACAGTGCACCACTGAATGCGTAGCAGGGCTACACAGCTACAGCTCTTGTCAGCTGTGCTTCAAGTGGGAGCCTCTGCTGTTTCGCCCCATGTGTGCTTTATTACCTCATCTTCATTGGTGATTTATGGCTTGCACAGGCCACTCTTCTGTGAGGATTATATCTGTGGAAGATAAAAGAAAATCATGGCTTTATTACCCAGACACAGCACAGTCTGTTTACACAGCAGAAGGGCCTTGCTGGCTGGAGAGCTGCAACAGGCCTGCATCATCACGCATATCTGATCTGCCTTTTCAGAGGCAATAAACTGTCCCCCATGTGTTTGAGCAAGCACACACCAGCACAGAACTGATGTGTGTAAAAAAAAAGGTATTTGTTGGATGCACAAATTTACATTACTGTACTTCTAATGCAGACAAAAATGAATTCAGTCTGAAAGAGCTGCCAGCTTTTGCTTGGATTCCCGTCATGTTTCTGTTTTGTCGTCAGTGCCGGGTGACAAACACATTGCTATCAACAGATCAGCTTTGAAAGTAATTCAAGTAATTCATCACACTGAAGAGCTCATGTCCCCGTGTACTTGAATGTCAACCTCAAGTTCTTGCCTAAAAACTGTTTGCCAACAGCGCCATCATGTGGTAAAAGTGAACACAGCACAAGCAAAGGAAACATGCATCATACTGGACTCTTGAAGCTTAATTGCTTACAAAAGAATGAAAGATCTCAATACAAAACCATCAGGAGGTCTGTTACAGTATCATATTATTTTATTTTGCCAGTACAGATGGTTAACTGTGTTTGCAAAGCTCTGAAGTTATCACACTGGAGACCAAACATGAACGCAGCTCACAATACAAACCATCAGGTCAGTAATGTATACAAAACAAAAAGATATATTTTCCAGTCAGGAGAAAAAAAAACTGTAGTGCCTCAATACTTCAAATGATAACACTTCATGTACAGAGCATCCTTTACATAGTTCTCCTTGATGCCAATGGCTTCAGATAATTGTAAAATTACAGGCAGGTTCTGTATCACCTTTGACCCAAGACTGTAAAAAGAGGACACAACACAGGGTCAGTAACTGTGATGAGGTTGTTCAATGTGTGTGGTGTTTACTATAGTTGAAGCATGCGCGTTAATATGATGCTATGGTGTGCAGAAAAGGATTCACAAGCTACGAGCACAGATGTGTGTGTGTGTGTGTATACTGAAGTCTGTAATTGTTCCGATTGATCTCAGTTATGGTTTCTGATTCTGCTCATGAACTCTACTTCAAATGAACACATTTGATGCACTGCCGCTGTGGAGACGCATAAAGACATTGCTTTCATATTTAAGCAAGAGCAAAGGTGGCATTTCTAATCAAAACCCCTGTTTTAAATAAATTATGTTTTTATTATTGTGTATATACACGCTTTGCCTTCTGTACTGATGTGGGTTGAAGGTAAGGAGGAGATAATGTAGTTAACTTCATCATGTTCTCATGTTATGTATTTAGCAACACTGGAAGAAAGCAAAACAATGAAGCCAAAATAAAACTGACGCTTGATGTGCAGTCGCTTACAGTTCCATAAAGTTTTATAAATGGAGCAGCACATTGAGCTATCACTCACTCACTTCATGTTCCACAATGATGATTCGACTTAGACTTCAAAAAGAAACAAAAAAAAAAAAACTCATGTGAAACTCATATGTGCAATGTACATCCCTAACTATTCTTACATATTCTTACAATGAGCAGAATCAGAAATCATTTTTAAATTAAATAAATTCCACAGTTAGAAATTAGTTCAAAGAATCCAATACTAGGACTGCGCATCTGTTGGAGAGTAAGTGTATTCATGTTCAGGGCGCAAGTGGTCCCAGCCTCAGCTCTACGTGGTGTGTGAGCCAAATGGCATCAGCAGTGCTATCGCCGCCCTCCTCGCTTGGCCTGATGGGAGCTGCAAGGTTGCGGAAGTCGTGTCTTATCTTGAATGAAACGGTAACATCCATGTCGTCTTCTTTCTGAGGGATGACTTTGATGAAGAAGCCAATCTTGTTGGATTTCCTGAAGGCAACCACACTGTGAAGAAGATTGAGATTGTTTTCATTTTCTATGCACTCAGGTCAAAAGTCCTCCGCTCCACACACCCTGGTATATACAGTAGAACATACTGTAATTCCTGATCTTACTCCAAGTACCACCAGAGGCAGTTCGCGTACCACAGTTTGAGAACCAAGTGTTCAGAGTATATTGCAGGGATGAGCAAATACAACATTTAGTAGTGGTATTGGGTTGATACTGGCCAAAAACCACTGGATCTATTATTAAAAAGATATTGAAGATAAAAATGTAAAATCCATGTTATGTTGTGGGCTGCTTACTTCTTCTTCACAGGAGAACAATATTTGTTAAACAGATGGAGAATTATGTCATTGAAATTACTTGCTTCATAGTTTAAAAGGTGTAAAATGACCGATATTGGTCTACCTCGTATAATGACATGAGTGTAGAAAAGGCTTAAAAGATACCTCATAATTTTCTTCGTGAGCTACAGTCTAACGCTACTAGTTTAACTGGTAGCATTGGTGTAATGCTACTACTTTAACTAGGAGCATTAAAACCATAGTTGAACTGGGGACAAAAGCTGTGTCTCCATTTGAAAAACAGCTGATTTTTGGGTCAGTGGTAAAGATGCGTATGTGCGTATGTGCACGTGTGTGTGCATACACATACTCTGGGTCATCCTGGAAGTCCTGAGGCTCAGCCAGTTCATCGTACTCTGCAGCAGCATCCTTCCCTGCTAATACAAGCTCCTTGCTGGGAACTATAACCTTAAAAGAAATACACATTTTTATAACATGTGAGGAGTCAACAGGATCGAACACGCATTAATGTAGATTTACTGTGTCTTGTTAAAAGATATATAATGCTGACTTTTAAAATGCTTTTGGAATTTATAGCACAATTATTAGATGCTGGGATTTTAATTTTACTGTTTCCGGTCTTTGGACTGAAGGAAAACTTCAGTACAGTATATAAACGTCAACTTTACTGCAAGTTGCATCAACAAAGAAACAGTTTAAAAACATTCATACTACAAGTCTACAGTAAATATAATCTTCTGAGTTTAGGGCTCGGTGGATAAGACCCCTTCTATCCACCCGTTTTTTAATGCTTTGTCAGTAAATTCTAATTTACTAATTTTGAATCAATATTCTCACTGCTCTCAAAAGGTCTGAATGTGCATCGCATCCATCACAGCATATGACATGTCCAAAATCAAAACTGGTTTAAGAGTTCATCATGCTGAGTTGACATTTATGTCTTCTTTTTACAACCAAAAAGTGATATGAGTTAGATTTACTGGTAGAGCTGGTGTCCCCATACAGTCATAGACAGTTACAGAGTACACAGAGGACATACAAACAAACAGGTAAAGCTGATTTTACACAAGTACTGAAGTCCGTACATTTTTCTTTAATTGACAAACTGTGTCCGAAGGGGTTGTATGTCAGAACGCGCTGGTAAAAAAAAAATAAAAAACACTGCTCTAAACATTTCCTTGAAATTCTCCTAATGTCCAAGAGAGCTGATGCGAGGGCACAGATGGAAAGCTTCAGGTAATTTAGAGAAAAAGAGTGGGTGAGAGTTTTGTTCTAAAATCTTAGGTCAGGTGCCACCCACCCAAAAATGTGTGGACTTAATATTCTGGACAGTCAGTTTATGTCTGAAAACAACTTAAGAGGTGAGCAAACTCAGCCTTGCTAAGAGCAGGTAGGTGAAATTGACTGAGCATGGCTCGATGTGATTCAGCCAGCTCCCTCAGGTGTTTGAATATCTGATCAAGCTGACTGAAAGGGCTGCACAATCTGTTTGGCCATCACCTAAATGGAAATGAGACATGAAGACGCTCTTATTTAGCCAAGAGCTCTTCTTTACCCAGCTCGGCTTATGACTTCATAACTCAAGAGGCCAAGACAAACAGCCTGTAGTCACTGAGGGACTTGCAGCATCTGCTGGAAACAGGCAACTCAACATAAAAGATTTCCAAAGGAGCAAAGCGTTTTCTGCATGTGACAGCTGACAGATGGAGGCAAAAATCGAACCCAACTGCTCTGCATAAGAGAGTATACGAAGGTGAAATATTCTATAAGTAGGCAGCAGAGTGAAGCAACTGACCACATTGCACTCTCTGAAGCTCACTGGTTAAAAAAAGAAGAAATAAATGATAAATAAATGATAGAGAACATGCAATATTTAATGAAAGGCAGGGTGCACCTGTGCCTTTTATTATTCAAGAAAGAAGAAAACGAGACTCTTCACAGAAATTTCTGCTCCATTTATTGACGTTTGGCCAATGTGTGGGAGAGACTCCCAACAGACCCACAGCCTTGTAATGTTTATGAAACTGCAAACAAATACCTTGGCAGTACTGTTGATGTCATCGGGATCCTCCTCCTGACAAGCAGTCAAAGTGACATGGGTGACGTTCTCCACTGGGTTAGTCAAAGTCAGCAGTACTTGGCTCTCCTAAAGAGGTAGAATGAAAAAAAGAGGCCAACGATGAATCTCTTCAAAGATGGGTCAACACATGTAACAAATATAGGATGTCTTTCAACCAAGTAAATAACCTGTCTCAATACCTGGGGCCCATGGATCCTTAGCGAGTAAAGAGTTGCAGCATTGTGTCATGATTAGGGATGTTTTAAACCCAAAGATTCTCACTGCGGCTAAATGCTTACTAGACTTGCTCTAGAATAATCATAGGATGGTATGAGATACTGACTATATGATAACATACTAACATTATTACATCTCTGAAATGTCACTTCCTTGCCAATATACCATTAAAAATGCTCGGTAATAAGTTTGAATTAATTCAAACCCCCAATCCACCCACTGCGAGCACATGCTGCCGCTCTAAACCATCATCACCGCTGCCCCAATTCTCCACAAATGTAATGGTTTTCTTTATGAACAATTTTACTAATTGTTACATTATTAACAGTGCAGTAGTCATCAGTACAATGGGATGAAATAAACACTCTCCATTCTTTATCTAAAATGTAATAATGTTACATGCAGTAGTCATTTGTTAATAGAAACAGCTTAATTTCTGATATTATTTCGATAGAAACATGTCTGATAACTTGACTGGGATCGAGTGCTGTTCCTTTTTATTTACATTATCACCAGTGGCGATGTGTGCCCAGTGCTGTGTGTTTGTACACAGGTATTTATGAGACAGCTCAACACATGTTGCAGCTACATGTCTCTCCACCGAAGTGGTGGGCACTATATATCTGCAGAGAGGATAGAGCTGAGTCTCCCTCATGTAAAGTAAACATGCATGTTGTCCTCCCTGCTGTACACTGTAGCTGACACTGTCATTTGATATAGAAGGAAGCCATAATGTGCCCTGCATATACAATATAGCGTTTGAATGCAATCTTTTAATTCCACATTTGTAAGTAAATTTGAATTTCAAACAAAAAGTCTTTTTTTTGTCTTTTTGCTTTGTAAAGTCTCCTTGTTAAAATGGAAGTCTTCACACTAGCAGTACAGTCCTATTCATCTTAATAATAATATTATTAATAAATACTACAAAGTAGGATTCTTGGTTCTAAAAAAAAAAAAAAAAAAAAAAAAGCATGTCACATACTCTAAGTAAATGGTTTAACCAGTGCACATACTGACCTTCATGAAGCGGAGATTTGGAATGGACATTATTCTCACTTCAGGTATATAACTCCTGTGGGGAAAAACAGGACAAAGCCAATCAATACTTATTTGCAGCACTTGGCACATTAAAAATTGTATTAATTAAAAGCTAAAACTAAAAAAACAACAGTTGATTGAGTGGATTGGGTTTTTATTTAATAAAGTTTTGTCTTTTTTACAAATGAGAATTTAAGTAAATGTACTATTTACCATGGCAAAGGAAAGAGCTTATTAGGTGCAATGAAATTTCAGTATAAAAGAAACATCAATTTAAAATTATGCCATATTTGATTCATACAACTGGCGCTAGTAAAAAGAACTTTAGAGAACATTACTGGGCTGTGTTTTAAGTTGATGCTTTTATATCTTAACAAAACTACTTCAGGCTTTCAGTTTGGCTTAAATATAATAATGTGTTTAATAACACAGTGAAAACACGTTTTACATAGAATGGGATGACCAGTACTCACACAGCCACCAGCTGAATTTTAAACTTGATTGAAGTTGGATTAAACTCAGGCTTGCTCAAATTGTGTTCACATTTCTGGTGGATAAAAACATCATCATATAAATGTGATTTACATTTGAGGAAAAAAAAACTTTATTTGATTTAAAAAAAAAAAAAAAAAAAAAAAACAGCTTAAACCTAGAGGTGGTACTGACCCTGCAGCGCAGCGAGCGTTTCATCAGAAGGTGTTTGTGTCTTGGCTGGAGCTGACTTGCACCTGCAGGCTGAAAATCAGGCTGCAAAAGTCGCTGGCGCAGCGTAGTCACTGAAAGGAAAACAAAACACAGATTAAACTCAGCCTCATTTGGAGAAGTTATTCTTACCGTCTAAAGATCTTACCCTCTGGTAAACTGATGGGCCTGGTATAACAATCTTCGGGCAGTGGCTCCACTTCATCAAGAGCCAGGGCAGGTTCAATAGTGATCTCTTTCTGGTCCTCACCTTCTTTAAGGCTGGTGGACGTGAACAAATCCTGCTGTCAAAATTCTGGAGTATCTCAGTATGTATTGTGAGCCATCAGATGACAACATTATCAATAATGTAACCTATATGGAAGCACTAAACCATTTTAGTTAAGGTTTCAGTTTCATATTGACTATGTATTTAACAAAAAGAAAAAAAGAGGACTCAGTAATGGTGCCTTCAAAGACACTTTGACATCAGAGATTTTGGAGTTGACTACTGAACAGTAACTTTTTAAAACATGAGAAAACCATATACAATTATCAATTTCATGGCACCCTACACTGACTTACATTTGTCACTTGTGTCAATCAGCATGCTTTCTCAATACAGTTCCAGATGTTTAGCAGTGTCCTTGAATGCATCCTAGTTAAAAAAAAATGGCCCCTGCTAACCATATTACTACAATGTGATGATGTAAGGAAAATAATGTGATGTTTTCACTGTGACGGATTACCAATGTATCTCAAGACAAGTTTCAAGGATCTCAAAACAGAGTTTCCTGGCAAACTAAGTGAAACAACACCTGCAAGAACGTAAGAAGTAAATTTGTCTAAGTCACCAAGAACACAAAACGTGTAATTAATGGACTGGAATACATACACCAAGGAGTTGAGCTTTAAATGAACTCATGTTTTACAAGAGATAAAAAGTTCAATGCGTTGAGTCAAAGCAAAGAAAATTCCCATATGATATGATAGACTGCACTTACGAAAGACCTGACAGGCTTGAAATGGGAGCTCCAGACCTCTGCCTCTGCAGTCTGGTCCCAAGGCCATATTTCTCCTGGTTTGGGGGGGAGAGGTCAGACGTTTTGCTTACTGAACATTAAGGCGGACTTATGACTTATGACATTACCTAATCTACAACTATTTCCCTACTTTAAACCTGGGTGCTATCCCAAAGAAAAGGGTTTATGAAAAGTTTTATATCCATAACAAGAAAAGAAATTATATTTGACATTTAAAAATAGTTCATAATGGGAGCCTTTCTGCCCAAGATAGAGAAGTGGTCAGGATTTATTATAATGACATATTTTCATCTGCTAATATAGTCTACCACATATTGTCTCCCTCTGAACAACATAAAGGCTCCCATTGTGTGGTCCTGAGACTAATTTTCCCAAGAAGTCATTCATGTGATCTGTGAGGTCACTTTGTACCAAATTAAAGAGAGAATTATGCTACTGTAGAGATTAAAATACCCAAGTTGTGAAAAATAAAACTCACCACCACATGAATAGTGTGTTGCTGCACGGTAAAAACCAAAATATCAGAGTGCATAAGCAAAGAAAAAAAAAGAGAGAATTAACAAGGTGAAGCGATTTAGCAAAACAGCAGTGGCATTCAGTAACATGCAACAGAAATGCATCAGAACAAGAGCAAAGAATCACAGTTGAAGTGTTAACAAGTTACGATAATGGAAACTTAATTACGATAAAAGCAAAATGCAAGGTATAAAACTGTGCCAACAAGCTTAAGCAGCGTGGAAATCATGTCCATACCACAGTTTAGTTTCTACACTAATTCAGCCATTCTGACACACTATGATGGTAGATGTGAACACAGAACCTGAACAAGTTCAACATGCAAATGCCATCTTTATATTTATTCAGTATGGACCATGGTATCTATTTTGTACACTGCAAATGCCACTAATTACTTTCTTCTGTTGTTGGTTCTGTTCTACATACTATACTCAATGCCACATTTGAGATTAAATGAAACCAAGGCAACAGCTGTTTTCCTTGTAAAAAAAAAAAAAAAAAAAAAAAAAAAAGATTGGGATGAACTTATGTATGTTTGAACTGTTGTTCTCAGAAAGAGAGAAAGTACCGAGAATGCAAGAGGCATGCACTGTCTTCTTCTGGCCAGCTTCTTCCTGTCTCTCTCCTGCTTCTCTCTGTGAGCCAGCTGCTGGTAATACTCTATCAGCTTGTTGATCTGTGGAGGACAAAAAAATTAAATGCAGACACTGATGGTCAATGCTTCATGTATTGTTTTATTTTTTTTTTCTAAATCAACAATTATGGTATGTTGGCCCAAAGTAACCCACCCTCCCCACTGTCCCAGTCAATTCATATTTTATAAAATACAGGAGGAATAGATGATAAGAAAACATTTAAGAAACTCAAGAGATTTTAGACGGTCACGGGCAAAACTTACCCGCTGATTATGAGGATTCTCTGGTTCCTGCCATCCACCACTGGCTGCAATGAACAAAAAAAGCGCTGTTTAATGGTGGACATTATTTTGCCAAACAAAATGTGAAAAAAAATGTATTTTTATTTTCTGTAACAAATAATTTGAGTTTCTTTGGACAAGAAAAAAATCTTAATGCCTTTATGATTACAGAATCAATGTGATGCTAACTTCTAGGTTAGCCTCCAATAGTATTTTGCCTGCTGGAGATTCAGAATTTTTTTAAAGAAACAAAAATTGATTATAACCATATACAAATGCATTATGGCACCCACCAACTGATTTGTCAGCCATTCCTACATCTCTGGATGTCCAGCGACAGAAACCACATGCCAGATAGTAGGCCTTCTTCATGGTCGTCTTAGTAGGATCATCGGGCAGAGGAGCTGGGATGTTGGTGGCCCGAGTGGACAGTGTGTGCAAACAACATGGGCAGTCAAAACAATTTGCACACCTAGAGAAGAGTACAAAGACAACCAGAAAAAGATGAAGATAACAGTGATATAACTAAAATAAATTAAAGACAACAGGAAGTTACATATGATCACAAGTATACAGCGACCACAAGTGAACAGAATTTTGTACAACTTCAATCAAAATAATGGATGTGTGTCCTATGTCTAGATGTAATGAGATCTCACACCAACACATTATATACTGACACACACAGACTATTTACGAGAACAGGTAAAGACAGATAGTGAAAAAAGAGAATGGAGGAGCTGACTGAATCAAAGCACTGCTCACCCTGCTTTAACATTAAAAATGTAATTGTAAGCATTAGAAAAAAGATGTACTGATGGGTGTTAAATACTGTATATGGACATGTATTAACATACAGGCCCCAATAAATGAAAATACTGTGAAACTGCAACAGGTCAGAGTATGTCGGCTGAGGATGCTGTCTTTAAAGAGTCCTGGGGACACAGCATATTCATGCAAATTAAAAAAACAAATTAGTGCAGTTTGCACTGGATGCATTGAGACCTGCACTTACTGCTATCCACATGTGAAAAAAACACATCTGAACAGGGTCTGTGATGAATCAATATTTCAATCTCAGTCTCACCTGTTCTTTTTAAGCTTAGCCTCTGCAGATGGCATGTTCTCCAGACAGCTTGGACAATAGTGAGAGTCCACCTGATGACCACAATCAGAGAGAAACATTTGTCAAACTTAATTCTACATTGGCTTCCTAACTGTTGGATTTTCAGTGTGGGACTACGGTGTGTACAAAACGAGACTGTATGGGTGACCCTTACTGAGTCAGTAGGGTACAACATTAAAGGCAAGAACAGACTATGCTTTTCACCATGACTGTCACGTGTTTACAAAAACAGGCCTTGGGTTGCCATGGAAGAGAAATCTGTACTCTCTGGGTGTGGTGTCTATAACTACAAGCCACGTTAACAAGCTGCTTTCAAACGACGAAAGCGATAAGCTGTAGTTGACTAAAGTCGAAACAAATCTCTATTTGAAGGACAAAACGTTCATAGTCTGCATGTTTTAGATAACCGGATAGTTTGATGTTATACGCCAGGAACAGCCGGAGCTAAGCAGCGTTAGCTCTATCTTGGTATTACGCTCACTACAGCGGAAGATAAAGCGTTACACAGCCAATCAAATGAGCCGACTGCCTAATTGACAGGCACTTTAGCCATACAACGTGTCAGAATGTTAGCCTATCCCGCCTACCTGTCAAAGCCACTAGATAGCCTAAGAACAAAGTGGCTAACAGCTAGCTTGTACCACCGGGTAGCATGAGAAAACGACATACCTCGTGAGAGACACATTCCAGGGATCGAAGCTCACTACAGTAGCGACAGAAATAAAGCTGCGATAAAGGAGCTCGGATTTTTTTCTCTCCACGAACCAAATAGACAACTTTATCTGGCTGCAGAAGAGACGCCATCTCTGAGGCACAGACAGCCTTACTGCTGCGACTGGTGACGTGACGTCACTGCTGTTTGGTCTGGGCTATGAGAAAAATTCCTCTCAATGTCAACCCCATGTGGTGAACACTGAAACTGCATGAAGACAGAGCAATGGATTAGCATTTTGCTTTTCTCAGTGTTGTTTCCCTTAATATGCATATGGTCCTATTAATATTTTTCTATTTATAACATCAGCATGTTTTATATACACACAACCCGATTTCTAAAAAGTTGGGACACTGTGTAAAATAAAAACAGAACGGTAACGAAGTGCAGTACCATTAAATTGCCGCGAGGTGGCAGGACATACACATATCCAATCAAATTTATTTATAAAACACTTTTAAAAACAGTGCTGTATAGTAGTATTAAAAGATATAAATAAACAGATAAAAAATAAACTAATAAATAATCAGGAAGAATCTCTGTGTGCAAGGGGTAAGGCCAAAGGCCAAAACTAGTTGCTGGTGATTTGTCCTGTCCTGTGAACTAAAAAGGAGAAGGACCATCCAGCTTGTTGTTATCAGTGGACAGTTAGGCCTGCATCTCTGATGGTATTGGGTTGCATTAGTGCCTATGTGTGGGCAGCTTACACATCTGGAAAGGCACCATCAATGTTGAAACGTGCGTAGAGGTCTTAGAGCAACATTTGCTAGACAACGTCTCTTTCAGTGAAGGCCTTGCATATTTCAGCAACACGATGGTAAACCACACACTGCATCCATCACAACAGCATGGCTTTCACAGGAGAAGAGTCCAGGTGCTGAACTGACCTGCCTGCAGTCCAGTTTTCAGAAAACATTTGGCACGTAAATGAAACGAAAAATCCAGCAACCATGTGACGATTCCTTTCTTAAAACTCCAGCAACTGATCTCCTGACTTCCCAGATGTTTTCAGTCAGTTGTTAAAAAGGGGGATGTTATACAATAGTAAACAAACTGTTTATTTATTTGAGATGTGTTGTTGCCTTTAAATTCAAAATTAGCAAATATTTCTCATAAAATGGTAAAATGTCTCAGTTCCAACAATCAATCAAGCTGATGTGTAAGGATAACAACTGGTTTTCAAAGTAAAGGCTTAGAGCACTGTATCATTTGAAAGCACATCTTTGAATGGGAAAAATAAAGAGAATCCACACAGCTTCACATTTGTACAGACATTTGTACAGTACACTATTATCAAAAATCTTTGAGTTCAACTCCCACATTGGTACTTCTTAATTAGAAACTTTTCAATAAGTTGGAAAAGACTGACAAAGGGACATCGGGACATCTATGACATATATTTTTTTACTGCACACTTTCACAGGAAAAAACAAAACAAATTAAAAGTCTCAAATTTTCACTTTTCAATCAAAAAACATTCTCAACTTTAAGATGCAACTTTAAAATGTTATTCTGGTTTAACTTTTTAGTTGACTAGTGCGCAAATATAGACACACATACGCCCACACGTTTTCCTCTGGACAAAACCGACAGTGTTCACTAGACTACTGGAAATCCAGTGGCTGTTTTTGATATGGTATTCTCTAGGTGGCGCCACGAGAATGAGAAAAAAATGATTCAATTTGTGCTCAACGCTCATCTGCGCCGCACGTTATGTGGCAAATTGGCGCCCTCTACAGGCGGGACCCGGCGCCCGCACTGCTCACATGAAGTGGATGAAACCAAACCAACAGCGGCGGGACGCCCAAGTCAGGAGCGCCTCTTACGTTACAATTTTTAAATGAAAAAAAAAATAACTGTCAACATTGAGATGCAATAAAAGGACAGTTTCCAATACGCATTTTTTCTAAATTATGGTCTGGCCTATTGTTAAGTCAATTCACTTTTATTAGTAATCATAATTTCTTCAACTATTTAAGTCAATTTTAAAAGTGACACTTGGGAACTTTAAATTTTCATTTGGTTTAAGAATTTTTGTGAAGTGCCAATGACGGACTTTTAACTTGAAATGTTTCTAAAACTGTACATTAAAAATGTTAGATTTTCGAAGTCTACTTGTTTTTGAAACTGAGGATTTTCATTCTTTTCCCCATTCAAAGGTGTGCTTTCAATCGTGCACTTACAAATCAGCTTGTGTCACTGATTTTTACCGTAAAAGCCTTTGCAAGGAGGGTGTTAAAGTTCAGCTTGACAACAGTAATGCAGAGGTATTAACTGGACAGGCTGCAAGTGCTTGTAAACAGGTGCCGTTAGCATTACAAACATGGATATGTTGAATGAAACTGTCAGTGTGGACAGTTGCAGAGTTTGTACATGTTGGTATTTCATTTGGAGCACAGGTATTTACTGAAGCCCTGCTGTAATACAACACTCACTTGTGATGTTATGAAGTTTGTGGAGAAATCAATAGTCCAGGACAAGATCCTCACTATAGCAAACATCATTACATTCAGGATCAGTGCAGTAGCTGACACAAGGACAGTACCAACCATATTTCACCAACTAGATTAAAAAAAAAAAATCAAAATCTGCCTATACAAGGAATATTCACCTGGGACTAAAACTGTAGATCTCAAATCCAGGCATTGTTTTATACAATGCCTGGATGATTTTCTCAGTGTAGTGATTGTGAGACGCTCAGATTCAGAGTTTGTCCCAATAAACTGAGATCCAGGGTGTCAAACATAGTATTCAAGCTGTTTAACTTTAGCTTCAAGTGTTGCTTAGGACAAGCAGTACAACTAAAAGGTAGCTTTATTTTTTGATGCAGGTTTTGGCCTTGAGAGAAATCAAGTTCATGTTTGTGTGTCTGCTCAAAATGTTAGTAACACATGAATAAAGAGAAATCATCTAATACTACCTCACAGGTTACTGTGGAATTTGAACAAAATCTTGATCATCTGTATTGACACTGGGTGAAACTAGTCTTGAGGGTTTGTACTTCGAGTACAGTCTCTAGTTTAAGGATTGAAATATTCACCTCTTACATATCAGTCATTTCACATAAGGTCTGCACCATCAGCATGTTCACATGATTTATTTTTAGTAACTGGTTTGTCAAGTATAATGGTTAACAGGTCCCAGAGAAGATGGCATGATGCTGTGGGATTTCAGGGCAGCCTGAATGCACTGAAAAGCTGACCTGAGGCCCAGACTCCAAAGAGGCACCACAGAGTTCCTGTTTTCAAGCCTCCTCTTCATTAAAACATGACATCTTTGTGTCAGAAACTGTTAACAATTACATTCTGCATACACCAATATATCTAACATGAATAATTCTGATCAAGGAGCTAATTGAAAAGCTTCTGTGTGTAGCGCTGAAGCAGGTATTTGTGAACGTCGGCTCGGACCACAGAAATGTTGACCGATGGGTGCCACCTCATCACAGGTTTCCCATCTGGTCCCACTAGGAATTTCTCAAAGTTCCACTTAATGTCACGGATCTTCAGAGGCTGCCAGAACAACCTGTCTGTGGCGGTCCCAAAGCTTTCCCCAACTGGAGGGCACGACTCCTGCATTGAAGAACACACAAGTGAACTTATACCCTGGGTGCATATGAATTTAAGAAAAAATAAATAAAAAATTGGGGGGATTCTGTTAATGCCAAGTAGTTGTAGAAATACCTCACTGATTGAGAGTCAGTGTAACCATAATGCAAGTGTCTCTTCCAAAAAAAAAAAAAAAAAAAAAAAAAAAAAAATTCAAGGCTTTGAAGCGGTTCATGGAATGAAAACAAAACCAGAAACTTTTTTTTTAATGTTTAAGAACAGAATAATTTTAGTATAATGGTAACCAGTTAATGCCGGTATTCGTTTCTGTTAAATGACCTATTGAGGTTTGCTTCCTGTCATTCACCCAATGCCTGAGAGCAGAGAGAAGCTTCACCTGCAGGCAACCAGAAGGTCTATGCAGCAGTCTTCCAGTCTCGATTAACCATAAGGTTAACATTGTAGTCCAATCTTAGATGAAATATTTATGTTTGTGTCAAACATTAAAGCAAATGTAAAAGAGCTCGCTTTAACATTAAAGGCCTTTGCACACCAGATACATTGCTTATGTACGTCCCGTACAAAGAAGTACGGATAAATTCAGATGCAATTTACGACGCAAGCCCTTCTATGTACATCAAGTGTGATGTGAAGAAATAATGACAAGGAGAAGGGGGAAAAAAAAAAATTAACAGTCCCACACAGAGAGAATGTTGTCAGCCTGATTTGAATAGACTAATAGCTAATTTAAGATGTCCCAGACCTTTTGTTTTAACCAGTTCAGGAACATCAATTTTAGGGTGAAACTTAAAAATCAAACAGTAAAATACTGTTTGTTCAGAACAAACCAATTGTAAAAAAGAAAAAAAAAAAAAATTCTGTTTCAAAGCCCTGTTTTCAACACACTCCATTCAGCCTTTGACAGATACAGAGTATTTCAATAAATTTGGCAGAAAATACAATGCTGTGTATCCTTGACACAGTAAGTTGACTCACTTTACCTGCAACTTACCTTCAGGAATGTGAAAACCTCCTGCTCATATTGGCCATTCACATCACCTTTTTCAAACAGCAGGAAGTTTGGAACAAATCCATTTCCTGGTCGGACATATCTGAAATCAAGAGATGGCAGCTCATCAGTGTACATGCCCCTAAGCAACTGTGGCATGGCAGGGGTCCTGAAGTCAGGACAAACTGAGCAGAGGCCTTGCTATGGATACAAGATGAATGATGGAACCTAAGTCATGCATTGCATTCTGTGTGTGAGAAATTACTAAGTGAAACAAAATCTTTTTGCCAAAGGATATTTAATCCAATTTAATTAAGCTTGTTGAGTGACAGGATTTACCAGTATTAGTTTCTACTCAACATTGACCCAGGAAGGTTCTCATGTTGCATCACATTACAGTGTGTACAGTCTTGTTATTTAAGGGATTCTCCTATTTTCTATACACAGGATTAACATGCACTGAAGATAAACTTCTCACTTCAAAGCTGGCAGGATTTCATGTCTTTCTCCTGGTTCTTGCTTCCCAAACTGGTTACATGGAAAGCCAAGAATAGTGAGTCCAAGTGGTTTCATCTCATCATGTAGTGCATTCAGTTCTAAAAGAAAAGTACAGACACGTTAACCAGTGAAGAAAGCATTTAGCATTCATTAAATGCTTCTGGTGGATTAAGTATTTCTTACCCACATACTGCAAGGTGAATCCTCAGTATGTAGCCACATTGACAAAAAGGACAGTCATGCCTTTGTAGTCGCTGAAGTTCACAGTGCGACTCCCGTTTAGAGTCTTTGCATTGTACTTGTAAATGTCACCATCTGTGGATGAGTTGCACCGCTGCAGGTACAAACAGATCAAAACAGACTATTTATTTTGTGTTACCATCTTATTACTAAATGCAAACCAAGCCTGTGAACAAATACACCCCCCACACAAACAAAAAAGGTTGCAAAAAGCTTGTGGTTTTTCCCCAAAAATGCATTTAAAATAGTGTGGAAAGTGACAGTTTACAAAAGTAAAACTATTGTGCCATAGAGAGACCATTGAAACACTTGCACCTCATACCTCTTTTGTTGGGATGACAGAACAGGACAGACAGCGTGGTATCTACAAAATACAAGCCCTGGGTCAACACACCAGTGCATTGCTCAGAGAATCATTAGTACCAGTCAAGAAATCAGGACCACTATACCTTCAAATTAAACACAGCTTTAATCTGATCCTGCCATAAATTATCTATACATGTACCTTAGCTCTTAGACCTTTAAATCTTAGGAACTTGCCTCTCATCCCAGTAAGGAAAACCCTCATAGTGGGATTTGTACATAAATGCACCAACAGGATTTGTGCAGCCAATTAATTTCATTTTAACAGCCCAACCAAAACCACATCCCAACCCTAATGACCAGGGTAATACCAACACTAACAGTAATATACTTCAGCCTCAGAAATAAGGTTCCATCTCATTACAACCAGGCTTTGGTACCCATGAGGACCACTGATTAGGACCTTTTCCAGTCTAAATGCTAAAGAGGTAACAAGAAAAAAAAAATAAGCAAGCAGTAACATGAAATCTTAACCATTCACCCAACTCTAAATCTTCACCTTCAACTAAACCCTAATTTTAAAAGCCATCAACCAGGACGAATTAGTGGATTTGAGCCAAAATGCATCCTCACCACCTAATAGGAACACAGCTGTCTCTAAAACCAATCTGTTGGCCGTTTGTCTCAATGTGGCCCACGACAAAAACAACCCAATTGTGCATGGGGTGCTGCATGTCAGTGTCTTAATCACAGTTAGTTTCCATTTAGCGCATTAGCCTCTAATTTTAAAGAGAGATAATTAAATGTGAACCGATTACAGATTTATATTTAAATGTTGCATTTATTTTTCCCCACATATGTACATTGATAATCATAGACAGCATGTCTTCCAATGAATATCCGTCGAAAAGCGTTATAACGTGAGCCAAATCAATTAAACGCAATAAAATTTTATAAACTTTTTTTTTTTTTTTTTTTTTTTAACATTGGCACTCCCTAAAACATTTACATATTTATGTTTGACTAAGACTCGAAGGAAAACGAGTTCACGGGTTAGTTGCATTTTCGTGACAGCGAACAGCGTTTATGTCACGAGCAGAAGTCCATTCGTCCTGCTGCGGATCAATTAGGCTTCTCAAGGAGCAGGTGTGTGTGAGCGGTGCCTCATTAGACTCTGGCACAGAGACGTAGTTCGGTCTCGTCTCGCCAACATCGAGACTTTTAAGTGTGTGAACGCGCCGTCTTTGTTTAAGAGAACCAACAGGTGGCCTACCTCAGTCACCGACGCTTGAGGTGAACAAGGTCGCAGCAGAGCGACCAGCAGCAGCGGTAAGACGGTCCGCAACGGGCCACTGTCCCTCGACATGATGGCGCACTGTTTGGTAGCAGTCTGGCTCACGGTTCCTCCCTCTCCCTAAATATTCTCCTCCGGGAAGAGGAGGGTCATTCAATCAGTGCACAGCTGTCTGCGATGACGCCCCCTGGTGACGTCATCCAAACGCACAAGTGGCACAAATGAATAAATGCATGGTGTTAATCTCTTGCCATATCATTTCTCAGTCCACTGAAGCTCTTTGTACACTGTCACTTCAGCGTATGTGCCCCCCGTGCTATTACAGTGTGCCAATGTGACCTCAGTGAATAATAATAAAATAAATAAATAAATAAAAGAACGAATGAAAGATTCGTCAAGTGATTGGCCCCTTTACACAGCAGCCATTTTAGTATGTTGTAGCAGCATGCGTCCTGAAATTGACGGAGAAACATGGAATTCATGACTCACTGATTTAATTCCCAATTCGTGGGATTTTCCTAGTGTGGCCTGTCAAAGTGGCTGCTGTCTGTGCGAAGGCCCCAAACTCCTGTCCATTTTGTGCTGATCAAACCTTTGTCCATTTGCTACTTCAGCCAAACATAGCAGCAAAGTTACAAAATTTAGCAACCAGGTGAGCAGAAAATTACTGTAGAATAGGACAATGAACAAACTCATTTGCTGACCTGAATAGAGGACTAACAAAAAACTCATCCTGTTTGCTCTGAGTGTGTTTGTCTGCGATGTTTGTATTGCCAACTGAAGTCATGTGTCCAAGACACTGACATTTATGGCCAGTTGTGTCTACACTTATATATCCTGTTAGAAGAGGAAGCTTGTTTTTTTTTTTTTTTATTAAAGAGCCTATATGTAAGATTACCCATGCATTATTTTTTTTAACTGTGTTGCATACAATGTCTTCGTAGACCATCTCAGAGGAAGTGGAGTCAGGTCAGATTTTCCCTGAGGTAAACAGCGGTGCAAGATTTCCACACATTGTTACCAAAGCAGTGATTAGCCTGTAATAATTTATGAGCAGTGTGTCTCAGAATACAAAACAAAATACATTTAAGTTACAAAAAAAAAAAAAAACTACAAAAGCTCAAACATAAATACATTGGTCTTGCTTGCATATTTTCATTTTTTTTTAATTCGCCTTTTTAAAAGACTGTACCTTTGTGAGTAAATGGTAAATATCAAAAAATAATGTAAAATTATTGAGGTGCTCTCACAGCTGTCATTCATTTTGATGAATAAGTGCATGGTGTTAAGACAGCTGTGACCTGTCTAAACGCCTTTAATGACTTTAATCTCTGGTCATAATATATATATATATATATATATATATATATAATTCAAGCGTTTGTTTAAAGCTAAAAATGTTTATAACCCAAAATTGAGCCAGCTTACTGGGCTTCTCTGGAAAGTCAGAAATTAATCAAGCATAACATGCAACCACTAAAGCAATTGTTAATTTTCAGATTTGCTGCTATACAAATAACTGGAAAAAATTGACATCTTGCATAAGATGTCAAATTATAGTTATTTACTTGCATTCCTGAACAGACAAAATATTTTTTTGTGTTTTTTCCTGCAGCGGTGCAAACATTTATACATACAATGCAAAGACTCTAAATCACTTTCAGCGACTACAAAGGCAGGAGTGTAATTTAAATGTAAATGTGGTTACATACTGTACTGTATGGTTGGAGTCTGGGGCTCAGACCAGTTCTTTATTGCAGTCAGGCTGCCCTGAAATCCCACAGGATCATGGCATCTACTCCTACCAGGACCTGTCAGCCATTACAATTTACTTAAAATAAATCGTAGTCACCATCCTAGCATGCATTACCTTCCTTAATGAGAAATAACTGATATTCCGATGTGTCATATAGGTGAACACGATGTTGAACATGCAAAATTTCCAAATCAAGAAAGAGAAAGCACTCAAATACAAACCTTTACCAAAGCTACTTAATTTTGAGATTGAGAGTAAATTACACATGCATGTTTTTTTTTTTTCCAATGACAACTCTGACATTTAAGGCAAAGACAACAAACATCAAACTCCAGTCTGCACCACTTCTTCACTGGGCTAAAACCTACATCCCCAGACATTTTTATCCAAATCTGTTTTATTACCTAGTGTCTCACAGACAGATGTGGGTGTAAAATCTTGGCATAGGCAATAAAGAGAAACAATATGAACATGAATAAGCAGGGTAAAATTCTCAGACACTTGGAATAAGTTTATTAAGCCAGTCAAATACAAAAGTTTCACATGTGCTTTTGCCAACAGCAAAAAAAGGGGCATCTTCAAGGTACAGTTTTGCTGACAGCTTGTGTTGGGGCTCACCCATCAGAATGTTACATGTAATTAGTTTGCTCTTTCTAAATTAATTTAAGACACTTTAACCCTTGTATCAGAATACCCAATACTCGATTTATTTTAAGAAAGTGTTGATGGTGACCATGTGAAGAAGTGGCTGGATTTGAGATTAAATGTATCCTTTTAAACATTGTCACTGCTCCCTTGTGTGCTCTCAATGGTCTTAACACACTCGTCACACAGAGAAGCCAGACAACGTGGCAGAAAGTGCTTTCTGAAAAACTGGATCCAGAGCCTTGAGGTATTTGTGCAAATATTCATCTTATTATTTAAGTATAATCGAAATATTCCATTCTTAAACTAACTTAGTTAGTGAAGTTGGCAAACTCTCCTGCATAAAGGTTTTAATTCTGTAACCGAGACACTGTATGCAGGGATTAAAGCATGGGTAACAATACAGAGAGTAGCAAAATGAGAATGAGCAATCAAATTAAATGTGGTAAAATACAAGTGTTGTGTTTAATGAGATTAGGTCCATTGTCATGGAGAAAAGAAAGGTTGTGTATGTATTGTGCATTGTGTATTGTGTCCGATACAAACATACAATGTTAATAGCTACAATATATTGGGATTACACTAACATAGAAAGAACAGCATTACTAAAGACAATGATGCAACTATCAAAACAGTTATAAATAAATTATCAATAATCACAATCATGTTTTTGGTATGATAAAATCAAAATTAATTTCCCCCAAATTTCTGTACTTCAACAACCACTTTTGAACAGTTACACATATGGGACAGTTCTATAACATTGATGGTACTGGAGAGGATTTTATAAATTAATTTAACATTCACATTGTAAGTTTTCTGATTTAATGTACCTATATAATCATTCAGCACTGGAATTTGGATATGCAGTCTTAGTCATATTGGGGAATGGCTTCCTGTAACCCTACATGTAACAAACTGTTTGCAACTGCAAACTTTGCAAACAAAGTGTCAAGTTGTTACATATTTGCAGAGAAATGATCACAATTATTCAAACTATTTAACTAATGACTTCAGATCTTAAAAAAAAAAAAATCAAAATAAATTTAATTCAGAATAGCGAAGTGTTTCACAAATAGCCTTATAAAACGCTGGTATAAACAACATTACAATTGGATATCTACAGTTCAATAGGAAAATTATAGATCAAATCACACCTTGTCAACTCAAAGACAAACTGGTTTCATGCTACTACCCAGACTTGTTTAGGTGGGTACAGTGATGCTTTAGTGCTTTCCAGGGTCAATATTTTGTCTCTCCCTTTTTCCAAATCCTGCTGCTGCTGCTGCTGTTGTTGTTGTTGCTGCAGACTGATCTACAGGTACAGACAGAACACAAATTATGTTATACAGTGACTGATATTACAGTCAATTTCTAAGTTTCTCCATGCTTTTTATATCGAATAGAGATAGCTTTTTTATGGTGTCATTTATTGATTCAAACATACAAAAGTAAATGCAATAAATATCTTCAAAAAACCAAAATCAAAACAACTTGATTTCTCATTTAGTGTTATCAGTATAGCCACTAGGGCTGCAGCTATCGAATATTTTGGAAATCGAGTATTCTACCGAATATTCCATCGATTCACCGAGTAATCGGATAAAACGTACATTTATCCAATTCCTCCTATTACTTTCGCTTTGCTGCGTTTGCTCGTTTTTGCTGTATTCACTGTTTTCGGTCCCGGCGTCTGCCATTCTGTACGGCTAAACTGTCCACACACGTTCTCCAAAGCTCACTTCCGTCTTCTTCCGCTTTGTAGGGGACGCATAGCCTGTGATGTAAGCACGTTGTATCACACTAAAAAGAATCCGTGCGAAACGTGAGCTTTAAATGTAATTAAACGAGGCTTCGAGGCAGAGGAAATTCCTCGATCATTTTTTGTAATCGAGTTACTCGAGTTACTCGAGGAATCGTTGCAGCCCTAATAGCCACAAACTAAAAAATCTGCCACATCACTGTACAGAATAAAGAGATGAGTGTTTAGCAGCATGTAAGAACAGCCTCCGCCCTTCACACACAGGCAATGTGTACAGTGACTGTGTAAAGTGCGACTATTCTTACAAATCTAAGTTGTCACTTGCCATGTTTCCATCATGGTACAATAGAGTACAGTTTGGAATTGTATAGCCCAGGGTCAGGCTTGTGTTTAGACTGAGAACAGTACCTTTACTTGGTAGACGGGTTGTGGACTGTGCCCAATGGCCACATCAACGAGATACCTAGCGTGATTTCATACCAGTTTGATGACAACACCAAATAAGACAAAATGGACACCAATGGAGGACATCAAGCAGCTTGTTTTTAGTGCTCCATGTGGGGATGTTTGTCTCAAAAAAAAAAACAAGCTTATTATGAGAATAAACTGCGGGCATTGAGTGTAAAATTTACATTTATGGCAGGGAAATCAAAAAGGTATTGTGAGATGCCAGCAATTATGATGGTCTTAGTCTTTAATGGCATCTTATTGACATTATCCTCTACATCAGGCCTCCTAACTATTCCTTGCACCAACCTCAAAACTCCGAACAGCCTGTCAGAGGCAAAATCAGTTCATATATTCAAAAAACTATTAAAACATTTTTTTTTTACAGAATAGCCTTTCTGGTTTTACCCTTCTAACTAATTGTATTTTATTTGTTGTTTTTTTGTGTAATGTGAAACAATATATAATTACATAAAATATAAAATTACATACAGTGCATATTACACTTAGTTTGCTGTACTGTACCTGCATTCTCTGGTGGTGGTCTTGAACTTTCTCCAACTGCTCTGGCCCCTCTGGGCTGTGGGAATGATGACTGCCAGGGAAATCCCTGAACAAAGAGGAAGCAGAGACTTTGTTCAAAAACACTAAATATCCTTATGTATCATAATCCACAGGACTTTGCCGTACCCCAACAATTGTATGGAATGTAAATGTGGCTAAACTGAGCTGCAGTTAGACCCAGTGGCATCTGTTCATTCCTCTGATGTATAAAAGAGGAGTAGAAGTAAGAGAGAAAAGAGCCTTATTTCCTCAGTGACCAAGCGTCACTCCAGAGACAGAGACAGAGGGGCCTCAGAGGACCCTTACCGGGGTAACAGGCTGGAAGTCTCGTACAGGGGGCGGTGCTGCTGTGGCTGTGGCGCCTGCTGCATTGGGCATCCTGGGAGGGAAGTGTATGGGCCAGCCCTCAAGGCCCTGCGGTCCCACCTGCACAAAGGGACCACAGTAGGGAGGACTCAACGGGCCGTTCACTGAGCCTGACGTGGGGTCTGAGGTACGTCTTTCCTGCTGCTGCCCCTACGAGGGATCATAAGTACACACGTGATCCCCGTGATCAGTGTATGGCTGCTACTCTGACCTGGCATGGGCCGCTGCTGACCTACAACCTCAACGCCGCCGCCTCACATTGAGGTGTGTAAATGTTCCACCTGCTGATCCCGAATGCACTGAAACATGCTGGCTGAAGTGAGGCTCTTGTCCTAGAGTATTGACTTCTCCACTAAGACCTATAGTCAACATCTAAGTGACTGTGTTCTGTCACAAGGGGGTGCTAATGTACAGTATTCACTATAACTCTTCCCAAAGGCTTCAAAAGAGACTTGCAGTAAATACTTGTGCCTGAAACAAATGACCAAAACACTGCACCTCCCCAGACTGACACCACATTTTCATTGCACAAATGTATATGTCTGCAATACTACCAGGCTCAAACCTGAGCTGTAGCCAGTACCGGTTTATGATGCATCTGCAGCCTCTCCAGCTTACACCTCTCAGTGCGTTCTCTCTGACACTCATTCTGTGCCTGATGAAGCTGAAAAAAACACAATATGACAACATTAAACAAAAACTTATTCCAACAGGAGTTTCAATGCAAGACACAATAACAACTAAAATTTTCTGATGATGAATACACATCTTACCTGATTGGTCAAATTAGTAATCTGACCCTGGAGTCGCTCTACTTGTCGCCTCAGATCCTCTTTTTCCTCATTCATTCGCTCTCTGTCACTCCTCTCTTTCCTGAAGTCTTCTTCAAAGATCTTCACCTGAAGTGCAAATCAGCCATATTGTATGCCATTTTTTTGTGTGTGCGGTATATTGTATAAGCACATGTGTGATCTGTTGCATTTCTAACCTGTTCTTTTAGTACAGCAATTTGAGTGAGCAATTCCTGTTTCTTTAGGTTAGTGGCGGCATCTGCAAAGTTACCCTGGCCAGGTTGTTGTTGAGAGGATGAAGGAGCGTGCAGATTTAAGGCTTCCTCTAACGCCTGACATAAGACAGAATATGTATCAACTATCAGGAAGTACAGAAAGAACAAATATAGAGAAATAACTTTATCCTTGTTTGCACACTTTTTCTCATCACTTCTGAACTCACCCTATTGAGGCGCTGGATCTCCTTCTCCTGGTACTCCCTCTGTTTGCTGAGGGGAAGCAGCTGATCCTGCAGGTACCGAATCTTCTGCTTTAGCTCAGTGGTCTCAGAGTTGAGACACTCCTTTTCCCCCTAAAACACACACAAACATTGACAACACCTTTCATTAAGTATCCTTTTAGTGTGTTTTTTTTCCTTATTGTGAATCTTGGTTTTGTAGTTTTTCCCCCCCTCCTTTGCCATTTCCCCCAGTACTCTCACCTGTACATTTTCAATCTTGGATTTGGCCAGTAGCAGCTTCTTGTCATAGTCACGCTGCCTCTGCTCTCGCTCTGCCTCCAGCTCCAGCACAGTTTTCTGGGATTCAGCCAGCCGCTGTCTTAGATCTGTGATCTGAGACACCAGACAAACCATTTAGTTGACAGTGACAGCAGTCAATGAATCCACTGATCACATTTGTAAAAGGTATGGTTCTCACAGAAATAAACCAAAAAACATAATGATTCCACTGCAAAGACTCTCTGGTAAAGACAAACATCATCTGGTGCATATGTTAAAGCCCGGGTCCATAATTTGTTTACTATTTATTACTATTTTTGTTTACTATTTATTACTATTTTTACACGATTCTATTTGTTGTAGCATGGAAAAGCTTGCAATAGCAATCCATACTACAACAATGCCAGAGATACATCCCACCACTTTTCTCTTTTCTGCTCTTGTCAAAACACAGAAAGCACACACCGCATGAAAAAGAGAGGAGGAGAGAGCAGCCTTTTATCACCAAAGACAGCTTTATTGATACAGACATCATGATGCCTAAATCACCTGAAAGAAAACACTAAACATGATCATAATGAATTACAAAATTAGGCAGGTCAGTAAGTGGCAGGTACATAGGCAAGTCAATCTATCCAGACCAAAATAAAAGATTGGTTGTGTTAATTTCTCCCCAAACTGTTGTTATTGTTGGCACTTGGAGGACATGAAAAGGATTTCAACAAATAAGATAAAAAGTGTTTTACAAAGTTCTTATGAACTTGAACTAAAGCTTTAATCCAGTATAATCCATGAAAAAAAAGTGTGTTAATGAAACATAAACCAAGTTACAGCAACAAAGTCATATTTTCAAAACACCGTTCTGTTTTTGTGTCAAATACGAACAAACTTAGTGACGCAAATTGATCTATCTAGGGTTCTGTGGTTTAAACCCCAGGTTGCATGGCGTCCCCATCCAAACAGAGTGAATGCAGGTTTGGTAATGTCTGTGGGTTAGAACAAGCGTAGGTGTGTGAGTATAACAGTGTGTACATTTGTGTCTCTACTGCCCTCCGACTGCACCATAGCAGGAAGTCAGTGGGTACCGAGGAGGTGAGGGGAATTCTTAAGTGTGACGGGCCTTGTGGTTAAGTTCGTTGAGATAGGGAGCTATTGCAAGATTGCACCTTTTCCACTGGACAAGCACAGAAAGACAAGTACACACACAAGCATGTTTGCACAGCATTCATAGAGAGGACCCTCATAGACATAATGCATTCCCTAGCCCTTACCCTAACCTTAACATAACAAACAAATGCATAATCGTAACCTAATCCCAATTCTAACCCTAAAACCAGATCTTAACCCCCAAAAAGCTCTTTAAAGATGTGAGGACCAGACAAAATATCCTCACTTCTTAATGGTTTATATGTTTTGTGGACATCAAAGAAATGCATACAGGAACACACGAACATACACACGCACACACACAGAGCTCCTTCATTGCCAACTAATGTACCGAAATATCAACGTCCTGTGTTCCTTGAAGATGTTTCCAAATTACAAAATCCTTCTATCATTTTGCTTGCATTACCAAAAACAAAAACATATTGACCATAACACTGAAGAAAAAATATCAATAATTCCATTCACACAATTTAAAATGTGACCATTTATGTCAAAAATCTCTGACAAGATAATGGTACTGTTGGTGTTTTCTGTATGATTTTTAATGTTTGTGATGTGCTTAATATTTCATTGTCTGAGAAACAATAACTTTTAATATGATGGGGGTGGTGGAAATGATGCTTTAGCTCACTACTGTTCTCTGCAACACGCAATATTAATTCAATATTTTAGGTAGGTCGACGTCCTTTTATTTATTCAGTATTTTATGCAGTGCAATAACCTTTTTACTTATCAGTTTTATATATTTATTAAGCTCTTCTTTATCACCCAAATTATCTTTTTATCTACAGTGTGTTTTTAATTAAAAGCCATGCTCATAATTTTGTTCTGCTCTAATTACAATAAAGGGAACCTTGACTATATAAACTTAATCAATTTTAAGGAATCACTAGCCACAGTAAAAGTAAAACCCAGGTATTTTAAGTAATTTATCTTTAGTAAAAGAGGAGAAAGTTGACATCTGCCGGGGGCTAAAATATGTTTGGAGGCAGGCAAAGCACATACATAATTTATAAGAAGCAAGGACAGTTTTGTGAAAAATGCAAATAAAAAGTTGGACTTGCAACAATAAGACATAATCATACTTAGCTGATTTGACAGTAATGACATGGGTTCAGAAAAATGGAACAAATTTTTTTTTTTTACAATTATAATTAAGAATGCTTATCAAAGGAGTTTTGGAGAGAATTAGGTATTACTTCTCTTTCGACAGCTCTAAATCAGTCAAGGACACATCTGGTTCTTCCCACACTATTCATAAAAGCTGTAAAGTCATTACTATACCTTCTGTTCAAACTGTGACTTCATGGAGTTCCACTGAATGTCCCACTGCTTGTTCACCTCCAGTACCTGTAACCAGCAGCAGAAAGTGAAACAAATAACACTCAACATATAGGAAACTACATATGTAGAGACTTTCCCCTATGGCAAAAGAGGATGAGCAGTAAAACCAAAAGAGACTCACATCCTTTCTCTGCTTCTCCAAAAGCTTGATCTTCTTTTCATACACCTCAACATCACAAGGTTTAGTTGGGGTTTTCTCTGCAGATTTTCCACTCTGGGGGCAACAACAAAATATTCCTGAATCCACGACATTCTCCTATTACACACCTACTTGTAAACAATTCTTAGTTTCATAAATTCATATTTTTTTCCCCACACAACAGAAATAGTCAATTAAAAAAATATATATTTCACATATAAAGGGGCTAAAATTTATTTACACAAAACATAGTGTTAATATGCTCGTGTGTACTAGAATAAAAGTAATATGTAATAACTACCTTCTGTGGTGTGGCGGCCTCCATCTTAGGTCGTACAGCTGCCGATTCTTCCTTCACTGGCTCCTCTTTGGCCTCTGAAGCTTCGGTATCAGACGGTGCGGCAGATGAGGCGGCTGCTGCTGCTGCTGGCACTGCTGCTCCTCCTGTGACAAGCTCCTTAAGTTTCTGATTCTCCTGTCTGAAGCAGCAAGAAAATGAAAATAATAGTTCACATGAACAATGTCCCTTCCCATTGTAGGCTGAAGTTTGGGTACAGCCTAGAGGATGTACTTTGGGAAGAACCTATAACACCCACTTGGTGCAGGGACACCAACATTGACAGACATTGGAGTAAGACCCCCCCCCCCAACCCAAAAAAAAAAAGAAAAGTAAAAGCATGGTCATCAGCATTCATGGCAAAATAATCAGACCCTGATTCAAGTTATATTCAAAAGGAAACTAAATTCTCTAGCCCCCCCCCCCCAACCCAAAAAAAAAAAGAAAAGTAAAAGCATGGTCATCAGCATTCATGGCAAAATAATCAGACCCTGATTCAAGTTATATTCAAAAGGAAACTAAATTCTCTAAAAAAAAAAAAATATCTTTCAGAAATTAATTTGAAATGAATACATACATTCATCTTTAACATCTTACAATAATCTGTTTCAGCAAAGGCAACAAGTCAAATTAAAAAATAATGCAAAATATTACCTCAGCTGCTCCAAGTCTCGATTCCTAATATGATGGTCCTCTTCCATTTTCTTTCGCAGCTCACTGTTCTCTTGTCTGAGCTGCTCACAGAGAGTCTATAAAATAAAGAAAGATATTTAACATCATTCTATAGAATGATGTTAACTTTTTATACAAACCTAGACATTGCTGGGAGAAACTACTGTTAAGACAATAGTGCATACGTTAGAACAAAACTAATAAGGAAATTCTTCCCACTTTTCTGGCTCAAAATATGTGACAGCTAGCCCTGTATTACACATTTTCATCCCTCAAATTGATAACAATGAAAAAACAAAACAATTAACACAAAAAATGTGTTGTAAATTGAAAATCACATGTTCAAGAAGCCCATTCTCCACTGACCTTGATCTTTTATGAGACACTGAACATGGTTAATATATATAATTGCTAAGCACTTGTGAACTTTATTGTGAAATGTCCAAAATTTATGCTAATACGTTTACAAAAAAGGAAAGGTTTCCATTTTGAAACAACAGTGCATCAGCAATAATTGTATTTCATGGACATTGTATAAGATCCAGTGTAGAGGTGAAACAAAAAAGCATAATAAAATGTATTAAACTGCAAACTAAGCACTATGTTCTCTCTTTACAGGCTGTACAGAAAATTTTGTTTTTTCTTTAAGGAAAGAAGAGAAATTAATTTAAACTAAGGCATGAAGGAATGATTTGCATTTTTTTTCCCTTTCAATTTTGTTCTTCAATTTTTGTGTCACATACCTGTAGGAGGGACGTCCTCTGTTCATTCTTTTGGACCTTGGAGGAAAGATGGTGAAACTCCACAGCCATGCGGCCGAGGTGAGCTAACAGTTGGTTCGGGTTGGACTCCTCTGCGAAGATGCTAAATGAGCTTTCTAGTCTCTTAAGCTGGCTCGCAAGCTCGATGTTCTCCTGTGGCAGGAGAGGGATTACTCCTGCCACTGACCCGGCCTAGAGATAGCCACACAGGTAAACAGTCAGTACTTTTGCTCCAGCTGACTCAGAGGGTGGTGTATTCAAGCAGCACAAGAATGAAAGTGCAACACACTATGAAGCGTCATCCTCTTACTATATCTAGGTAAAGGAGTTACTGATTTATCTGAAAAGGCAAACCAGTTTTTCATGCTAGATTTAAACTTAGTCCCTCTCTTGGTGTGTGACCATGGGTTACTATTGAATTTCCTGTAGTATTAATAATGTCTATCATCTATTATTTTATTAACTTATAAATATACTAATCAAACAACCATGTGTTAAACAGGTAACCGGTTCTTAATGTGGTGTTAACTTATGTCAAACCATAAAGACACAAATAACTTTTAATTTGTAATACTGATAGTAGAATGTACTCTACTATGCCCTGTTATTTTTTTGTGACGAACCCATGTATTTGGAATCTCTATCAAGTTAGGCTACACAGTTTCAAATTATGTGACTAGGCAGTAAGTTCTCACAATTCATAAATTATGTCCTTTTCGCACATTCCCTAGGATGTAGTGTGTGAATGAATCAGCTGTGTAATCCTACTCAGTAATAATCCTGGACTTTCCCATGGCTGACTCAGGCTGGAGCTACCAGTATTGAGTTTGCTGATGAGTCACCACGCCATGAATAACTTCTTACAATTGAGCAAACAAAAAAAGAGGAAAGGTTGAATTTTTGCCTAAATAGATCACACAAATTAATTAAGTTTGGTTGGAAGTTGATAATATCAATATGCAAAATAGTTTGTTACAGTGAAACATTATTCAGTACAAAAATGCAGATCCCTTTTGTATCTAGTATAGTCTGGTGAGAATCTTTCTGGTACATACTGTCAAGGGATCTGGATTCTTCTTCTCCATATTCACAACTTCATACTCAGCTAGGACCTCCTGTAAAAGACCAAAAACTAAGTGGTGCCAAGGTAATACAATGTCCACACAATAAACTCATAAGTACAAAGTAAACATTTAGTTGACAGCTGTCAAATGGCAAACTATATGTTCTTTTATGTGTCCAAAACCCTCTAATAGGAGCAGCAGTTTACTTACATTGGGCTTTTCAGACTGCAGTGTCTTCCCTAAACAGCTAGCATGCTCTTCCTTCTGCTCTACATGGGTATGTAAACAGGGTTTACCTGTAACAAGCCATATCACTGAAGTTAAGTAAAGAAAGTTGTTTACAACCGTATACAAAGATTAATAATCCACAAGTCTGCAAGTGACCTACTTTGTGTGTCGATCTGGACGGGTCCCCCTGTACACAGACTGGCAGCGAAGCTGGAGGACTTCAGGGCTTCGTTATCTCTAACCAGTTCCTCCACTCGCTGCCGAAGCCTTGATGCCTCTGACTGAGACTCTTCCAGCAAATCACCTGCAAGTTTTCAGACAAATCTTGTCTGTGTCCACCAGTATTACACACTGTTTTCTTTAGCTAAGACTGCTAAAGCTTAAAGCATCAACACGAGCAATCATTAAATAAGAGTGAGCTTTGAAACTTTACATGCATGCAATTACATGCAAGCTACACCCTCTATGAGTCACCAAAGTAATGTTAATAACATTCTTACTACTGGCATGTCAGCTTGTCAACAGACAAGAAATGAACTTCAACAGGTTTTATGAGATTCTACCTCAATTACTCTTCAAAACATTCCCCTTTGCATTTGTGTACTTTCAAATTTAAATTAATTCATGTAACCTATCATATGAACTACTATATGACTACAATAATATTAGTAATAATTAATTAATTTAATGGAGCTACACAATGTAGGCCTCAGGTGTTAAGACACAAAACAGATGTGCAATGCGAAAGAGCAAATTAAGGAAACTGTACTTCCTTTCGGAATTTACCTAAGCTCTTCAGTCCCTTCATCCGCTCCCTTAGGATACTGTTCTCCTCCAGCAGCTGTCGATAGCTAACTCCCCCTCCAGCCTCATCTCTGGCCTTCACCTCACTCCCACCTGGATCATAGATGCGGTATGGACCTTTCCCTTCCATTGCCGTCTCTCACTTCCTAGACATGGTCCTCTGATCTGTGGAGAGAAAATGCAAAAAGTGTCACTTTTGACTTGATTTTAAAAACAGTGCTGGAAAGTACTTGGTGGGAAATAAAAAAAAAAAGAAAAATAATTATGAGAAGCTGACCTTCACAGAAAACAAAAAGTGCTGATAGCTAAGTCACTATATATAGGAGGGCTTGGGACTACACTTCCACTACACTTCCTGATTAGAGAGGCAATTATGAAAACAAATTTTCCTCAGCAAATTATTATTGCTCACAGAGCAGTGCACATTGACATTAATGAAAAATGACTGATGTAAAGTGCCATAAAACACTAAACTGCAGCAATGTTTATATAGCAGAAGGTGCAATGTAAGAGCAACCAGCATCAGATACAGACACACAAACATTCATGCAAAGGAAGACGGCAGCTGTACAGAGGCACTGAGTGCAGTTTTTGAAGAAAAATAACTACAACATTAACCTTTTTCTCACTGTAACGCACTAGAACCACACCTCACACAGCAGTAACATCACCACACAGAAATACAGAAGGAATAATACATATATCCAAATGAAACACTTTCCTGTCAGTGCTGTCTCAGCCAACACTTTCTACCTAGTGAACTATGGCTGAAACCCGGTGAGAGCAATAAAGAGCCACCAACAGATCAGTGAGGACTAAAGCAGCAACAGCACCACAGTTAGAGAAACATATGGCAACAATATGCTAACGTTGGTAAGAGCAACATCTGACAACTGCAACGATCCTATCTGACAGCGCAGGAAAAAGAGACAAAAGCTGTGTAAAGAGAAGTGACTGTGAGGTGAGTGCTGCCACCAGACAGCTGCCCCACACATCAGAGTGAAACACAGTACCATCCAGCTAATGATAGCTACCTTGATTGGCTGAAGAAGGCTAATATTAGTTTTCGCTGTTGTCATGCAAATTGCTAGCAACATCCTCGTTAGCCCTCGGCTAGCTAACACTAAAATTACAGTGCGGAAGAAGACGCCGTCAGCTCCTACCGTTAACCCGCTAAAGATGCTTTATATCCATGCGGCAGGTGAGCCCGAAAGCGCAGTTAAACGACAAACCGAAGAACAAAGGGGTGTCTTAAGGCTGGGTACCTTTCAGCTCGCAGTGGCCTCTCGTCTCTGGCTGCCAGACTATTGCGGAAGTGACCTGGGAAATTCCACCTCGCGACGTTTGACGTAAACAGCGCTGTGATTGACAGTGCCGCGGACCAATCAGGGCATGGCTGTCTGTCAACGGGACACCGGCAGCAGCCATTCAGTGCAATGTAAACACAGCAGCGAGATATTCACGCTTCTTTGTGTGGTACTGATTTAACCAGCATTATTATTAAACCTGGCAACATTTAAATCAAATACATGTTTTTTAAAATATGCATGGCACCAAATCCTAACATATTACCTCATGGTATTCTACATAGTGAGGCCAAGATTTTACATTAAAGACAAAGAGAAGCTCAGCAACTCACTACATGAGCAAACACTTGGCGTCATTGGAGATAAAAAAAAAAAAATATCTGGCAGAACCAAACGACTGCATCCATGTGCCTCGGCCGGTTGGTGTGAGAGAGAAGAAGAGGAGATACAAGAGAGAGACCAGAGGCAGCGGTGTATGTTAAACCACTTTAAACCACCGCCAAGTTTGACTATCAGGAATTACCATTGCGGTATCTGTGATTCCATTTTGACTAGCTGAAATTTCATTGTGACTAGTATGAAATGTAGTTGTAGATGTCTGTGACGTCATTCTAACTAGTCAAAACTACAGTTTCAGATATCTGCAAGTCACTTTTTACTAGTCAAAATTATGTCACTTTTGCCATTCATGTGTTTGGGGTTTGTCATTATAGATATCTACAGTTGTACAATTCTCCACAACTGAAATGTAGCACAATTTTACAAAGTAGTATAATCACCAATAGACCATTTCTAAGCAAAATGAATTAGTTTCAGTATTAAATGTCAAGTGCTGATAATAACTGATAAAATGATAAATAATTATTGGCATATCACTCAACATTTAATGTTGGTTTTGAAAAACGAAAAATTACGTTGTAGCTTGATGTCTACCTTACATCAGTTGCTTGTGGATTTACTACTTAAGCACTTTGTGATTACTTTCCAACTTTTCCAGTTGCAGTAGCTTGCCCTTACTAAAATAATTGAATGACAAGCTTCCACCACACCAACATGGTGAGATGACATCACTGACTTCACATAAAATTGGTCACATACTGTACATACAATATATCTTATTTTATTCCTTTGTGTGTCATGCCATCATTTGAAATGTCAGTAATGATTCATGTATTCATGTATGTATGTAACAGCATCACTCAAGTGAGTAAAACATAAATAAATAAATGAATAAATAAATAAATAAATAAATAAATAAATGAGTGAGTGAGTGAGTGAGTGAGTGAGTGAGTGAGTGAGTGAGTGAGTGAGTGAGTGGAAAAACTCACCTTTCTTCTTAATTCTTAATAAACCACCCTCAGTTGTGGGATGAACCCATTTTTACTGAATGACTTTTTGCTTCATTGATAAATTTTGAGAAGGGGCTGCAGGGGGTTTCTCTGATTGCATCACACAATTTCCTCAGAAAAGGAAGGCAATGAGGTCTGGTTCAAGCTACACTGAGCTTCTGATGCTCACACTATAAGCTAAAAGGAATTTTTTAACATTAGAGACAAAATATATGTTGTTTATTAGGGCTGCACACATTAAATATTGACAAAATTGACACAATTGTCTCCATTAACCAAATATTTTTCTTAATACAATGTTGAAAAAAAAGTATATTTCAATGCAGCAGAAGACTAAAGAACTGAAGGACTTTACTGAACAAAGCTTAATTTTCAATTTTCTTATCAGTATTTTAACTGAATAATTTAACTAATCACCGTAGATCTAACTGTGATATCGCAATATCTAACAAGTTAAGCAGTTATCTATAGAGAGGAGTGTTCCTTGTGTGAACAGTGGACGCCACAACATGATCCATTCAAAATATTTGTTTTGTCAGGTTACCACATCCGTATCACCTATATTAAACTCTGCACTACTACATTAATTGTACTTAATAAATGTAGATACCGTATATGCAAATGTGTCCGATAAACAAAACATAAACCATTATATGGAACATCATGATGTGGTTTTACATTTCTTAGACTTAGGAGTTCAGGTATTCCATCTAAGTTATTAAGTGTTTACACATAAAGACATATGTTAGAATCCAGTGGTAGGTTAAGATGAATGCTGCGTCACTTACTGTACAGTAATGATTGAACTATATTTGACTAAACTGTCAGAATTGTATTGCAGGCCCAAACAGATCAAACATTACTGATTTAGAGCAATAGTGACATCTTGTGGGATTTAACAAACAGGTGACATGAGACCATATTTCCTCCTCAGGCAGTTACGAAGAATATTCTTCAACTGGAAAAACAAAATGCTTATAAAGCAATTCAGGCAATTGTAAACCGTGAACAGTATTAGACTGAAACACACCAGGGTTGGTAGTCTTCATGATTGGCCATAATTATTAGTTTAAATTCCAAAATGGCTCAGAGGAGTCAGAAATTAAAACAAGTTGAGACAAACACACCCTGTGTCATGAGTTTCAGAGAAACATCCTCAGAGTCATACAATGGACCAACTGAGTTTAGTCAGGAAACAACAGCCAGTGTTCATGATTAAGTCAGTCAAACCTCTGTTTTTTTCTCTTTACGTAACCACTAATATTCACTCACTCACTCACTCACTCACTCACTCACTCACTCACTCACTCACTTTCTACTGCTTTATCCTCCACATGAGGGTCCCGCGGGGTCAGTGGGAAGAAGCCAGAAAACCTGGAGAAAACCCACGCACACATGGGGAAAACATGCAAACTACATGCACCACTAATACTACTTTCTGCAATACAAAAAAGTATACATTAAGAGTGACTTAGGTACAACTCTAATACACTCTAATGGAAAATGTAATTTAATTATAAAGTAAAAAAACAAAAAACTTTTCACTACTTCCTTTGCCTCCCACCAGACACATTGACCTTGTTTATTTGTTTCCATGTTTGGCTGTTGTGCTAAAACAATAATCAGACTCATAATCAACAAAATCATGAGCCTGGAGGTACAGGGAATGTCACTCGTCATTTATGAGCAAATTATGTGATGAGCTGTCTCCTTCTTCCCGACTTTAAACACCTAAGCATTTGCCTCATTGCACAAAGACAGGAGTGAGCAGATGAGAGGGCAACCATCAGACTGAAGCCCACTGTGTTAAGTATGAACCTCATCCTGCTGGGACCCAACAACATACCAGTCTCACAACTCCAGCTCCAAGCAAAAATCAGCAGCTGATCGTCATTAACTCTGTGCTATCCAAAAGTGTAGTAAACAAAGGCAACTGGACTTAGTTGAATTTCTTGAAGTCCTTTGTTTACTACACTTTTGCATACCATGACCTGGATGACTGAGAATCTTCACAAACTCTGCGCTACTTAAACCAAAATGTGTTCTGGTCACATCCATTAACCAGGAACATCCTTGCTGCAAAACCTCTTATCACATGCATGCACAACATTCGGCCAAGATGGGACCATCATCAGACTGTGCTTCCATTTTAACTCTTCTTTGTAGCACTCAAAAAGCAAATAAAAGTGTAGACTTCAATAAAAAGAGACCAGTGTGCTTTATTGTCATGTAGATTTCTCTAAGACTTACTATATGTGTCAAATACATGATATATGAAAGCATAAAATAATTAATATAATAATAAATAGAATGATATGAATATTAAAAATCATTTAAGCACAACATTTTGTGTTGCTTCAAAGTTATTGATTTGGTAACATATCAGTAGAATTTTTGATTTGTCAAAAATTTGATTTTTGACAAATCATTTGATTTTATTACATTTCATTAAAAATATGTCTAAATAAAAAAAAAAATTAGAAACTACATTAACAACAGATAATGAACAGTAATTGACCTTTCTATAGTCAGTTAATGAGCTTCTGCCTTCTGTAACCGGTCGAACAGAACCAAATAGTAAAAATATTTTCACTGTCCTAAATTCCATGTTATCTTCTGAAGAACATGAAACGATTTTGCCAAGCTGTGAATTTACAGGAGACAATGCCCTAAATAATGAGAACACATCTTAATATGTTATGCTACTACACCTCAAACGTTAAAACAAATAAACAACAACTCACCCACACACTGAGCTTGTGTCAGAGAGGCACTTTTTAAGAAAACTGGTGAATCGGGGGGAAGCAATTTCACTGCGAGACTTGGGGAATTCCCATAACCCAGTAAAATGGCCTGCACTGTGAGTACAGGCTGAACAGAACCTGGTGTGTGTCCAGCTGCATGGTGCCTTACCAAGTAACACAACACATGGGACTGCTGACAATTTGGTGTTATATTTGTGCATCATCATTTTAACCTGCTGCGAATAGGCCGCACTACGCACATCAATGCATGTCAACAGAACTGACTGCAAATATGACATGACAGCCAGGGCTCATGTGCAAAGATCCCCTCATGTAAACCAGCCTGTGTAAACAGTGTAGTATGTGCATGACTCCATGATCACATGATCACATTTTCTGTATGTGCCACCATGGTCTTGCAGATTATAAATACAAACTGCATTAACAGCCATAAGCTGCTCTGAAGACATACCAGCTCTGAAATACGTGAACTACAGACCATCTAGTTGACACTATACAAATTGTTCTGAACAACGTCACAGAATAAAGTTCCCCTTGCATTCAAAATGCAAACGCCACTGCATATTACCAATGTGCTACTGAAGTAATCTCTTCATCTTGTTTAATTATCAGCAAATGGAGCAATTTTAGGTTGGGTGTGCCAATAAAACCAGAGTGTGACTGACTGCTGCAGACTCTATTTGTTGCTTGGATTTTGGCCTAGTGCAGGGGATTTCCTCGCCACATACATCTTTTTTTCTTCTTTCCTCTTTTAACTCAAAGATGGCCTAACAACAGCTGCACTCACACATATGCAGTGAACTGAGACACTGACGACAACAGACAGCTGTCTTGTACTAGTCAAGAATACTAGTCCAGTGAAAATAAAAAAAACAAAACAAAATATATTTATTTCAGTTTTAAATGTATAGATGTGTAGATATGTGTGCAGTCGTGGTCGGTCATTTGTAGTAGGTTGCCGGGTGGTTGAAAGGGTAAAAACAGTGAGTAAAAAAAAAGAAGAAGAAGAAGAAGAAGAGATAGTTAAGTTTTATTTATCTGACAACTTACAATCACAGTAACCATTGGATTGCCAACAATGTAAAGGCACTGCTGAAGCAATTACTAGTCAAATATGGTGTTCAAGTGATATTTTGGACATCTCAAAGTTACATATGACTCTGTAAAAAAAAGAAAGACATCGTCCAAATTTCCAGGACGATCCAACATTAGAGCAGAAAACTGGCATGGAGGTTGTGAGCCACTCTGTTTGGCTAAGGAGCGGCAGCAGTTGAGAACAATAGATGCTGACGTTTAATGCCACAGTTTCACTCTGTGACTCGTGATTTGTCACTGAAGCCTGTGAGCAAAGCTGCATGGACGTGACCGGTTTAGTCTTCCCCTCCACAGAGCAGCAGCAGGGTTTTACGGTAGTCTCCCGAGGTGTCACTCTGAACAGAGATGACAAAAACACACAGAGAAGGAGCTTCAATTCATGGAAAATAGTCTGTTAATGTCTGCTGATGACACTCAGTCACCACGGAGCTGAAATGGTGGAGCAGGATCTATTTCTTACTCCACTCATTTGTACAGTTTATTCTATAGTAACATTATCAGAGAAGAACAATCATTCACACTCGCTGTGAAACAACAATGGGCTTAAAATCAATAAATTAAGTTGAAATAGGTACTACTTTTTAAATCAGCTGATACTCATGTACTGTTTTCAATTGTATACAATTGTATCTGCACTTTTAAAAAAATTACTTCCTAATTTTGGGACTTACTCCATTTGAGTTGGGAGATGAGGAGATGCATATTCCCATATCTGAAGAGTAAATATGAAAGAATACACAGCATCTGATTGTCTAAGCCTTTGGCGGCTAGGATTTTACTGTATAGACAAGGAATTTGTAGATAACTCAACACATAAAAATGTGTTTATTCAGCAGAATATCCCTTAAAATTATCTTTAAAACGTTTTTTTCGTCGTGCACCAGTTTGCTCTGCAATGTCGGAGACACTATTTGTAAATCAGTTCAAATTTAGCTCTTTTAAAGTAATTAACAAGCTTTGCAACATTTCCTATTAAAGCATTGTCTTCCACAACATAACTTCCAAGACAAACTCTCAAAACTGAATGTAAAAAATATAAAACTATTCATTTCAGAACATACGCTATACAATGTTTTTATTCATTACATTTGAAACTTTGCTCTTGCGTAATCTGATAATGCACCCTACTTGTTTGTGTTGTATTGGTGTCACGGTGATTTCATTTGCAAATTATTATAGAACTTTTTCTGGGTACTTCCTGTCACTGCGACTGTCAACCAATAACCCAGCGGATATAGAGGAAGTTAAACATACAAGGGAAATTCCTAGAGCAGTGCAGTGGTTACAGGCCCATAGTCCACTGCAGGAAGCTATAGTTAAAGGAGGATGTACAACACACACGTACGCTTACAGAGCTATAGAGTAGGACATAAACTCCACAGAGCACATGACATGAGAACAAAACAAACCAACCAAGGGTGTTAGCAGACACAGACTTAAAATCATAGTTTCTACCTGGATGAATTCATGGAGGGAGACGTCATGTGATTCCTTGAACTCTTTGCGAACATTGAAAAGGTCGACCTCGCTACGGGACACCATGATGCGAATCAGTGCTCTGTCATCTGTGCCGAGGCCCTGTTGAGGCGAGATCAGCTGATACTTTGTTGTGTCTGATTTTGCTATAGTAGCTGCTACTGTCTCAGCAGCAATAATACACAGTGTAAGAAAACCTAAGTATATTACATGCACTAACAAGTATGACTTTATTATTTGCTTAGAGAATGCAAGCCCCTGAAGATGAGCTATAAGACTGCAGCTACAATTCTACAATCCCAATAAAAGACTATATATTTTCAAATAGTTTTTATTATGAAACTTTATACGTGTATTCGTGTTTTCATTCATACTCCAACCATTTTGCTTTACTAGCAAAATGTTGCTGTTGTCTTTGACTTGTTTTTCACTGAACAAATCACTTTCAGCGTACCGTGCAGAAATGTCACTGAGTGACAAATTTAAACACTGCCATACTGAGAGACATAGTATGACACATACAGGCTTAATCTCCATTGTGTGAACTCATCTGATAATGGTTTGAACCTTTCATGAAGACATTTGTTTATATTTCAAAGCTATGCACTACAGTTTAAAAGCATGGTAAATAAATACCTTCATGGCTTTGTACAAACGGTCTGCAAAATAAGAGGGCTGATTCTTTACACTGCGAACTGCAAAAAAAGAGAGCCAGCAGAGACTGATGAAAAGTCATAGAATATACTGTATGTTGCCAGCAGTTTAAATTGATATGCATAAAATAAAAATTTAACATCAAAATTGCTCATTACCTATTGCAAAAAAGGCATTTTTCACATCCCCAGACATTTCTTTTTTGATAATTTGTTCAATGTCCTTATTGGTGTATCTTACAAACTCCTGGAATACTGTGGATAGACAAGAAAATGATCAGTTATGTACAGTATATTATACTGTATATATATATATATATTGCAGTATATGTGGTTGACTTTTCCTTTACCTCTCCTGAGATGGGGGAAGCTCCTGGTGCACAGGATACTCATGAACTTCATCTCCATGTCATCAGAGTCGGCATTGCATGCCTGAGCAAGTTCCTGAATTGTTCAGGAGGAAAAACAAGAACAAACATTTCAAACCACTCTTCTCTTTCACCATTTTACCACAATCGCCGATTACAGCCATAAACTAAATCACCTGAGCATCTGCATTGGCACTTTCCACATCTTCAGGGCCTTCCTCTCTTGCACCCTGAACAGAATAGAGGGGAAATGCAAGATATCAGTAATGTACAACGTAAACTTGTTAACAATCATTAGGTCAGATATTTTTGTTCTCTATGATGTGGTTTGAAAATTAAACACAGTCAAAGTTCTCTTGATGATAATTATACCTGTACAAGAGAAACAAGGATGCGACAGAAGTGGCCTGATGTGTCTGACTGGATGGCGTCCTCCAGAGACTTCTTATAGGCTGTGTAAAAAAACGTTGCATGTTGAGGTTTACTAAGATAAAAAGTCACTTTAAAATCCTCCTTGTGTTTTAAACTCACCCCCCTGATAGGCAGCATTCATGGCTTTTATTTGCTCGTTGTTCCTGGTGACCAGGATCTCGATGAGAGCGTGTTCGTCTGTCCCAGCCCCCTGTTTAATTTAGTTTTTAAGGTGAATGTTCATTACAAGGCTTCACAAAAGTGGCAAAAGATAAAACCAACCACATTAACAAGCACCAAACCACGCTGTTTGGAAGGTGCATGTGGGTATGTGTGAACTCTGCCACCTCAGATGTACTGACAAAAATCCATGTTTAAGACTTTCAGCACTTGTGGTCATTTAGCAAATTGGGATTTATTAAATGCTGTGTTTTGCTTTGTTGGCTAACAAATTCACTCAGTGTTTAATATGCTATAAACATATCAGGTCTATTTAACATCAACTTTCTCTGTTGGGTGCTCTGGATCAGCTGTACCTCTATTGCCTTCCTCATCATTTTGGCATCAAACTCTGCAGGAGTCATCATCAGCCCAATGATCAGCCTCTCTAAGTTCTTGGACAGTTCCGATTTCAGGTCTTTCATAAGATCCTGAGGAAAGATCAAACAGGACACACATCCACAAAAACCCAAAAACAGAAACAAAGAAACAAAAGAAAACATCAGATTTTTTAATGTAACAGATGTATATATGCAACTAAAAGATGAAGATGTTTGCTTATTTTATTTAATTTATAATAATTCACATATCTTACCCTTCCCAGTAGAGATTTGAATGCTTGTCTAATCTCTTGCCTCTGAGCATTGCTTCTCTGTGCAACAATGTCAATAATTGCGTCTTCATCCGTTCCTGTGGATAAAAAAATGGTGTTACGCAGTCAAAAAATGTGTTTTAGTGTTAGTCTAAATGTGTGTTCACTTTTCAGCTGCATACCAAATCCCTTCATGGCTTTCCTCAGTGCTTGCGCATCAGAAGCAGGATCAAAATTAGGTGAGGGGCGAACTGTTGGCCTGAGCTGGAAAAATGAAAAGTGGTGAATCTGGATTATTACTATGTACCCAGAGATAAATAAACCAGATATGGAAGCACAGAGTGATAAGCATGCAAAATGTTAATTTTCATAGTGTTCACAAAGTTCACAATTAGTTTATAGTTCATGGTACAGTTTACCTTATAATTACTGAATTATATTCAAATCGCATACTAAGCTCTATGACAACAGTCACTGGATATTTGAGGGGGATCGTGCCTTCGTGAGGTTAGAGGCTACGACGCCACCAACTCTGAAAAGGTGTGTAGGCTGAAGCACAGAGTAATCATACTGAGCATTTGTGAGACGGCCTTTTGTTGACAAAATTGCTGAGATCTTTTTGACATTCACCAGCTCCTGGAACAGAACGAACCACACAGTGGCTTTGTGAGCACATTAGAACAATTTGCATATCAGCGAGTGGCCTTCTGAGCCTATCCTCTGTTAGATAAAGCTTTCTCTGTGCAGAGTTATCAGCACAATTTATGGCACTGCAAGCAGCAGATCATAGCCTGGCCAGCAGATAATTATGATGCATGCCACTGCCAAGCTAAACATGCATTGACACATCTACAGTGAGAGCAAACAGGGGCCCAAACCTGGACTTTGGTCATGGCACTTAATTCCCACATCTTGTAGGCTAATTGAGCAGCTTCAGGGAAGAATTCTCCAGCTAAGCTGTAATGATCAGTTTGACACAGCACAGCATATGCAGCAAAGTCAAACACTCCACTGGTATATGAAGCGTGATTATAAATCAAACTGCTGCTTATTTTTAAAACGTCTTTTAAAAAGTCTATAGATGTTAATTTCACCAAAAAGACAGTTCATTCATTGTTGCTCCATCACATTTAAAACAGAATTCTCTTCTTTTAACTCCTGAAATGTGGTGATCTAGCACCACCATCTGGTTGCTGCCGCTGTGTGCAGCCAAACTGGAACTCACTCATCATCTCCTCCGCACAGATTAAGCAGAGTCCTCTTGTAATCCCCTGATGTGTCATCCTAAAAACAAAATTTTTAATTGTCTAAGTGTCAAATGTTTAATTCAGACGGCATTTTAAAATCTTCATAGTTTTTTTATGTACCTTAATCATGTTGTAAAGTGACTTCTCATATCGGAGGCGGAAACATTCTCGAATGTCCAACATGTCTATTTCAGAACGAGAAATCATGATCCTAATCAAAGTGTTGTCCGCTGTCCCGAGACCCTGGAGATGAAGGAGAGGAAAAGTAGTGAGGGGCAGGACAATGTGGCAATGCTTTGTCCTAACCAAATTGAGTAAAGAATAAATTATGTATAATAATAGTGTGTTTGCCAAGACCAGTGGCTGAAGGCAGATGTTTTCTGGGAGTGTATTTACCTTCATTGATTTGTAAAGGCACTTGGCAAAGAACATGGGAACGCTCCTTATGCACTGGACTGTGAGAAATATCGAAAAGCAGTTCTGTGTTAAGATCTTGACATTTCCCAGCAATAGTCATTAAGTGATTATATGATAAGTGCTACTTACCAACAGCCAGCATCAGCCTTTCAAAGTCTCCAGACAACTCACTCTTTATGCTGTCCTCAATGGACTTTTCTGCGATCTTCTCGTATGCATCGAAAACTAAACAAACACCAACCAGACAGCAAGACAACATAATTTTGTATCTAATAATCTAATGTTCAGCTCTGAAGAGAGGCCTCAGTACTCAAAGTGGAATGTTACCATGTTGTATCTGACTACAACTCATCACTTGACAATTACGCTCATACGACAACGTTTAACAGGGGGTCGCAGAGTAGGAATGTCATGAATGCCTCACTGTTGTGTTAAAGTCCCTAATAGCTGCACTCACCCATACGAAGGTGGGTTACACTGCGGTTTCCCAGGATCATGATGAATTTGGCCTCATCAGTCCCCCACTGCTCCTCTCCTGCAGCGTACAGGTCCTGTGCAGAAGGGGAGGAAACACATGAGCTAGGCACAGTAGCTCTGCAAATGGTGAATGTCAACAAAATTTAGATGAACGGTCATTCACTTCCGTTGACATGTAACTTTTATCATATCAGCTCTGCTACAGTACATGTTTTTTTTATCTTTACAGTGACTTTAAATATTCAATGACTTTTCATAGATCCACTGTGTAAGAATTTGTGAGAATTAGAGATGTCTAATTGTGAGACAGCAGAGTGCAACAAATAAAGCACTTCTGTCCAAGTGTGTCAGGGAACCATAGTAACCTTTGCATACCAGAACAGGTGCTAATTCTATTTCACAACTTTCGATTCTCCATTGAATTTCATTTTTCCTTCTTCACCTCTTCAAAATGCAAAACTTGTACATGCCTTTGGGCTGCTGCAGAAACATGTCAGCTTAAGATCACAACCTCTATAGGCAAGACCCTTACCTTAAGTACATACATAAGGCTTACTTTAAGGCCATGGAAACCAAATGATCTTTATTATAAAGTGATTATACACTAAACATAGAGTTCTTATAGGTAGAATATTCAGGATCTGTCAATTAACTGCCATAAATTTTACATTCAAATTCTCACTTGTGCATCTTGCTCCACCAAGTCTGCATCCACCACTCCTGATTCATCTCTGGTCCCCTGGAATTATGACAACACACTCACTGTCAGACAAAAAAAACGCTGCTGATGCTGATCAGTAGGGGGCTAAAGCCTATTCATGTCTGACTGGACATTTCATTAGTGATCACATCCACTCCTGAGTGAACTGACCTGAATTAAAACAACCAGCATCTTCTTAAAGTGACCTGAAGTATCCTTGATTATGTCCTCCTCCATGTCTCTGCCATAGGCTTCAGACAAACACACATATCAATTACAAATGCAGACACATACTAAACAATTGATTTACTTAGTTACAATAAACATGCCTCACCATCCTTGTATGCTGCAACCATGTCATGTATTTGTTTGTTGTTTCTAGATGCCAAGACCTCAATCAGGCACCTCTCATTTGTTCCAGATCCCTTATAACAGAGAATGAACATTAATACAAAGTAACTACTGCTTCACTGGATGTGACTCAGGGACGGTGTAAATGTCTCACTTTGACAGCATCGTGGATTTCTTTGGCATCATGGTAGGCCTGAGTTCTCATCAGACTAACGATGAGGCGCTCAAATTTGCCTGTCAGCTCATACTTCAAATCTTCAATCAGGTCCTAGTGAGACAAGATTAGATTTCTGTGTAACTGTGTAGGATATTACTATATGGAAAGATAAGATATAAAAAAAATAATTACTAAAAATATCAGTTTCTCTTTATCAAAGATGAATAATGTGAGAACTTTGTGCCTGCCTTCCCAAAGCTGCACTTGTATGCTGCAATGATTTCCTGCCTTTGTGCATTGCTTCTTGAAGTGACCAGGTCCAAGATGGCTTCCTTGTCACTACCTGAGGAACACAAGGCAACACTCTCAAAAATGGACATCTGCTTGATCAGAGTCATACACTGATGTCTATCTTTGTCAGTCAGAAAGTCAAAAAGCAAAGATCAGGCAGTAGTGAAACACTCACCCATGCCTTTCATGGCAGTGTAAAGAGTCTCAGCATCAGAGCTGGGGTCAAAGTCTGGAGCGTCTGTAATTGTGCCTCTGAACACCTGCAATAGAAACAGTTGTGATGTTTTCCAGAGGTGAGACATTTCAAGAGTCACAGTGTCAACTAATGTTGAAATTCTGACTTTTGTATTCTCAGTATTGTTACTATGTTAGAGCCTGCACCTAATGTTACCCTTTATGGTTAAGGTATGCATGTTATAAATATTTTCCAGTGTGTTTCATGTAGCACTGTTATTTCACTTCAGCGTGTACTGTATATACGGCTGAAATGACAATAAACATACGACTACTGCTACTACTACCCCAGTGCTTCTGAAACAAGAGTCCTGATGATGTGTTGGGAAATTAGTTATGTGTTATATTGTTGTTGGCAGTAGGAACTTGGCTGTGGTTGGTGAGGTGAGGCTGCTAACCACAGCTCAGGAGAAAGTAACAGCAACAGAATGTTGCAGTTAAAAAAACACTTGCCACTGAAACCAAAGGAATAAGTCTGTACTTCTTGGTTAAGAGTCAATTTTGTAATTGTTTTTGCCACACTAGCCAATTGGTCCATTTATAATATTGAGGATAAAGCCAAATGTGACTTTTACTACATTCACGTCAACACTGTTGTTGTGACCACACTGATGTCAGCTTGAAGCCGATGTTAAGTTTGTTCATTCACCAACTTTTGAAGCCTGAAGGGAGACGACTCACTCTAACTACTGCTCAAGTGGTCGAGAAAAAGGTCAAATGTGAACCTCTTCGGAGTGTGAGAAGTGGACTCACTGTGGCGGGAGGTGAGGCCAAGTCTGCTATTGCAGCAGCTGGGCCCTGGGCCGGAGGCTTGACTTTGAATCGAAGCATGTTACTATCACTGTAGTCTCCTGTACAAAGTCAATTATAAACCACAAAATTGTTCTTGCTGTATATTTACATGATCCAAGCAATTTTCTCCTTGGCGCGCCCTGTTGCAAACACCCCATCTTGCACCTGTCTCACCCCCAGCAGATCAGAGGAAAACCTGCTCCTTTGTGTGTATGTATGTGTGGCCTGCACATGTGCGTTGGTGCAGGGGTGGGGTATATATGAGTGGTATGGAGTCAGGTTTCACACAGAGCACCTCTCTGACACACAATGCCTCATATTTAACATTTAAAAAAAATCATTAGACATGTAAAAAATGTAAAGTGTTGCTGTAAAACACTAAGATACTACTCACATAAATAAAAATAATCACACATTTGTCATTTTGGTCCTACAACTGTTACTGTCACAAACCCCTTCACTGTGGAAAAATAGGAAAACTTGGCAGATGGACTGAAGCTTAAACTGCAGCTGCTGTTGTAGATATTCCTGCTGCATTTGGCAGAAAGCCAAAGTGTCCTCTCCACCAGTCTGAGTGGCCAGTGCACATGCTCCAAACCTCTGCTTCACTACAACAGCCATCCCTCCTCACGACAGATGGAGTGCTTCACCCACAGAGGATCGCAAATACTATCCCAGAGCAACAGAACAATGTCTTTTACTTAAAAACCACTGATGAGGATGTGGGATAAATTAAATTTCTACCACTTCCTTCCTCACTAGTTTGTTTCTTCTTGTTGCCACAGCTACAGTTTCCAGAGCACAATTAAGAGCAAGTGTGTGTTTCACCTTCAACCATTAACCATTAACTTCAGCCATTAACTTTTGAATGATGCAGTCAGGTGTGTCTATCAGACGTGCAGGTGAGGGTAGTGGCTCCGACACCCTACACTTCTGCCATTATGATGGGGAGGACTGGCGTGATGGCAGGTAACAGAAAAATAGCCTCACTTTTGTCCCACCACTCATTCAGTGGTAAACAAACCCATTCATATTCTATGGACACAAGATCTTCTCTGCAGTGCGATATAATATCACCCTCACATAATGCAAGATGAGAAAGGTCTGGTCCACTTACCATCTCTATATTTGGTCTTGTGTGTCAACACTGTGCAGGAATCAATAATTAGGGGCCTAGAAAGAGAGAGAGAGAGAGAGCGAGAGAGAGAGAGAGAGAGAGAGAGAGAGAGAGAGAGAGAGAGACATGAGACATGTTGATGCAGATTGCTCACTGGACTTTTGTACTGCATTGGGGAAAAAAAAAAAAAAAAGGCCTAAAGTGAAGGTGTCATTTGATGTTTGTTCAGCGTGTTGTCTGACTGATCACTCCTGCTGAGCGAGAGCACCACAGCCCAGGACCAGAGACAGAACATTTACTGTTAGACGTGTACTCACATTCACCTGAGAAAGGAATTTACAAAAACACCAACTGGCAGAAAAACTATTTAGTCTTTTTTCCCCCCTGACCGGTGACCGGTATTCTCAGACCCACTGTATATAATGCAGCCTTTCAGATGTTTTTAAGCATATATAGACTCTGCTGCTATGGACAAATAATGTCACATCACATAGATTTTATTGTTTATAAGGTAGAGTTATAAAAAGAATGAATTAAAAGCCAGATCGTATCACTTTGGAACACATATGTGCAGACTTTCCTCAACACATATGTGCAGAGAAAAAGAGGGGGGATCCATGCTGAGTTTAAATAAAAGCTGTACTGCTTGTTTAAGACAGAAGAGAAGCTCTCCAAAAATAGCATGCACAGTGTAACTTCATGTCATAATCAAGGTCTGGGGGCCTGGGCCTCTATATATACTGAGCCACACCCCAAACTGTAGAACAGACTTCACAGGATTTATATTAACTATAGATACAGATATTGCCCCTCAACTTTATTGGCTTTATTTTGGATAAGTCTCAGATCCACTGATCAATTTGTTTCTCACATCAGCTTAAAAGCTGAATGAAATCCGCAGAGTCCTGGTCTGGCTCTGCAGCTGCAACTCATTGGCACAGAAACTCATGACGCGTCAGCGAACTTCACCGGTGCGGTTCTAGCGGTTTTTAAAGAAGCAGTGTGAGATTAGACTGAAGGAGAATCACAACGACTTTACCTTATTCTGCGGTGTCTGCTCTGTCCCCGCTGACACTGTCTGTCTCCGCCGCTCAAACTCGAGCTGTGCCGTTAGCTCCTGCTGTCTGTGACGCAGCGACTGCAGCGCGTCCCTGCGGCGCTTCTCCGAGGTGTGTGTGCGCGCGCGCGCGAGTGCGCACATGGTCTTCAGCCTCTGAATTAGCAGAAATAATGCATTCCCTAGCCCCGTAACCTAATCTGAACCATCACAGCTAAATACCTAACCCTAAAATAAACTCAAGCTAACCCTAAAACTAGGTCTTAACCCTCAAAAAGCCCCTTTAAGGGGTGAGGGCCAGCCATAATGTCCTCACTCCCTATGGTTTATTGGTCCTCACAAAGGCAAGCACATACACAGTGGTTTCCATGATTTCAGAGGACACTGCATTGACTTACATTCAGTTCCTGGAGACTTACTCTAACCTTAACCATAACTACTAGTGCTTTAACCCTAATCCTAATCTCAGCCTAACTTTAAAACACGTCTTCACCTTAAAATTTAGTAATTTACATAAAGGGGACTTGCTTTTTTTGGCCCCGTAAGGAAGACAAGTCCCCATAATGTGACGGTATACAGCTTATTCTAAAAGTCAAATAAACAATTTACACAGTATGAATTTCTACAACTGAATTAAAGACACATGTAATCTACACAAATGGGAATTTGCTCTGGGGAGACTGTCATGGAATGTGGAATAGATAAAGCAGTAGAAATTGAGTGAGTGAGTGAGTGAGAGTGAATTTCAAATATCTGTGTTATGTATCCAGACAAGTTATTAAAGGTTAGAAGTGTCTCACCAAAGACAGTTTCTGGCCCACTTGACAGGAGAACCAACAGCAAGTGAATGAGTGAGTGAGTCTGCCTGCTCTATTTCAGTCCTGTCAAGCATCTGTTCCAGTAAATGGGGGAGGGCTGGGGGCATCAGCATTGTTGGCTACAGAAGTAGACAATAGAAACACGTGGAAGGAGTGAACTTGCTGCATTCAAATGTGGGTCTCAGAGGGTGAAGGTCTAAGCTGGACTCTGCTGGTGGCTGGAGCCAGCAATTCACTCTCCTATATTGTCACACAGATGCAGACCTACATGGTAACATGACATGTTGCTGCGTTGTTGTGGCACTGACAACAGTGAGAGAGCAAAGGGAAAGGAAGCCACAGTTTCACAACTCATCGCAAAATATGACTCATAAGTTATCCTCACTATGGTTACTATCAGTGTTTCCCTGACATCAACGGAACCCCCCCAAAAAAACATGAATGACTCTTTTTTATTTATAAATATGATGATGGATGTCATGTTGTGTTGCCTTTTATGGAACTGTGGTTGATGTCTTTCCCCTTTATTCTTATGTCTTCATATCATATTAACCACACGAGATTGAGACAAGAAAAAGAGAAACTTTAGCATCCAAAATCACAATTAATATTATGTTTTAATATTTCTTTGTGATGTCAATCAGATCTGTGAGAATGAAATATTGCTTTGGTAATATCAGTTTCTGGAAGTTCTTACAGTAATATAGTGTGTATATCCTTCATTTTGATTCCTGGCCTTAGACAGAAAATGCATGAGGTAATGAATGGTACTTGTTGTATACTGACCCCTTGTGCTCTGTAAAAGCATTGCACACAGATCATGAGAACCTGACTGGTGGTTACTGTGGTGGAGCAATAATGTCTCGTGAAATTACTGTTCTATAGGCACAAAATAAATTGTTTAAATAGTTAAATGTTTGATTGCATACATTTTATACCCACAAAGCAGCACCTTACATACATTGCATAGATGTATATGTCACACTAACTAATACTAGACACTCACTTGGGAGCTCTTTCTCCCAAGTGATGAAATGATATAGTGGTGTTTATTGTTTTTGTATGTTTTTAAGATGCCATTAGGCAAATACATTTAGCCATGAAATAGAAACTTTGATGACATGTCGTCTCCCAGACAAACACACAGGCTGTAGTTCTGAACTACACTAGTACAAATGTTCTTTTAGACAACACATGACATCTTCCAACTTCTTTGTACAATTTAAATAAATATATTAAACAGGTTATGTGCCTGTTAGAATAAGAAATTTAATAGATATTGGTAGAAATGCAACAGATACATTGCTAAATGAGCCACTTCTTCTCTCACCATGTGTGCACCTCCTGGAAGCAAATATGTCCCATTTGTTCAGTTTAATCCAGTTTTACTTTGCTTTGAGTTTGAGATATTGAGACATACTCCTGTCCTTAAATAATATCAATGGAATACTTTTGCATATTTAGATCTGCTCAAATAAGTAAAGTTTCTCCAAGATCAGTAGGATAAATATGGCATGCTTCATGGATATACAATGAGATGCACTGATGATGTAAAATTGGGACATGTTTCCTTTAAATCAAGCTCTCAAAAAGGAAACAGGAGCTTTTCAAGTATCTTATTATTTCAGAAAAACAGAGCTTAAAAGAATGTAAGAATGATCCCATTAAGTCAAGAAAAAAGAGCCTGTTTTTCCTTTCAAGTGAAGGCAACACACGCCTGTAGAGCAGCACCAGTGGATATCCGTTCATCTGTCCTTCAGTGACATGTCTGTCATACAGTTCGCACCGACTTTGACAGTGTTTGGATTAAAAAAAAAGAAATAAAAATACATGATATTTCTGTAGAAATGCAACAGATATATCACGAGAAGAGCTGCTACCTTCCGGATCTAAAAGCAGACACATATTTAACGGGTATTGCACTAGTAACAAATAAAGTGAGCAGAAATGCAATGTTGACATTCTGAATAGGATTTGTTGTTCACAGCCCTCACGCTGTGCCCTCCATACAAAAATGAGCTCATTATGATCCGAAGTGTTCGAGGGTGAGAAAGTCTGCTGAGTGGGAGGGTCACACAGGCCAGTGTTGTGTATATATATATATATCACAGAAAAAAAAAACGATGTTTTCTTCATTCAAGTCAACAGCAGGGACATTTTTGCTTTCAGCTCACACTGACCAGTCACTTCAAATCAAGACAAGGTAAGGACATTGAGTTTCTAATGAATAAGTTTAAAGACAGTTTAAATCCAATTCCTGTTGCTCCAATCTTAATCTTCTATTGAATAATATTTATCTGTAATCCCGCATCTGACATGTATCTATACGCCAGAGGCAACCAATAATTAACAGAGGTTCATCAACTCTGTGATCATAAAACTGCACAGCACGTGTGGAGAAGCAGCTTAAGTACTATCTGACTAAAACTGTATCTCAACCAGGAAGAAGTGCTGATAGGAAATGTGAGTTTTATGTTTGGTCAAAGGTGCTTTGGCTGCTGATTCTTATCCCCACCCACCTCCTGCCTGCTGAGTTAGATGCCAGGAGGGATTAGTTGAGCTGAAAATCCTCCTTTCGATGGGAGATGAGGAGGCAAAAGCTACCTCTCGAAGCGTGAGTGGGCAGCCTGCTGCATGCATAAGCCATGAAAGCTGCTTTGTCCTCCACTGTTTCATTAACTCACAAGGACATTAGTGTGGCCGGGTCACACTCCATGCCTTTTTTTTAAAGCAGGCAGAGCAAATACTAACATGTACAGTATGTGAATAGAGAAATCTATACTTAGAGACAATATTAGAATCAAAAAACTTTCTCTTCCTGCTTCCCTCAAAGCTAAGTAAGTTTGGTGTTTTTGTAAAAGATTGTTTTCTTTCACGTCCATGAGATAAAAAAAAGGTCCTTGATTGTTAGTGAATTTATATGCCCTTAATTTCCCAATTAGACTTTTTGTTTTTCTCTTCACCTTTGTTTGTTTGAGTTTTTGATTTTGTTTACATTCTTATTTATTTTGTACTATGTGTATATGTACACAAGATTTATTAAAAACATTACATATGTACATATTAAGAACATACAGTCAATCATCTGTTAGAGTCAATCTCTGAAGTCACAGAAGAATGTGTAACTAACAGTCTTGGATTATCCAAAGAGCATAACCAAGCAAAGAGTGCCAAACAGGATTTTAAGAAAAAATGTTTTAACCGTATTTCTTAATTTGTTTCTTAAATGTTTATTTTTTTTCATTTAGTCCAGAGTGATTATATCTGACTTGATGCTGCTCTAATAAGGTGAGAGCACTCTTAGTAAATTAAAATGCATTTTTCATTGGCAGCAGAATAATAAATTGAAAATGTTCCGAAAAGTTACAAGAAGTAAGTGTGTACTGAGCAGGGTGTTGCTTTCTGCGTTGGGTGGCATTGAAAACATGCTAGCATCTGCAAAATCATATCAGACAGGTCATAAAGAAGAGCACGTATAAAAGAATAATTATTAATCATTAATTAATGATTAATAATTTCTTCTTCTAAGTTCATCTGTGAGGGACGAGATTGCAGGAGGTGAGTGAATCTTGTTTTTTAATCATAGTCTTAATGTAGAAGCTCAGTTGAGATTTGAGTAACTTCAACAAAACCTAAAAAGTCACCTTTTTTTTCCCAATTTTAATTTGTTGAAATTTGGTATTTGTCTGAAGAGTAAACAGTCTGCCAGGGGGGTTGACCTGACAATTATTCACTGACATGAATAACTTGTCAGTGATCTGCCCATCCTTCCCCACTCCTATCCTCTCCCCCAGCTCTTCCTTCCACTCACTCCCACTTTCTCAGTAACACCAACCAGCTCTCCCACCTCTCTCTTCTTTCTCTGAGTTATAATTTCCACATTTGTCCATCCAGATCCAAACATGCCATGCGGCATGCTGAAGTCCTTTCTGGTGAGCCTGTCTCGGAGGAAGCCTCTGGAGCCTGACGGGGAGCAGTCCACATTTAACCGATGCCTGACCACTCTGGACTTGGTGGCCCTGGGTGTGGGCAGCACCCTGGGGGCCGGGGTCTATGTCCTGTCTGGTGAGGTGGCCAGAGACACTGCTGGACCCAGCATCATCATCTCATTTTTCATCGCCGCTCTGGCCTCTATATTTGCGGGTCTGTGTTATGCAGAGTTTGGTTCCCGGGTTCCCAAAACAGGTTCAGCATACCTTTACAGCTATGTGACTGTTGGTGAACTGCTGGCTTTTGTCACTGGATGGAATCTGTTACTTTCTTACGTCATAGGTAAGTATGATACTGAAGAATAATTTATCAAGTACAAAATAAATATTAAGTCTACTATGCACTTAGTATTCAAGTACATGGTTTCTGAGAATAATGATTAATTATGCTGTGCACAGGAAATCAGCATTTCAATTTACTCACCCCTCTTAATGTTGATATTTCTCTCTTTGATTTACATTCCCTGAAAACAGCAATTATCCTCTTATGTAACATGTTTTTGATTCACCGGGAAACAATTAAACCTATAAATCATCAACCATCAACATGAGACTCTGAACATCCACATGTGACCTTTCACCAGCTGGTGAGGCAGATTCACAATGACTTAAAAGTACCTTTCTCCTTCTTGTTTTTACAGATACTGTTAAATTTATTGTTTGGCATTTAATAATTTCCACAGGTTTATATGGGTAAAAAAAAAAAAACAAAAAAAAACGGAGCCATAAAGCATGAAGACAGAAACATGAAAGGAAATATTAATGTCGGTGTTTCTGTTTATGGCTGCAGTTATAGTTACATGATGAGTCACGCTGATAACTTGATTGCACCTTCTCTCTCACTATTTTCTCAGGGACGTCCAGTGTCGCACTGGCGTGGAGCGGGACATTTGATGACCTCATAGGGGGCGCTATATCAAATTACTTTGAGAAAAATGCAGCCATGGGCCTTCCTGGCCTGGCACCTTACCCTGATGTCTTTGCTGCAGCTCTTATCATAATACTGTCAGGTAAAATAAATAAATGCAAAGGTATTTCCATAGTGGTGAAAGTACTAGAGTATATATTGTATATACACACTGGAACTATTCACCTCATTGTTTTCTTTTTTCTGTGAAGGTTTGCTGGCCTTTGGAGTGAAAGAGTCAACAACAATAAATAAGATCTTCACAGCAATCAACATCTTGGTGCTGCTGTTTGTAACCATCTCTGGATTTATCAATGGAAACATCTCCAACTGGCAAATCAGTGAAGAGACTCTAATAAACGCCACAGCAGAACTCCAGTAAGAGTAATATGTTTTACAACATGAACACAGGGTCCTATGTCTCATACAGATATGTAGTATTTCTGTCCTTGCTATCTGACTGTAAATAACCACAAGATAATATTGACCTCCATCGAACAGAAACCTGAGTTCTACTGCCAATGTAACAAGTGTGTATGGAGCAGGTGGCTTTTTCCCTTATGGCTTCAATGGGACCTTGGCTGGAGCCGCGACATGTTTCTATGCTTTTGTTGGATTTGACTGCATAGCAACAACAGGTGAGATGTTAACTTGTCTCATTGCCATTAACAAGCTGTTTGTTAAATTATATAGTAGCCAGTACAGTAAAAATAAAGACACGTGTATGCTGTGGCCCAGTAGATTGAAGTCCAACTTAACACTGATTCAACTTCATTATTTGCTCACTTGTATGTCTCTGTTTCTGTATTATATTATCCGGTAATGATGTTTATGTTTTACATTATCAGTCCAGTTCAATATGTGATAAATAATCCATTGTTTTTTATATCACGTTAACATAGCAACTACTCCAAATGTTTCATACACACTATATAATGTCCTTACAGAAACCAGCATGACCACAGTCACGAATCAAACCTCAACACTTTGAGGTTGTATCAAGCACAATATACTGTATAAAATCAATTTAAAAGAACCAGACTTGACCAAAGTGCAGTACAATAAAATAACATAAAGACAAACAACCAATCTAAGAGAGGAAAAAATTGTCATTACTTTCATTACAACAGGTTTGGTCCAAACAAGTGAAGGAAGAAGACCGTTAAAAGAGTGACTGAACTTGTATTTGTCTCCATAGGTGAAGAGGTGAAGAATCCTCAAAAGTCTGTCCCTGTGGGCATCGTGGCCTCACTGCTTATCTGTTTCTTGGCCTACTTCGCTGTGTCGGCTGCCCTCACACTGATGATGCCGTATTACATGCTTAACGAGAAAAGCCCGCTGCCAGTGGCCTTTGAGTACGTTGGCTGGGGTCCGGCCAAATATGTCGTGGCTGTGGGCTCACTTTGTGCTCTGTCCACCAGGTAAGAAACTGCTGTAGACACAGGCAGAGGTTGTGGGATGTGATTCCAATTTGAGGATGTAATTCAGTGGCTGAAATCTCCAAAGATTAGAATATAGCCAAAGAATCATGGATTGTTCTGTTGGCAGGCATCTACTGGTCCTGACTGAATCAAATCAATTTATAAAGCACATTAAACACACTGGGAGCCATATTGCTCCAGAAAGAGTTGGAGAAAGCAAAGATTACACCAGAATTCGAAAAAACATAAGACAAAGTGCAAATAAAACATCATTAACCCACAATGTGGCTGCATCATAACTGAAAAAACATAAACATTTTAATCAAATTTTTAACAGATAAAGCTCTGTCACCTTTGTTTTTAAAAATGTTCTTCTCTCCTACTTCCTTCAAATAAAGTGGCAAAACTTTATTGCGTTTATTGTGTGTGTTTAAACCATTTACAAGCCGAGTGCTTTTACTGTATATTGTTATAGCGTTTTAGGAGGAGTTACGTTACCACTGGCTGCGGTGCATCATCGAGCAACATTTTCGGGCACGCCTAAAAATCCAGAACTTTACTTCATAATTCTTTAGCCCACACTTAGAATTCTTTTTTTTCCCCACATGTTCTCAGCCACTATTTCCTAACATACTGTATGTAATGTGTGCTTTACATGGTCTTAAATCTCTGCTGCAGTACTTTCAACCAACTAAATGTGCTCCCAGAAAATCTCCTTCACGCAAAACCTGGAAATAATTCAAGGCTGCCACATGGTGTGCAAAGTCACAAGGAGGTGTGACTAAGTGCGGCCTAAAAAGATTAAGCACTGCATTGTTTCCTACAAGTGAAAGGGGTATGACAGAGTAGGATCTTCTGTTAACCAAGAGCCATGTGTATATACTGTGCATAACCTGACATGATCAGAAGCTTACATATATCCTTGGACAAAACTGTTTTTATGAGGACTTCTACTGAACTCTGCCACTTTGACTTGAGCAAGTGTTTGTCAAACAAGATAAAACATTATTCAATATGTGTGATTTATCATTTTATATATATATATATATATATATATTTTTTTTTTTTTTTAAAAAAAAAGCTAAATTTGCTCAATGTTCCTCTTTTTTGTGCGTCAAGCCTGCTGGGTTCCATGTTCCCAATGCCCAGGGTGCTGTTTGCCATGGCCAGAGATGGCCTGCTTTTCCAGTTCCTGACCAAAGTCACAAACAAAGGCAGTCCTGCTTTTGCTACAGTATCATCTGGATTTGTGGCAGGTACAGATGTTCTCGCTGTTTATCAGTCTGTGTGTTTATGAACCTGGAGTAACTGTTCTTTCCACTTCTTATCTTCAGCCATCATGGCTCTGCTGTTTGACTTGGAGGCCTTGGTGGAAATGATGTCCATCGGCACTCTGTTCGCTTATACGCTCGTGGCCATATGCATTCTGATCCTGAGGTACATTTACCCTACACAGAATGATGATGAGCAAATCTTACTTGATATTTTACATTTATTTTATTTGCAAACAAGGTACCAGGCTGTTCCATCAGATAAAACAGATTTGCAGATCAGAGAATCAAATGGGAAACTTGGTTTCTTGAAGCCTCCTTCATCGGCCAACTCATCCACTGCAAGAACAGTCACCATCTTGACGATAATTGCTGGTAAACCCAAGATTATAGAAGCACTTGATGCCTTTCAGTTTATTATCAATCAGTCGAACATACTGTATTTCCTTGTCAGATGCATAATTACATTCTCTGTTTCATGTTTTCTTTTTTCTGAAGTTGCGTGTGTGGTTTCACTGTGCGTCCTCCTGACTCAAGCCATGGACGCTCTGTCCCGTCTGGAAGCATGGAGTCTGGTGCTTGTTTGCATCTTTGCCTTCATCCTACTGCTCATCACTTTGCTCATCTGGAGACACCCACAGAATCCTACCAAGGCGTCATTTATGGTGAGCATTTTTTTTAAACAATTTATCTGTGAAAATCTTATTATTTTTTTTTTTTCTACAAACTAATTAAATCTGGCACATATTTTTTCCCCTCTCTTTTCAAAGGTGCCTTTACTTCCTGCTCTGCCTTTATTGAGCACACTCATCAATGTCTACCTGATGGTGCAGTTAGGCTCAGACACTTGGTTAAGATATGCGATTTGGATGTTAGTGGGTAAGTTTATCTTTCTGCTCCAGAGGTTTACAAGGCTTTTAAGGAGCATGCTGTTGACCTGTAATCACCCATTTCTTTTTTTATGCAGGATTAATAATTTATTTCGCCTACGGGATTCGTAACAGTGTCCAGAGGAAGCGTCTCAGGGGCAACCAGACGATTCAAACTGTCAGTGATGTAATAGACTCGAAGCAGTCAGTCAAATCATATATCATTACAGAAGAGAAATTCTGAGCTTGTTCAGAGGTGAGTGTCACTGCAATGTTAGAGTCTACACTCTGGTGTTGCACACTGTTTGTGTACTGTTCACAGATGGACAGATGTACTGTGTGGAAGTGCAGAGAAACATGCAGGCAGGCAAAAAAAGCAAGTATTAAATCTTTATGTTGGTGGAGTTTGTACTGTAAAAAATATTTGCTGTCCATCATTTTTGGAGGGGGTAAAGAACAGAAACATTTTGTAAAAGTTGTATGTAGGAATCATTAAAGATTTGTGAGCAACCACTAAAAAAAAGATCACTACTTGTACATTTCTAATATCATTATTAATCACATTTTCATGTGTGTGTGTGTCAGAGCCATGACCTGGTGCCTCATAATCCTACACCCATATTAATTGTTTTTAACCTCTGAATAACACGTTTACACTTTTTTTAAATATCAATTGTATATTGTGAAGAGACATTTTTTACATAAATTTTATAATGACTGTAAATAAAAAAAAACTGTTTTTACAGACAAATTTAATGTCATTGTGGGAAACTCTCTGTGGAATTTGATTTTTGCCAAATGTTTTTAGGCTGCTGATATTTTCATTTTTATTTAATATGTATTGCTTCAAAGTGTAAATATGAAAATGTATAATTTTCTGTAAATGTTTTCTTTGATTAAAAAAAAAAAAGTAATACTGTCCTCAAGGCAACTGCATCCTGGAGTTTATTTTCTAATGGGTATTGAAAAAAAAGTACAGTTCCGCTTGTAATCTTGAATAAACCAGAGTTCGCTAACCAGAGTTCAGTGAAAACAGAAGGACCTTTCACAGCAGCTCATTAGTGTCACTGGGTATAGCAGTACATCAACCAACACCTCAAACTTTTATACCGCTTCCTGTTTGAAAACATATCATTTACTGGCTTACGATTTAGAAATGATGATGATGTATAAATGCCTGTGATTTTATCGTTAGTTTAAATCATTTTTGCAATTAGCCTTATAGCTTTAAAGCTTGTATGAGAGTTAATCACTCTCACATCGTCTACCACTTTGTTCTCCACATGAGGGTCGCAGGGGGCGCTGGTGCCTAATCCCAGCTGACAAAGGGCAAAAGGCAGAGTACACCCTGGACAGGCTGCTAGTCCATTGCAGGGCCACATAGAGACAAACAGCTATCCACTCTCACATTCACACCTACAGGCAATTTAGAGTGTTACAGTGTCCCCAAATCTGCATGTTTTTGGACTGTGGGACGAGCCAGAGAACCCAGAGAAAACCCACACACACACACATGGGGAGAACATGCACACTCCATGCAGAAAGGCCCTTGTTCTGGGTCACAAACTTGGGTCTTCTTGCTGCAAATGCCAGAGTGTTAACCACTACACCAACCATGTGGCCCTGTATGAGCGTCAATTATATTTGAAATAAGTAGTTGCCTGTGAAAAAAAAAAAAAATGTAACATTTAACGTTTAAAAACAACATGACTAACCCGTTTTGTTTTGTTAAGTAGTTGATTTAAATATGCTAAAACTTTACATACTTAACAGTCATACATACTTAAAGTCCAGGAAAGTCTGTAAAGTCTGTAGTCTGAGTAATGACAGCATCATTTTGTCTCTGCTGTACCTTGGAGTGAGAAAGAAAATATTTAGTACTATGTGTTAGTCGGCGTATTGTCTTTTGTGTGTATAACTACTCAGTGCTGTTTGCTGCACGTTCTGCTGTCGTAAAGCACAAATGTACCAATGAACAAGACAAATTCTATTTTAAGCATCCAGTTCGATGAAATCCATCAGTGGGCTATATGCTGTCTAAAACATCAAGTCATTTAAGAATTAATAGGTTTATTAATTAATATAGTGTTATTTCTTTAATGCTTGATTTCGTATATTCATACAAAGCCTGTGTTTTCAATAGAAAGACAATCAGTATGTATACAACACAAGGTTTAATTGGCAGCAAATGCTTTTAAAAACCTTCCCACTGCTCCTGTCTGGTGTTCTCCTGGACCTGACTCATGTTCCCCACACACCTCCAGTCGAGCAGCTAAGTAAACAGGCCGTGCTTTTCCACATGGAGGGGCCTCTGTCTCTATATCCTCATTGGTCCAGTGAGGCTTGAAAGCCTCCATTGAGCCAGTAAGAAGGAATTTGAGGTACTAATGCCTAAGTTGAGGAGGAGGAATTTTGTGATTCTTGTAAACAGCTGACCGCTCACTTTGCAAGCTCTGTCTTCCTTCTCCTCTTCCCCTGTCTTTCTCTCTCCTCTTTTTTTTTCCTTAAGTCATTTTGATCTTTTTGCAGACTCAGTTTAGTGTGGTGAGCTGCAGGAACTAACGCCACAGAAACTCCGAGTTAGGATTGATCAATCATGGCTTTAGGGAAATTGTTTGGGTCAAAGTGGAGGCTGGCACTGACCATTTTTCTCATTTGTGCTGCAATCCTTGAATTAGGTAAGTGTGTTTCCCTGCTAAGCCTGTGTTCCTTTAAAGAAACGACATTTCTATTGGCTTAATGCATGATGTGCCAATGACTGTACTCTATATACTGTTATAGCAATACTTCACTGTCATCTGTAACTGTGAACTGTTGATGCATCATGTGCTCTTTACCTTTTGTAGCCCATTGTCAAAAGGATGCTCAGAAACAAAGGGCCACTCCTGGAAGGAGGCCCAAATTGAGTAAACCCAGAAACCCAGAAAAGTCAGCGAACAAAGGGACAACATCTGTAACAGCCAAACCCAAGAGCAAAGCTTCACCTGCAGCTCAACAGCAGACCATACTCACGCAGGTATTTCATCTGGTACACAAAAAAGGAACATTAAACAGAGGTGGAAAATGCATTTTTATTTGCAGTTTTATGTAAAACGATATGATTTTGTAACACACATGAAGGTACTAAACAGAGGGAAGTTTAAGAAAGTGGGAGAAACTATCAGCGTGCCCACGGGAGATACTCTGGAGCTGAGGTGCAGAGGGAAACCCGTGCAGTGGAGCGTCCCCTCATACCTAGAGGAGGATGACGATGGGAGGCTCAGGTAATGATAATCTTTTTTTTTTTCATCAAGTCACAGAGAGACAAACTTTGCTTAAGATACAAATGTTATTTAACTTTTTTTTCTCCTCTTTTGTCTCTGCAGGATTGTCCAACATAAGCGATACAGTGCTCTGACATTAGTCAACACAACAGGTGTTGATACAGGAGAGTACACCTGTTTCCCAATGTACTGTGAGGACACGGACTGCAGGAAGGAGTATGACAAAGCTGTGAAAGTCTTCATCTTCTTCCCCGGTACATCAATACGCTTTATTGACGCTTACGCGTGCACTATTTCAATGCCATCTTGATAGGCAGCGGTTTACATCCACATGATAGCTTATCGTCAGTCTTCCATATCTTCTTTCTCTTCCACCCAGACCCACAAGAACTGTTTGTCCCATCATCTGACTATTATGAAGTGATTCAACTGAGAACCAACTGGCCGACGGTCCTCCCCTGTCAGGTGACGTCACCTGAGGCCAAAGTATCCCTGCATCGCGAGTTTCCACCAGCGGAGGTGGCAGTGGACGGGACAGAGATCTCCTTTAATGTGAAGAAGGGCTTCATCATCCATCGACCCCGGCCTTATCATGCTGGGGCCTTGTACTGCGTAGCCAGTCTAGGCAACCTGAGGCAGAGCTCCACCAAGTACATGCTCATCTATGTCAACTGTGAGTCACCCGTTTCCCAATCATGCTTCAGTTGCTGCTACTGGGTGGGGGGAGTTTGATCTATATCCTCACATGCATCAGGCAGAGACTGGGGAAAAACAAAGAACAGGCAGCCAAACTAACACATGTACTGTAACTCATCACAACATCATACATTGTTCTGTTGTTTTATTTTCCTCAGTCAACTTTACTTTAAAGTAAAGGTCCAGGGTGCAAAAATAAGTGACTAATAATAATAATGAGACAGCAGGTTGTAACAAATAGAGAACTCCTTCACATACCAGAAGGAATGTTTTCATTTCTATAGAAACCTTCCACTTAAAAGGCTGAAACACACACTCAGGGTCACTGATAGACAGTTTACTTTTACTTAATGTGCAACTTCACTTCAATGCACACCATTTTGTACTGCACTCGTGTTTAACTGCCATTTAAACTACAGCATCCGAAACATTTCAGCAGTATATTTTCTTCTGGAAGTGAAGCCTGTGCCACTCGTTTTTTTTAACGTGTTATAGACAAAATAAGAAGTGCAGAGAAATCAGAAAAATAAATTTTTTGTACCAGCACTGTTGTTCCTGTCAGCACGTACCTGTTTATGAAGACTACACGAATTTGTAAAACCACAGATGTATAAACCACGGGTCAGTTATGGTCTGTACATACTGTACTACTGCAGTCTTTGCCATTTTCCAATCGAGTTGTTCAAACTGTGATTTTAATTTTAAAATGACAAAAATGAATCCGTAAAATAAACACAGGCCGATTACTCGTTTCACTATAATGTCTTTGTCCCTATTACTGTGAGTTACTTCTTTTTATATGACTTTACACTGACGTGATTCACTGATATTTGCCACCAGACCCAATGGCTCCTCCTGCCCCAGTTATCCAGGCCTCGGCGACTTCGGTGGCCGTGGGACAGAACCTGCGTGTCAGCTGCAGTGTGGTGGGAGAACAGGATGTAGTTGTCGAGTTCATCTGGGAATACCCTGGACAGGAGGTCAGACACACACAGAGAAAGAGACATAAATCTAATATAAAATATAATATAAACTCTTTAATAAATCTTATACTTGACAACAATTTGTACCTTTATGTAAATGAGTGTTCATAAGTCATTTCTTATTCTGCACAGATGAATATTAAGCCATTGAAAACACATTAATTTGCTGCTGTTTAGACAAATAAGTGAAGGATCTGTGCAAGCTGGTTATTTTAACTTGTTCATCATTACTTAAGAGATATTCAACCTGTGGACTATAAAGCACCCAGGCCTTATGTCCGTATAATATGTAATCTGCAGACTGCATGGATTAACAGTAAACAGGACACTCTTGTGAAACTTGTGCTGGTTGCAGATTGGGAGGCCTCTGTACACACAGGAGAGCATCAGTGCAGTGGCTGGAGGATCATCAAGACAGCAGTCTCAGTCTGTTCTCCTCGTGGATGAGGTGAGGGATGTGGACCAGGGGACCTACACCTGCACCGCTCAGAACCTGCAAGGAGTCAAATCAGTATCCACCACAGTTAAGGTGGTCCCCAAAGCAAAACCCAAGAAACCATGACCCAATTGCAGAGAGACAAACATTAATATTATGCTTTGGCTGTGATGTTCACTTCAGTAAAGCTTAATAAGACTGGAAAAATGAGAGAGGGAGAGAGAGAGAGAGAGAGAGAGAGCAGGGTGAGGCAATGCTCCAGTATCTTCTTTGAGGTATTTTTATCACCCACTGTCATCACAACAGGAAACATAACGATCCCTCATAAAATGTGCTGGAAGGTTACAATCATGATTGTATATGGTATCAAATTTACTGCATGACATTACCAAAAACATTTTTAAGTACTGAATATTTTATATGTTGCACGTTATTTTCTTTTGACTCATTATGCCAAAGGTCAAGGTTTAAAAAAAAATAAACAAAACTGTGGATGACAATGAGACAATGACAATGTAGATTTTTATTTTTAAAATTATGTTACATAATCCGAAATATCAGCATGTAACTATGATATACAATAAATTCCTTTATATTTTGTTATATTTGGTGCTAATCATGCAGTACTAACCTTTTTTTTTTTTTTTTTTTTTTTTTAATAAAATAAAAAGCCTTCACAAAACACAGGTAATACTAATCAATTTTCATTTTGCAAAATGAAATAGTTTATAGTGTAGTGTGTTGAGGGAATGAGGCAGTAAACCGTTGAAGCTTCAAAAGAATATTTTCTGAGAGAAAAATTTTGCATCAAGTTATTCATCTTTTTTCAACTGCTAGAAAGCATTGGTCAAAAAAAAAAGTCTCATTTTGTTAAGTGCATGTGCAGCAAAACTGTGAATCACTTATCATCCACAAAAAGCATTCAAATGCTAACACACTTTCTTCACAACTGTTTTTAAACAACCAAAACTGATGCTGGGATAAAATGTGCATTTCTGCTGCAGTCACCTTGGAATATGGAGAAAATAATCAAAATATTGACAATAAATGAAACAATAATAGTAATTTCAAACTTTTTTTTTTTTTTTTTTTAAATTCTATTCAACCTCTCAAATTGTATGACTTAGTCTTTGCTTACAGTCAACCTTTTATTTTTTCATAAGCACTGTTATTCACGACAAACATTTTTATGAGGCATAACATAACTGAATTGCTGCATTGCTTGTTACAATATGCAATAATTTAGTAGACTCAATTAAGTGCAAAGGTCTCATTCTATAACAAAGTGCAGATTTGTCCGGGAAAAACCTTTAAAGATAGCATATCATTTATGTAATGCTCTTTGTTAGTACTTTGTAGTTCAGTGTGCTCACAGAGTGAGACCTGTTGTGGATGCAAGAGCTGATTTTTTTGCTCTTGCATCCTGAATGATGTGTTTTGTGGGTGAACTGAGGTGCATGGTAGTTATGCAGACTGTGTGAAGGCTTTTTTGTAAAAGTAGCTTCAATGTTGATCAAACTGACCATATTGGGGAAAACAAACAAACAAACAAGAGTGATAAATTGAGTCGGGGCTGAAAAAAAATAATGTGAGAAACTCTGCTCTAGATGGCGCTGTCCCGCTTTACAAACTGTGACGGTCCAGTTATCCCGGGGGGACAGGCGCACGTTTTCCCTGCCCCTCATGTTCCCTCTCACCCTGTGCTGTTTCTCGTTCAAACCTCCGGGAGGGAAAAGAGAGAGTCTCCCTCCTCTCTGTGTTTCTGTATCTCTCTCTACGCAGCAGCAGCAGCAGCAGCAGCAGCAGCAGCAGCTGCAGGCTGATCTGATCTCTGTTTGCGTCCAGGAAAATATTCTGCGGAGCCACGTTAACACACTTTGTTTTATTATATAACCAGCAACAGACTAAACTGCAGCAGAGAGTAGCAGAGTTGACTCAGGGATGTCCTGCATGCTGAACATGGTGAGTGCCACTTTTCCTGATCTTTGAGTCTGCTCCTCTGTGCACATGCAGCCTGTATGCGTGTGTGTGTGTGTGTGTGTGTGTGTGTGTGTGTGTCTGGTATTCCTATTTTATGGGGACCTAAATCTGTTTACACAGTCACAATATGGGGACTTGTCTCCCTTATGGGGACCAAAATTCCCCATGACGTAAATTACTACATTTTAAGGTGAAGACATGTTTTAAAGTTAGGTTAAGGTTAAGGTCAGGGTTAGGACACTAATAATTACGTTAAGGTCAGAGTCTCCAGGAAATGAATGTAAGTCAATGCAATGTCCTCTGAAGTCATGGAAACCAGGATTTGAATGGTCCTCAAAAGATCAACACACACATAAAAACTGACCTTGTTGAGACCAGTAGTCCTCATGGAGACCAAAACCTGGTCCTAATGAAGCAGAACCTCAATTCCGAGTAACTGGTAGTTTGAGGTTAGGCATTAACTGGTTATAGTAAGGTTTGGGACAACACTTAGTGTAGGCTAACCGAATGAATGGAGGTCAGTGCAGTGTCCTTAGATGAATAGCTGCACAGCCATGTGAGTGAGTGAGAGAGTGAGTGAGAAAGAAAGCGAGACTAATGGAGGAACTGGTGTTTTTATCCAAGAGCACATCAACCAAACACAAAATTAAACCAAAACAAGACCAGTGTACTATATACAGTCTACAGACATTAATTAAAATAGAACAACTTCACTGTAAATTAATGAATTATAAAATAACACATGCATAATTTTGCATTATATTATATAAATCCAAAGAGATTTCACATCAGCTGATAGAAGACAACACATAGTGATGCATCTGTGTTAGGTCAATGCTGCCTAACTGGAGCATGTTGGTTGCATTTGAAGGGCTTTATAACTCATTGATGGCTTGGAACAGGCCTGACCACCACACTAAAAACACAGACACTAGGATCTGACAACAGTATATTTGGAGGAAAAAGAAAGATCTCCCATCTGCTCACACCCATTTGGTTGCTGTACATTTCTGACTCCGAGACCAAGACAAGACCTAATACAGATGTGTCAAATGTCTGACACAAGATCATGTCATGAGTATAACAACACCAGGATGAACAGTGATTTATTTTTTTTAAATCTACGGTGACTCTCTAGCTATGGTGGTCTCCTGCTTCTCCATTACAATGTGTAAAGTGTTTGGCCTGCTCCTCAGCTGTAAATGTTTGGGTTGACGCTCACTCTCCAGGCTCTCCTTTGATGCACAGGAGTTTGGGGACAAAAGCCGCTCCTGTGTTTGTGTGTGGGTGGAGGATGAAGGTGAGGAGGGGTGAGACTTCAGCTCAAGTCTTGGGGACTGCCTGGCTGTTGTCGTGGAGACCAGAGGCCAAAGGTGACCTCTGACCTGAGTACTCATGGAGCGTTGCAGGAAGAGTCCTTTCAGTTTTGTGGTTATGGGCGCGTGATGACGCAAGTGGAGGAGCAGGTTTGACAATAGAAAGACAATAGATGTGGGAGCTGTTTTTGGAGACTGCGTGGTAACATTCCTGTAATTTAGGAATGGATTATAGGAGCAATGAAAGACGGTGATAGAGGGGTGACAGACTGCTGTGCTGGCAATCACTTTGACAGCTTAACTATTGCTCTGAGTTGATGTCACCACAAAAAAATCCGTCTCTCCATCCCATCCAGCCTTTGTCTCGGCGACACAGACGTGAGTGAGGGTTGGGGCTAAAGGTTTTTGAACCCCAAACATTCAAAATCATACTGTTTAATTTAACCTCAGCAGGATCAGCAGCTGTTTATGTGAAACATGCATGGTCCTTTTGCATCCATACGAGAGTGAAATGTTTTCATTTTTACACCAAAAGTAGAAATAAAGCTGTTAGCAAATTACAAAAGTTCAATTCAGGACACATTATGCTGCACATCTTCATGCTTCAACACATTAATGTTTTTCTCCTTGTGTGCCACAGGAAGGTTCTATCATTTCTATTTTTATTATTACTTCATAATTTTATTTATTCACATTCACATTTTATATATATATTTTATCTATATTTTTTTTATTAATTGTTAGTCCATGCACTTCACCAATCAAAGATCCAGTGTGCAAGAATTAGTGAACACTCATGGTGAGAGTGCAGAATGTGACCCATCCGCTCTCCCCTGTCTTTCCCAGCATGTCAGAGAACTATGTTGGCCTTCACCTACAAAAACAGAAACAGTGTCATTTTTCTTCGTTTGGATAGTAAGCCTCTGCATCAAAACCTGAAATGTTTTTATTGTCCTAGTTTGGCCATTCAGGCTTCTGTAGAAACATGATGGCTTCTACAAAGCAAGGCCCTTCCCTATAGTACTTGCCGAAAGTAGACTCTTTCTGAGGCTACAAAAAACAAATTTTACAGTCTAGTCAGTTTTGGCTAGTAAGTGGACCTTTAAATACTTCCTCACATAAACTGTAAAACTGGTCAGAAGAATCACAATTAGATATTTTCCCACTGAGAGAAATTTAATTTGCTGCATAAAATCTGGTATTTTGACGCTACCCGTTACCTGAGACACAGTTGTTTCTGTGATTTTGGTGAACTGATCCTTTAGAGGTGACAAAAGTTTGTCATGAATTGTTTGGTTCAGTTCAGAGATGCTGTGTGAATTTATGTTATTTGGTTTGAGCACATTTGAGCAATGTTAAGAGATTCCATTTGCATGATTTCAAGAATGGATAGTGATATGAAAGTGGCACTGGAAGTAAATGTAATCTACTTGTGTAGTTAAAGTAAGTGTACCATGTTGACCTTCTGAAAGGCATCTTATTTATTAGTGAAGGAACACACCACTTATTAAGGCTGAAATAGACATCATTATTATAAGTGATTAATTCATTAATTAATTTGTTCAAGTGACAATGCCAAATAGAGTAGTTCCTGCTTCATACATGTAAAGTTTAAATGTGAAAATGTCAATTTGATACTAAGTCACTTTGACCTTTGAGTACTTATGATTTCATAAATCTCTGACAAGAACCCATTAGCAGTCTGTTTCTCTGCTGCCCTTCACTCAGGAGAATCTCACTGACAGTTGATGCGATGTCTTTCTTCAGCTGTTTGTGATCCACTGACACTCCCCTGCTTGTGTGTGTGTGTGTGTGTGTCCTTAAAGCACAAACAGCTGATGAAACACTGATTCTGCTGACCATCAGATGTCTGCTGACCATTTGCTTTGCATGTATTAATCGAACGGTTACAGGATACACACTGTGTCTTCTAAAATGCAGTGAGTTTGAATGAACGTTTTCTCCTTCATGCTCTCACACTATGTTTGCTATAATATGAATGTGCACCTCAGTGTTCGCACCGAGTGTAAGACACCAAACTAGAGGTTGACCAATTAATTGGGTTTTACAGTACATTTTACAACCTATTGGTATCAGCAGACAGTGGCTCTGACGGTGCCCCAATGCCACGCTGCATCAGCCTGTCATGTGGGGACACAGATCACTACTCTCCATAGAGGCTCCATCTCCACGGACAAAGACAAATTATGGGTCACTGGCTTGAAATTGTGTGTATACAAGGTGGTTTTCTCTTGATGATAAATTCTGAAAGCAACTGTCTCCAAGAAAACAAACAAAATTTACGACGCAGGGTCCACAGTGTGTCGAGTTTAGAGGAGCAGCTAGGAGATGCATTCAGTGACACTCAGAAATTGTAGTACTTCTGCAAACACAAATGCAGTTTAATAAAGAAATTCTTACTGCTGCCACCTTGTTGACATACTGTAGATACAGGAGAAGTATGGAAATTCACAGAATTATTTTATGAATGCACTCATTGATTGGAATATTATTATTGCTGATTTTCTTTGAACTCCATGACTTTGGCTTACATTTTCTGATTCTGTTTTTTTTTTTCCTTTGGGAATGGGGGAATGGGCTATCAGTAGATGGCTGTCATCTTTTTCATGCCTCACACTGTCATTATTCTATCAGCCTTTAAAAATCCACTGGCAGTCACCCTCTAAATCAAACATCCCCGTTGACTCGTGTAACTGCCATGCAGTTTGAGTCTTCTTATTGTTTTGCAGCTTAAAGAGGCCGTAATGTAATGTGCTTTATTTATTTATTTATGGCCCTTTACAACAACCCACAGGTGACCAAAGTGCTTCACAAAATATCAACAATACAGACACACAGCTTTAACAGCACATAGTATAAAAACAATTTACTAAACATAGACCAGAGCATAAAAATACAAAGGAATAAGAAGTGTCACTTCACTACTGGGTATTAAAAGCTATTCTGAGTAAATGCCTTTTGAGTTAAGATTTGAAGAGGCCCAGGTCATTGATAACGGTGGGGAGCTTATTCCATAGCCTTTGGGCGGCAACTGAAAAGGCCCGGTCACCCCACTGTTTATATGGTGACCTGGTGGCAGGTCAGTCATGCATACTACAGTGGAGCAGATGGTGTAGCAGGGAGAGCACAGTTGTAATGACACTGTGTTGGTCGACAGAGTTTCCCCCTCAGGCCAGTCAGCTAATCAAACACTAATCAGCCTTTCTTCCACTCTGTTGGTTTGGTCTGTCTCTCCAACTCTACTGTTTCTTTTCTCTTCTCAGATTTTCTTCCCCATTTTGTCACAGTTTGCTCCTAATCTCTGGCTTATCCTATTACCATATTCTTTCTTTCTTGCCTCCTCTCACCTTATACGCTCTTTATAGACAAGGCCATGTCTGATCACTCTGAGGAGAAAGTGTTATGGTCCTTCACTTTGTGCTTTAAATCCCCAGTCATCTCTCAGCCTGTGGCTGGTCTGATCCTCTGTCTGGGCTGTCTGTTGCTGCGATTAAAGTCTGACTGGGTTAGGAAAATCACTGCAGCGCCTGGCCAAGCGTGCATGGTTGCCTGTAAAGCTTTCACAGCTTAAAACTGTCCACAGCAGTATATGACTGCCAGTAGAGTCAAAAGAATGTAATCATCTTTGTAAGAGGCTGCCATTTTTTTTAATGTAAGTCTGCACCACATGTGCAGCTGTTTAACCCCTCTGACTCTCCAGTCCACACAAACATGTGGTTAATCTCATGGTCTTGTGTGAGTTCGACAGCAGCTCACAATGAATAAGCCTCAGTAACACGCTGATTTATTCAGCAGGGTTAAGATGCAGGGGCTACAAGTAATTTTCCAAGTGGCAGGACTGAGAACACACCCCCAGTTAATCATTGTCCCCTAGTGGCACGTGTTTCCTTGTCGCTGAAGATTGATCTTTATTGATTGTTGACTTAATAGAAATAGAAATGACTTGATATTTGAATCATCTTCTATATCTAATTCATATGTACCGATTTACAGTGCCTTTTAATTAAATTAAATGACTGCCTATTGTGAATGGTTGCAGTGACAAACATTGTGTTAGTGTTACTGTCCTCATTTACAGCAGTTGCTGTCAGAAAAAGACTTTAAAAACCCTCATCAGAATGCATTGAACATTACTGACTAAAAATTCACTGTCTGCTATATTTGCATGGATCTTTGATTTTCATTTATGAAGATTGATTTTTTTATATATATAATAGCTCATGTTATTGATGAATTGTAACAGCTTAAGTGTGATTGTGCATGGGTGGATTTGGCTGAAAGAGGAGCTACACACACAGACACACACGCACAGGCACACACACTCATTTCTATCAATCAAAAATATTGTTTGCTGCCAAATTAACATGGTTTCTTAGATGTAATATTTGATCATAGTAAAATCTCCTATAAAGACCCTGTAGTTCCTTGTTTTTTTTACTGATTGTTTGCCAGTTTGACCTTCCACCTGTCTACTGAACAATAGTTAAATCCTGATGAGACAGGCGTAACCCCATTGACCTTCAGAGGGGAAAGGTCTGAGAGTGGTAAAGGCTGGACAGACCCCATACGAGGGCCTTTGTCTTTAAATGTCACCAACTCAAGGCAAACGGAAAAAGCAGATCTGTGTCATTAACTCTGGCAGAATCTCCTCCTGGGACTATTGTCTTGCTAACAAATACTGTACATAGCCTGTTATTCCTGTGAGTCAGTCGTGGTGTGTTTACCTCAGCTCAACCTTATCGCGTCTTCATGTACTATATTGGCATAATTTATCAGCTTATCTTCCCACGAGGAGCTCCCACAATCTCCTGCCTTCTATAGATATCAGCAGCAGCGATTGTGCTGTGTGTTGTTGTTGGGATGAATTATGTGTGTGTTCTAAGTATTCAGCCCTTTTATTTTGACCTGAAAAGTTGTAACAATGTGGAAACAAAAGGCCACGAGTCGAGGCCCTCCTCTGTGAGTGGGTGCTGTTGATTATTTATAATTGTGTGTGCACTTGTTGTGACCATCAAAGCAGCTAAAGATCTGTTCTCTGTTTCTGAATTTCAGTTTGCTGTTACATTTTGTTTTGAAAATAATCAACAGAATTAATCAATAATTAAAAATCATTTTTGTCAGTTGCAGCCTTTCAAAAATCTCCTTCAAGAACTAATCCAACAGCATATGCTCTGAGCCAAGGTGGATGTCTGATGAAGGACAATGCAGCGTCTATATATCCAGACAGTCAACATGCCTCCCATAGCTGCTTCCTGTTATATTTTTATTCAGGAGAGCTTAGGTAAGAGGAAATGAGTCTATCCTGGTTTGCCATCTTGTCTGGCTGACTGGACAGACAGGTACACTATCTATAAGCAGGTCCTGACTCGTCCCTCTGGGTTGTTCCTGCCTTATATCTCCATCTTTGGATCTTCAGACTCTGTCCTCCCCCGCTCTCATTTTCACTTTCATTCACACACAAATGTGCCACCATCCAAACTTCTCCAGGTTGCCAGAGCTTTCTTCTTGGAGCTGCTCTGTTCACTAGAAACCCACAACTGAGAATCTGTTTAATCTAAGACAGGACTGTGGTCCTGCTGGGGCCCAGAGGTAATGACAGGGGAAGTGTCACCTGCTCAGGTGTCAGAGTTTATCCCTGCTTTTCATTTTTTACCTGCACTCAGCAGGCCAAAGGGCATCATAAAACACCACATTCCTGCTCTGGAATGTCTTTGATTGCTTGCCAATCTCTACATAGTGCATCTCTGATTGGCAAGATGCTTTATTAGCTTGGATTCTTGTGTGCCCACCCATTGGTGCCAGCTTAAGGAAGTCCAGACACCTCCCTTCCTCCTCTCAGCTCCATGGCCTGTATCGCAACTGAGAAGAAATGAGTTGTCCCCTCTCTGGTGATGGAGCACAGAACAATGTCCTCTTTTGTCTTCTACTTTCGATGTGTTCGAAATATTATGCAACTTAATACGATGCAGAGTTTGTCCAACAGCAGAGCTTCAGGGAGTCTTACAGTCAGGATATTGTCCAGGCTGTCCACACTGAGACACCCCCAACCCCCCCCCCCCCACTCCAATTTCAATTAAAGTAGCTTTTTTGGCATTAACAAAGATGTGTTGTTGCCAAAGCGTTTCATGGTCACATTCTGCATGTCTACAATTTTATCACGTTTTCCATATAGTACTTATTCACATTATACCGCAAACATGTCCCATATGCACAGTTCTTTGGTGAGATTGTGACAGTGATTATGACAGTAAGTGATTGTGAATCTCTCAGGTTTGTGTCAGACAGATATATATTCAGCAGTGAGAACAGCTGCTCTCCCAGCACCAAGCACAATCTCTGTTTTTTTTTTCAGGGGTAAATGTCAGAGAAGTTTTTTTTTCTTTATAAATTCTACATAATATGAGGAATTTCACAGTGAAGGAGAAAATGCAACTCTGTTTCCACCTCCCCTGATGGCAGTGACCACATATACCATCTTTTGTGGGGAGCCATGCTTTACTGTGTCTGCTGTTGGTCACTGAGCCTGTATTTGATCAGGATCAGCCTATGCTTGAGATTTTCTCTTTCTTGCTTCCTCTTCATCGCGGGTGTAAGAAAATATTGATGCACCAACATATCACAATATTTTTTTTGAAGGTCTGTATCAGTGTGGACATATTCTTGTGTATGTCCAGTGGTTTTGTATTGTATTTAAGCCTCCAACCACTAGTTGGCAGCCATATTTTAGCCATTTATCTCTGCAAAGAAACAGTTTATTGTTTACACATAGATTTTTGAGTTTTGAGTTTTTTCTAGACTCCTGTGCAGGAGAAAATCACAATATACAGTAGCACATTGTTTATAGTATCCCTACGTATATATATCACAATATATTGTATCATCACTAGGGCTAAAACATTTATTAGTCATCAACTATCTTGATCAATCGGTTTGAGTGTTAAACAATTAAAACAAGTTTTCTGATTTTCAGCTTCTTAAATGTGAATCTTTTCCGGTTTCTTTGCTCTATATATAAAAAATAAATCATTATAACTGAAGCATTGTGGTTTGAGGACAAAACAAGACATTTGAGAACATAATTTCCATGTAAAAACAAAAAAGATCAACATTTCCTGACATTTATGGACAAAAGGATTATTCAATTAATCGAGAAAGTATTTGAGAGTAATTGATTACTAAAATAATCGTTAGTTGCAGCCCTGATCATCACCCCTGTATCAGGATAGGTATCGTACCATCAGCTTCTTGCCAGTGGACAGCCCTATCCTTCCTCGTCTGTGCCGTCTTTATTTTTCCATCCCTCATGCTTCTTTTTCAACGCTGCTTGTCTTTTAACCCAAGCCCGATTATTGTCTTCTTTTCTACAAGCAAACAAGACACACTGAGCTGTTGTTCTTTTGTCAGGTGAAGCCGCCTCTCATGTGTCAGTGAAGGGTTTGGATTGACCGCCTCAAAGTCGGTTCACATGCGGGCCTTTTGTTTCGGGAACTGGGAGAACAAGTCCAACCTCGCTGGTACCTCATCGGTCTCATAGTGCACAATAAGATAAACAGGTGAGGAGGGGAAGAGGAAGAAAAACAGGAGGGAGTATGAGCAGGAAAGTACCAGGATTCTCTCCAGGGAGTTGAGATTGACTGTGCACAATACTTTGTGATTTTCCCCCAGTTTCTTTTATCAAACAAACGGGTAAATCCCCCGTTAGCCTGCTTTCTCTTGTGAAACGGTTCTCACACACAGCTTTAAATCAGCTTAGTCCTCTACTTAGATCAGTTCAAAGTCATCTTGTTGTGGCCTTCAGGACAGTGGTTAAGAGCAGGCAGCTCCCTCCCATCCACACACCTCCCGTCTGTCATCACAGTCTGAGAAACAGGAAGTCATGTGGTATGATAATCAGTAGCCTGAGCATGAGAGAAACAGAGTGAGCATGGGATCAGGTTGAGAGAAGTGAAATCTCAGGTGAACAAAACAGGTAAACAATTTCTTTCTTCCTTGCATTTCAGTTCAATTTAAATGATTCTTTTATTCGGTGACAGTCAGGCTTTTACTTTCTTAGAAAATAAAAGTCCTTGATGATACTGAAAATATCTACACTCCGCAGTGACGTATGTGATGCTGGGCTTTGGACCAAAGGAAGAATGTGTCTCTTAACAGTGTGTATATTTTATACAATCCTGAGATTGTTACTACTGGGAAAGTTTGACTTATTTACATGTTAGCAGTCTCAACATGCTCAGGAGTCATGCTGTGATTTCAGCCAGCAGTGTCAAAGAACAGCTTAAGCTGCAGCGAAAGGTGAAAAGCAACATGGTGGTTAATTGCTCAGCCCACAAGACATGCTCATTTGCTGCGGAGCGGCTTCAGAATAGCTCACTTTTCAATGAAGTTGATGACGTCACACTGAGCTGCAGCGTCAGCCTCCTCATTCTCTTTCAGTACAGAACAAATATGCTTAAACTATTGAATGTCACAAAGGGAGCCACACTGTGCTTAAACAATATATATAGACACACGGAAGGATTATTTGCTCAGCTGGGAGGTGCATCTTAAACCTTAAAACCTTTTCATATTTGTTTTTATCTTTTAATAATCACTGGTCTCTCACTTACTGGCATTTTTGAGAGTTTACACTATCCAACTTATCTGTGCGGCTTGAATATACAATATTGCGACATGCCCAAGGTGAAAATCTCCTTGTGTTTATGTATCGCTGCTGCCTCTTCTTACATTGTTGTTATTATAAACTCTGTGCAGCAAAGTTTGTGGCTCAGCTGGCCGAACACAGTGTTTTACAGTGATTTCCACACAGAAGTTCCCATTGCGGTGCCTCTCAACACAGACAAACGACAAACACGACTTTATTTATAGTGAAACTCAGCGGGAGGAAAAAAAAAGTGCTGATCATCTGACTCTGCATCACTTTGTGTCAGCATCAGTGTTTTGTTTACTGCCTGACATGTGGGCTGCTCAGCTCGTCTTCTGCTGTTACGCAGCAGAGGAGAGAGCCAGGGAAAAGCTGCTGGGTTCCGTGGCAGTTTACCTGTGATATTTAGGTCTAAACTGTGAAGCTTAATTTAAAAATAGATAATACAAAACATTTCTGCCTTTAAATATCTAAAAGTGACAGGATTGATGTGTACTTTCATTAGCTGAAATGTTTCCAAAATTCTTTGAATCTTATTCAAGGTAACAGACCATTTTTGTTTCGTTTATCGTTTAATGACATCATCAACTTTACCTGTTTTTTGCTTCTTTTTGGAGCAAACCTTTCTGTGAAACATCAGTGTGACGAAGAAAATATTTGGTTACCTAGATTGTCGTTTTTGTATATGCATATTTGGGGTCACAAGGTCAAGGGCCTTTCTGTGTGGAGTTTGCATGTTTTCCCCGTGAGCCTGTGGGTTTAAGTGGACATTCTAAATTGGCCACAGGTGTGAGTGTGAGAGTGAATGGTTGTCTTTGTGTGTAGGCCCTGTAATAGACTTACGACCTGTCCAGAGTGTGACCCCGCCTTTTGTCCTGTGTCAGCTGGGATTGGCTTCAGGCCCCCGCAACCCTCATGTAGAGGATAAAGCAGCAGGCATTACTCAATGAGTGAGTTAGAGTGTGCATATTTGTCAGTAATAGACATGACTACCCTGTTTGCTGTGCATTCTGCAGCCAAAGCTCCCAGAGCAACAACTGCCATGATCCCACGCTGCTTCCTGATGTCATCAAACTAGGTGTTTTGTTACTGTTTTTATCAGAAGACCCCTATTAGCAGAGTATAGCATAGTGTGCATTTTAACAGTCATGCTGCGGGTCGTGTCATAAGTATGTATCATGCCCTTCCCTGCAGCCGCTCAGTAGATGTGGTTCAAGTGTGGGTCGATGTGGGAACTTCTCGATGTCTATCGCTGTGATCACAGAACAGTGACTCCTACATGAACCGCTTTAGGAAACAAAGAAGCCACAGAGAAAAGAGAAGGAGAGGCTCTGCTGCCTCCCCTGTTGCTGTAATTAATTCAATAACATCCAAGCTCTCCCATGCTTTTGTCTCTCTCAGCTCAATTTAACACTGTGTGGGCCTCCCACATTTATTATGGTAAAATTGTCAGTTATTAAATGTCTAACATTACCGACATACTGTAGTTCTCATGGGAACGAAGGTGCTGCAGGTAATAGACCTGACCCACAACACTCCAGGGCCTGGAGCAGACCAGGGATGAACCCCTTCATCCATATCAGTGTTATATGGCTTATGTTAAGGCACAGCAATAATTACCCAGTGAGAAATGTAGGGAATGTGAGTTTGTTTCCTCACATTGCCCTCTCCCTTTACATTCCTCGGCTCTGCAGTGAACACGACTCTGCTGATAGCAGCCGTTGGCAAACACTGCACAGACTGGCTTGTTAACGAGGTGGACAGAAACCAAATAGAGAGCTTGAACTCGAATAAGGAGAAGGTGAAATGAATAACTTGTTACTTCAGGAAATAGTTTGGTATTATTGTGTTTTTGTGCTGTTGTTGATTTCCTGGGTGACTAAAGGTGAACGAGTGTAGTGTGCATATGTACGTGTGTGTTAAGTGAAGGGCACATGGATGTCAATGTCAGTCATCCACGTGCTGCAAGCACCAATGTAAGACATACATACACACACAAACTTATTTTTATCCCTTAGTGGGGACACTACATAGACATAATGCATTCCCTAGCCCCTCACCCTAACCCCTAAACTAAACCCTAACCCTAATCTAAACCCAAATCTAACCCTGACTCTAAAACCATGTCTGAGTTCTGAAAGGCACTTTATTTGTGGGGCTTAGACAGAATGTCCCCACAAGGTCACAAAGATTGTTTGTGTACTCACACACAAACCTGTTTTTATATCTTAGTGAGGACACATCATAGACTATGCATTCCATAGCCCCTTGCCCTACCCTTAACCACCACAACTAAGGCCCCCTTTACACGTGGCATTAGAATGTGTTTTCTGTGATCAGATAGTGATCGGATAGTGCTTTACCACGTTTTATAAAAAAGTCCCCACAAAGATAGGTTTTTACATTTTTTTGGACCTCACAAAGCTATAAATACAAGCACGCACACACACACAGAGGTTGAACTTGTATCCGTGCAGAAGGATCAAGGTGAGCATTCATCATCTAATTAAACTTTGGGATTATGCAATCAGGTGCTTTTTTGTGTGTTGTAAATCAAGATTTTTTAATACCTAAAACATAACAGATTCTTCATACTGCTTGAATAGAACCCAGACAAGGCTGCTGTTAAACGAATTCCATCATAAATAAACCTGATACATTTTCGAGGTAGAGGTAACATATTGAACACCCTCCCTTGAGTGTTGTCTCCGCACAGTGAAGCAGCCTCACATAACTACAACTCAAATCCAGATCAATAAGGTCCCATTATACACCAGTGCAACCAGTCACCCTAGATAACCCCAGCAGTAGGACTACTGTAGCTGCAGCCCGTAATTGAATTGTGTGCAGAAATACAATACTGTAAAGTCAGCAGTAAAGGCCAAGGCACACTGCCATCAATAGCCAACGGATGCAAAGTGAGGAACCCCGCCTCAGCTGGTCCGCCCCAGAGGAAGTGGTGACAAATGATTTAGTGGAGTGAGTCCTGAGGAAAGCCAGTTGTCATGGTCAGGACCGGGAGACAATTAAACCTGTTCATAAATGTAAAACCTGTGGTAACGACACATCTTCTTAAGTTACAATTTTTATTAACGTTGTGCAATGTTTGTCTCAAGTCCTTCCCTCTGTGTCAGTTTCTGTGGAATAATTTAGTACATGTTCAGATTGTGTCATCTAGCTGCTCAGAATGGAGAGCTGTTTGCAGAGACCAACTTAAATCCCTTCACAGATTATTGCTACAAGATAGTGATGGGAACAAAAGTTCTTTTAGGTGTACTGAATCTTTCGAATCCGTTCATTAAAAGGATTTGTTCGCTGAATCGTTCACTTCCTCCTGCATGACTGGAGCACAGACTATGTCTGACTCACTCGCTAAACTGATGCACAGCTGAACGGGTTGTGATTCAGCTCACTATCGCCAGCCGTCGGCAGTGCTGTCGCTAAATACACCAGACTCCACTTAAATGATTTTATGAGAGATTTTATGAATTTCCTTAATAAATATTGAAGATTAACACATATTTTCAGGGGGTTTGATTCTTTTAAAGTGATCTACAGTTCGGCAACAATCGGCATCGTTTCTGGATTTGCTGAGGCTGATTCTGACAGTTTCACTCAGGTTTTAAGTTCAGTCACTGAACTGGTACGTGGCGTGCGTGCGCTGCTGATTCTTTCAGTACGTAAGTGAACGAATCAGCTGATGAACCCGTTCATGTACCGTTTCCTTACAATGACCGGATCTGTCTCAGTCTGCGGTTTTTGTCCTATTGTAGGTTTCAACAAACTATGAAAGGTGGCGAGATCAGAGTTCTGCACTTATAAATATAATTCAATCTTGCATTAAATAACCACAGAAACATTTGCCTGTGAACTGTGTATGCTGTTCATTATCATAAATATGATAACAGCCATTTCTTAAGATTATATAATGAAAAAGTACATAGCAACTGTATGGTCCATTTGTTGCTCTACAAATACAGATTTAGACTAAGTAAATTATGATTTATTTGACCTGCAAACTGCCCCAACTATAGTACCACCTGCAAACTTTAATCATATAAGTGTTTGCAAATAATTCCCAACTTTCATGTCCAGCTCTCAATTGCACTCAGGCATAAGAGAGCAGCTTATAATGAATAGCCCACATGCACTAATCTTTATGTCTATTTATGTACATATAATACATCTCCAAATGTGCCCACTGTAAACATTTTTTTGACAGCAGCGGATACGATTGACAAAGATGCAAATAGGTTATAATGATGAAACTGTGGTGTTGCAGAGGTTTGTTGTGCTCCCAAAGCAATAATTGGTACAATTTATTTCATTCATTGCCTGCTCCTTTATCCTCCATATGAGGGTTGCGCGGCCACTGGAGCCAATCCCAGCCGACATGGGGTGAAATGTGGGGTACGGCCGGGACAGGGATTCAGCGAACGAAGGCCAACAAACAAAGACGAACAACCGTTCACTCTCATACTCACACCTATGGTCAATTCAGAGTGTCCAGTTAACCTCTGCATGTTTTTGGACTGTGAGGGGAAACTAGAATACCCAGAGAAAATCAACAGTGCTGCATTGCATGGCATGAATTGTTATATTTTAAATTTTAATATTAAGTACTGTAGCTGATCTCAGTCTGGCTTAATAGATAGCGAAAAGTCTGATAAAAGCACTTGTCTGAATGGTTCAAAATAACCACATTTGGCGATGGGCAGTTTTCACTGGACAGAACTTTCTGAATAAAATGTCTGTGTCTGCTCTTAACTGTCTGTGTCCTCAATTGCGCCAGCGACTATGAGCTAATTAGCCCTTTGACCTCTGTAAAGACAGAAGTGTTTGTCGTCAATGGAGACTGTGTGAGACTGAACACTGCTCCTTCAGCTTGAATGATGAGCAATATTTCACAGAGAGGCCACTTGTCATCTTCCACGTCGTGAAAAGAAAGTGGACCTTTTTGACTGCTGTTCCATTCAGAGAAGTCTGACCAAACGTGCGCTGGCAGAATTCACATACTGTATGTAGTAAACATGAGATACAAACTGCACTGAGATGTAAAGAAGGAACATGCTTTTCAACATCTGGCCTCCGGCAAATATCCACGGAGTGAAGAGGAATGAGTTCTTTCTGCGTGATTGTCTCCCATCAATAATGAATAACCTGTTAACAATTAGAGGCTGCTGCCTTACGCTCATCTGCTGTCATGCCCCACAGTCAGACACACTCATCTCATACTCACTCGTAACATGTATGTAATAGTCAATCACAGAGTGGAGTTCCAGCCTCTGGCACAGCTCACCATCCTGCTGCTGACAACTTAGACCAACACAATCATATCTGAGAAGTTACTCTGAGTTGTACATTTATTTCTGTGGATATTATAAAGAAGAAATATAGAAGAAATAAACAGCCCACAACATGACTCAGTTGCTACTTTTTTTTTTACTTTTTTACACTCTGTGCTTAACAAAGTTATGAATTTGAATCTTTGGATAGTGTGTGTGTGAATCAGACTGATCATCCTTAGTTTTTTTGTCATAGTTACAACAGATCACAAGACAGGTAAACACTGCCTGACCTCATTCACTCTTCTTCTACCGCTTTATCCTCCACATGAGGGTCGCAGGGGGCGCTGGTGCCTAATCCTGGCTGACATATATGGCAACAGGCAGGGAACACCCTGGACAGATTGCCAGTCCATCACAGGGCCACATAGAGACAAACAACCATCCGCTCACACATTCACACCTATGGGCAATTTAGAGTGTCCAATTGGCCTAATCCCCAAATCTGCATGTGTTTGGACTGTGGGAAGAAGCCAAAGAACTTAGAGAAACCCCACGCACACATGGGGATAACATGCAAACTCCACGCAGTAAAGGCCCTTGTTTCGTCTTCTTGCTGCAAAGGCAAGAGTGCTTACTACTACACCAACTCTGTGGCACAACATTGCAACTAAACATCAAAATTCACGTCTTGTTTATAGAAAGTGTCCAATATGCAGGACTGAGAGGATATCAGTGTGGGAGTTACATATAAAACTGCACGTCTCTGTAGAGCAGACTGAGTAATGCTAGTGGATGATTTGGTAATCTCTCCATAGTGTTTTACACAACGAACAGCTGTGGAACCCAGCAAGCACAGCTTTGATAGAGCTTACATAACGTGACAGAGTGTGCGCTGTGTGGGAGTTTTAGCTGTAACCTGCAAAGTTACCCAACAAATGTGAACAAACTTTGATCACAGAGCAGGGGAAGAGAGAATAGTGAGGGAAGAGGTCACAGGATCTGGTGCTTGGAGCTGTGCTTCCTGCTTTTTCGGGTCCGTGTTTAGTGACACACTACTGCGAGTTTGTGTCCGTGGGAGTTTTTGCTTAATGCACGAGGAACTGACGAGCCCGAGCTTGTGTTGTAAGCATCTATGGAATTTGGCTCCCCTGTTCTTGTCTCCCGTGTCTCAGTCCCAGTGCTGACCCGCGTGTCTCCGGGGTTTTGAAATGTCCTCAGACTCTTCACACTCAGGCTTCTCCTTGAAAGCTTTGTTTTGCCCACAGGACCGCTGATTACAATATTCAAGGGGAGAGTGTTGTTGAAAAACCCTCCTCTTGAAGGCTGTAATTTTAGTTTTCTTTGTGATTGTAAAGTGGGGGTTGTACGGTTTTTGAGATGAGTTAGGAGCAAATCATCCTGAGAAGATTTTAACAGCCCAGAGAGAGAAAAAGAGAGAGAGATTCACGGCTCTCAGCTGCCATTTCTTGTAGTGGTGTAATTAAGAAAAATATAATTTTTACTTATACACTAACATTACCTGATTGCATATCCTAAACTAAGAAAAACATTAATAAAATCATCAGTACTGATATTTTTTGGTTTGGGAATTTCAGTGTGAAGTATCACCATTTCCCACACTCAATATATAATAAACTATCTTCTGTCATGATTATTGTTATTATTATTAATCATTTCTTTGTGTTTCCAGTTTTATTTTGGTAACCCTTGTTTTATTTCTTTTCATTTACTGTCAAGTTTCCCGCTTCTGTGACTGCCCGCTCCACTCTAACGTCTTTCACCTGTGTCTCGTTGTCTTCCCTCCTCCCTGTGCTTATATAGTCAGTGTCTCGTCATCATCATTCTTTGCCAGATCTTCTTTGTTTTGTGCATTGGGTTTTTCTTGCGTTTTTGGATTTTTTTTTTAGCTGCTTTGGGCTGATTTCTTGTGTATTGTGTATCGCTTTTCTGATTAAACCACTGAACTGATTCCTTGTTGTCAAGTCTGCCACCAGAGTCCTATCTGAGTCTACCCTGATATCTTAAAAGTTGAAATCAAACTATACCGATGCTCACATGCGTCCTGCATCCTGACTGTGTTTACTGACCAGATATGGTCAACAAATAGTTAATTTTAATCTATAAAATAAATAACTTTACTTGCCAAGCCACCACAAACATGGACACACACGCCGGTGCAGCAGCTGCATTACATGTGTAGGTATACAGGGAGAAGTGAGTTTCATGTGTTCGTCTGTATCTGCACAGTGCACCACTTTGATACACTGCTGTAGGATCAAACATTTATATGTTTTGATGAAAGTTTGCTGCTTTTGAAAAAGCTTGTCCCCACTTTGAAAGAAGTATAAATCAGAGCACTTTTCAATTAGACCATAGCTGTAGAAGGTTGGTAGGAAGCATGGCTTTGATCCGTGTGTGTGTGTGTGAGAGAGAGATTTAAGGAGGTGTGTTGTGTTTCAGGTCCTCTTGGCGAGCCAGGGATGGGCTTTAAATCTTGCTGCGTCTCCTGGTTTACTCAGGCCCATAAACTAGAATGCAATTATGGAAAACAACTGGATGCAAGATTTCTTCAGTCCTGAGAGATTTGTGGCCGCAGCTTACCAAAAAGGAGTAGTGTTGCCTAACCCACCTTCACCTCAATCTCAGCTTCCCATCAAACATTGATTGACCTCTCGTGTCTTTGGCTGATACAAGACAAAAATGGAGTAAAAACCCATGTATAAAAGAATACTCTGTCAGACCTTGGCCCATGGTTATCTGCTATGACACGCTCGCAGCATGATTTATTCATAATATATCATTCATATATATATATACATATATACAACACGACCTACAATAACTCATATCCGTCATGTCGTACTCTAACACGGGATAAATTAAGTTGGTCAGACTTCCTGAATGGAAGCACCAGAGTCGTTACACTTGTTTAAAGAATGTTGTGTTATACTTGGTCATATTCATCACCAATGTTCATTCAATAGGTTTCTTTCCTCAGTCTAACTTCAACCTGCATTATATTGGCTTATTAGGAGCCGGATGCTTTAGTGGAAAGTTTTGCACTAGAACCTCATGAATATAAACATGAGCAGCTTGGGCTGCTTTGATCTGGGCCTGGCTAAGAGCCATGAGTGAAGTAGGCTGGAGCTGCCTTTGCACAACTCTCTTTGCCTATTTTAACCATTTGCATAACTGTCACTCCAGCAGTGCAAAGCTCTCAATAAACATGTATTATAGTAGAAAGAAAAGGGGACGCCAGAGTATCGCTGCAGGAGTCTGTTTGCATCAGATAGTTGTGTGTGACCGTGAGGGGGATAAATTGCTTTAAGGTAGCGTGCGTGTCACGAGTGTGTGCACGGCCCAGTCATTAGTTGTGATGAGGCACAGGTTTGACTCCCCATGCGACCATGCGTCTGCCAAGGCATTTTCCATCAACCTCCTGGGTTTTTGCACGTTTCTTCCATCAAATGAAGAAGCACACAATGAACATGTCACTGAAAACAGATTCAGAACCTTTTTTATACCTTATACATATATATATATATCACCATATATCAGTCCACACTGAGTGTCTTTGTTTTCCTTTAACTTTCTGTTAAGTTGTTTCTTTGTGCCATCACAATAGACAACAGCAGGGAGAGGTTTGAAAACTCATCTTGATGGTGCACTTACGTTCTCTCTAGCAACATTCCTGCAAAGGCAAATAGTTCTCAGACACATAATCTTTTACTGCATTCATTATCACGTATTGCCGATCTTTTAGGTTGACTCTTGTTTCAACATACCTGTACAGTAAAGCGTTTTTTTGACAGCCATACATCTCAAATATCAGATGTCATTGGATGAGTTATTTTAATGCACCAAGTAGGGAAGTGCATTGCTGCTTAAAATAAACTTTGTGATGAATTGCTCTCTTGACTATGACTGTGTGTTTTCAGGCAGACTGTCTGCACTGTTGATTGCAGGTGATCAAAGGCATAACCAACTATTATCTGCATGGGTTACTTAGTTTGTGGCATTACTTTCAAATTGAGGTCCATCATTTCACAATCACCCTGTAATGTCATGGTGTAGAACTCCTCGATAGCATTAGAAAAACCTCTCCATAGTTCACTGCAGCACGAGTGAATGCAATAATTTAGGCACCAATTTTGAAGTTCTTCTTTGCTGTGTTGAAAGTGCCTCAAAATACCATCTGAAATCTGACTCATGCAGCCAGAGTGTTCAGACTGAGACCTACTGTACCTGTGTTTCACACAGCTCCAACTGTGGAAGTGAAATTTGACTTTCGAAAATAAATCCAGATTGAATCCGTATACGCACAAAATTAAAAAATTAAATCCTTTTCTTTTCAAGGCCGATCTGAAGCTGGTTTATTTTCAATAAAGTACAATAAGTCTAATCTGAAAGGAATAGTTGCATAGGCACAAATTACTCTTAGATCTGTGGTATGCTGGTGGTTCTTTAAAATTGCTTGATAATAGGCTAAAATAAGCCCACCATCTGGTACAGCCCTTTAAATTCTACCTGTTCCTTGGGTGCCACATAAGATTACTAAGGACAAAAGGATTTTCCCCCGTGGGTCCTGTTTATGGTCTGAAAGATTGCAGAGTGTTTGTGTGTTTTATGGTCTTGAGAATTTTATGGCCACTGGGGCTGCTTATGCACGGGAAGAGAGAGGGTCAGAGGGGTGAAATCAATAGTGAGCCTTAATGAGGTTGTCTGAAAAAGAAGGAAGAGAAGGGTATGTGTGGGTGAACTGAAAAACGAGAGCAGTGTGGAGGTTGCAGTGAGACTAGTAGCTGTGAGGAGCCGAAGATGCTCAAACTCAAACTCCCAAAACAATGCTGCCTCTGAGGTAGGCGTTGGGGTTAACTTTGTGACCGACTCAGTTTTGTGTGGTTACTTTTACAGGATGTTGCTGTCTTGACTGACAGTGAATATAACACACAGACATTAGGTCTATTTAAAATAGATTCTCTGAAAACATACTCTGTGTGATCAGTACACTACATTGGATACATGAGATTTCCATAAGATGCAGGAAATGCAAACTAAGTGAGCTGGTGCCACAGCCCTTCGTTGAATTGTCTATAAATTATATTGAAAACTAAAAGCCCCTAGAAACTTTGTTGTATCAGGGTTATGTAACGGGCTTATAATGTGCCATATGTTTCCCTAAGCTGAAAGAAAAGAACATGGTCCTCATAGAGAACAAGGTTCGTGTCATTCCGTCCTGAAGTGTTTTAATTTTCTGTTGGGACAAGCTTAACATTAGATTCTAAGGCAAGACTGAATCTGTAGCAAGTGCATCATGAAATTAAATGAAAAACTTTTTCATATTGCTCTGGGATTTGTCCTCTCTGTAAAAGGCTTTCACTGTTGTCCTATAAGTAGGTTTGCACGGGGTCAGTTTTTCTGTGTGAGTTTATTTATTTTGTAGAGCTGTGCTGCCGTTATTGTAGCTGTGCTTGGAGACAGCTGTCTGCCTGCTCAGGGAAACACAGCTGATGAAACATCCGTCACCTCACAGTGATCCTCCAGAGATCTACATCCAATCAGAGGGGTAAAGGGGCAAGAAGGTGGAGTTTGTCTCAGTAAGAGGAAACAAACACGTCTTCATTTGTTGCTACAAGGATATCACTGCTTTGGGATGACAGTGTCAGTGGCTTTGCATGAGGTCTTGGGTTCAATCCCCCAGCATTTATCATCTTTGAGAGGGTGACTGATGATGACGGGGGCTGTCATTTGGAATGAAAGTGATTTTAAGCTGCAGTTTGTCCACTTTTGTGAATTTGTTGTTTTTGGTCTGACTCTGTTTGGTCTTTGTGAACAGAAACAATGTTATATTGTTTGTCCGCTGAGTACTTCATCTATCAAGCAATACTATCAGACCTGACTAAGGCAGCGCTTGTGTGTATACAGCAGCAGCGCAGGGTCAGATGGGGACAAGAAGCATGTATTCTGTCAATCTGCTGCACAACCATATTTTCTGAGCAGTATAATTTACTTCTTAAACTTTTTTTGTTGGTACCTCTCTGTGCTTGCAGCTGTCTCACTTTACAAGCACAATGTTGCTGTTGTGCAGCGCTGGAATGTTGCTTGGCCACATGAGATCTAAACACCAGTAAACTGAGACAACACAGAGTTGAAAGGCCTTGACAATGGTTTTAATGTAACAGACATTTGCTTTTATTTAAATGTAAGGCACTCAAATTTTCAATGTAAAGGACATGCTAACATCAGGAGCATTATCTTGCTCATCATTATAAATTTGGTCGACCTTGCCTTTGAGCACTTAACTCATTCTGTACTTTTTCCTCTTTTGTACAGAGCACCTTACTCCCCCTCAGAGCCCTGTGACCAATGGCAACTTCAATCCAGACCCTTCCTCTGACCCGTGGCCCCAACAAAAACTTCCGTAACCCTTTCACAGCCCGGCCCCTCTCCTCCCGTTGTGGCATGGGAAGTGTTGGCAGTCTGGTGGAGAGGCCAGATGTGTCTCCATCCAAAAGCAGCCGTGCAGCTGTCCCCCAGGTGAGACCTAAACAGACCAGCGGCCTCCTGAAGAAAGGCATTACCCAGAGAGAGCTACTCAACTACCTCAACATCACCAGGTGAGGGCTGCTGTAAAGAAGCAGGTGCATTTGAAGGACATTTTACAGAGAGAACTTGGGCTCAGTTCACCCCCTGTCCTCTCAAACAGAAAGGAGCCTAAAGCAAACCCAGGCAGTGATGGCCAGAAGGACATTGCCACTGGCCTGAGCTCTGTCAGTGGCCATGAGGAGGACAACATGTACACTAAGGTCTACCATAAAGACGGCACTGAAGTTGATCTGACAAAGAACTCACTGCCAAGTGGGGGCAAGTATGAAAAGGTAAATGTTTTAGGTATAATTAATGTAATCCCAGTGTTTTCTAGAATTACCTCATTTGTTACTCACTAAATTAAACTCCATAGATGGCTGTAGATGAGGTAAAAAACTTCTTCAGTTTTACTCAGTTTACTTCAAGTCTCTTTTCAAATGTAAATCAAAATTACACCCCCGTTACCTTCCATTATCAGTGTGAGGAGGGCAGAGTTTAATTTACTGATTCAGGAACAGATGCAGATGACTGACTTCCCACTGGGTTCCCTTTAAAGGTGATATATCTATAACCAGTTTCTGGCTGTGACTGTGTTGAACTGATCAGCATCACATTTATGCACATTTATGCATCTCTGCAAACCAACACGCCCATAGACTGCTGCCTGCATAAATCAACCTTCAGCAGCACAGATTGAGAATTTGCCACCTGCTATGTTCTGAATTTATCGCTGCAATCAAATCCCACCTGTTTTGTAAGGGGAGGATGTGCATGTTTAAACTGTTCAAAACAGAAAATATAGCAGGTGGAACGTATTGATTTAATGGAAACATTGTGATATATTGCATCGCTCACTCTCCTTTGCCGTCAGTGGGGTCTTTCTTACCCCTTCTGTCTACCGTCTACAAATCAGTCTTCTCTTTCTTTTCCTTCTCCAGGCTCGATTCAGATCATCGGCTTTTAAGCCTGTCACCCCCAAAAACTTCAGCTCTATGCAGAACCTCTATCCATTTTCTAAGTCAGAAGATGTGGACCATGGCCTTTCCAACGGGCTGCACAGAGCATATGCCCATGTCCCTAAAGCTGTCTCCACCTCCTCTTCATCTTCCTCACCCTCACGTCATGGGGCACAGACATCCAGTGGTAACAAGGTACCTGAACGTTTGAGGCCTTGATCCGATTCATAATTATGATGCCCAGTTATTACCCCAGGACTGAAGATGAGTTGTGGGCCAGAATCACAACTGCTTATGATTCTGGATAAATCTTTTCTTGACTTAATTAATGTTGAAGTGATGAATAACTGCCTAAATGTGATTGCGTAGGCTCTCTCTTCGACGCGTGGGATGAGCCAGGAGGATGATAACCTGTCAGACTCGGGCCATAACTCTATGAGCAGCCTGCCGCCGTACCGTCCTCCCTTCCGCCCACACCTGGCTCACATCAGGTCGGCAGCAGTATTCTTTCCTTTATAGTCAAATGTGTTGCTGTAATTGTTTTTTGTATTGTATTTAAAAAACACATAATGACTGTGTGGGAAGTGATAATGGAAGAGAGAGCATATAATAAAGATATTTTATGTTTCCCTTTTTCTTTTTGTTTTGCTGCAGTGCATCTATGGGCCATATCAACACCATAGGCTCACTGGATCGTACCTCACTGGGTCCGAAGGCTGTAGGTTCAGAGGGTGTGGCTATAGGGGAAATGGCGTGTCGGAGCATGGCAACCCTGAGTCGTCTGACTCCGTTTGGAGGGGAGGCTCCACCTCCTTATGAATGGACACTCTCTCTGTCCGTAGAGGAAGTTGTAAGCATTGGGTGAATGGAAGGATGGACGTGAGGATGAGCAGGTCAGTACGGTGTTGAGACTCCATTTATTCATTCTGCTGTCCTGTCCAGGTGCGTGATCTGGAGGAGCGTCTGGTGGAGAAAGAACATGAGCTAAAACAGATGAAAAGAAACCTGGATGAGAGTGAGGGCGCTATCGCTCAGGTGAATCTCAGTTTCTTTGTCTGTTCCTCATCAAAGTTTGGATCCTTCCACGTCTCGCTTAAAGGCTGACCCCCATCTGCTCGCCTCATGCAGGTCTTTGAAGGGAAACAGCGTCTGTGGGAGCAAGAGGTAGAGGAGCTAAAGCACCTGTATGCAGCCAAGCTGCGTCAGGTTTCCCAGCATGCCCAGCGCTCCCAGCGCAGCCTGCAGTTGCAGTTGTTCAAGGCCCAGCAGGAGAAGAATCGACTGCAGGAGGAGCTTGACAGCCTGAAGAAGGAAAAGAGTCAGGAGGATGGAGCCAAAGCAAAGCGAACCAGTCCAACGCTGGAGGAGACACAGTGGGAGGTAAGGACTTACAGAGATCAGACTGTAACTGATTTCTTTTTCATGTTAAAGTGATTACAGCATGGATTGCAAAGTTTGTTCAAGTTTTTCCCCTTTCTATATCCAAAGTAAAAAAAGTTGTCTTCTAGTTGCAGATGAACTCCTGTTTTGAGGCCTTATGATTTGTGATTTGACCATCTTCAACTTACTGACAAACCTTTCCTCATCCTACTCTAGAGAACGCTTTGACATCTCAATAAAACCATGTAAAATAAACAAGACAGTAAAGTTAGTCATCGTTTGATTCTGTATCTGATATGAACTGATTGGTACACAAGTGAAATCCCATCGCTCCGTCCCCTATGCTCACTTTGAATGCATTTGATGGCAGTGATCTAACTCTGCCGTCTCAAGATCTTTGGGGGGGACTGGTAAAATGCTTTGCCGTTTGCTTGTCCCCAACTGTTTTGGCATCCCAAGGCACAACAGCTCTCCACCATCTTCACTTCTTATGAACACAAAGCGACAAGTTGCCTGGCATATTGCCAGGTATATACTGCTAGTTGGCTTCCTCATAAAATGGGGTTGTTGTCGTTTTGGGGTCGTTGCATGACAGAATTGAAGAAGAGCTGAAAATAATAATTGAGACCATTAATTCCTCAGGAAAATGTTTGCTGACGTTATAAATCAAGTGTGAACTAGGATCATTTTTTTATAGACTTCCATTCAGAGTTCTTTTTTGCAACCATTGGTGGCTATTCAATACATTTTTACTTCCTAGGTAAACTTGTTTTTCTTACATGGACCGTGCCCCTTTCCCATATTTTCTTGTTGCTCTGACTGTCAGGTTTGCCAAAAGTCAGGGGAGATTTCCCTGCTGAAGCAGCAGCTGAGAGACTCCCAGGCAGAAGTGACCCAGAAGCTGAGTGAGATCTTCCAGCTGAAGACGCAGCTCAGGGAGACTCGCCTGGAGCTGCGCAGCAGGGAGAGCCAGATAGATGCACTGAAGCTCGTCCTGCAGGGGACACAGTGTCACAGATCTCCTTCTCAGAATGCACGAGAAGATGGAAAAGGAGCTGAAGAGAATACGTCCACTGGGCCAACAGGTAGTTTGATGTGTCCGAGAGTCTCACGATTCAACTGTATGTGATTCCATATTGTATCACAATACGTTGCATCCTCAAGTTTCTATATTAATGCATAGCACATGGCTGTCGTTGCAGCCATTATGTATGTATTGTTTAATTGATTTATTTGGAACACTGGCTGGAGACTGGGCGGTCAGTGAGGAACACATAGTGTTTGACTGTATAGACATGCACAGCAAATGTTTCATTTGTACAAATGTTAACTTTATCAGTAACAAGCCTAAATGGAACACAAGTCTGTTGTATCTCATACTGATAGTATCTGAACTGAGAAGGTTCATGGACGTTGTGAAGGAGAACATGAGGACAGTTGCCAAAAGAAGAAGATAATTCATGCTGCGATGCCACAAACAAGACATTTGCTCACACATCACTATAACAATGATATTTTGAAACAAATAGTTAATGGAAATCTTGTTTCAAAGCCATCATAATTATTTCACATCTACATAAGCCTACATTAGTCAACATGATATGAATGGAAAACTGAGAATTACAGTGATTGAAGCAAGATTTTTATATTCCACAGATGTCTGTTTAATGGTATCCTAGTTCTAACTGGGTTTCTTATCAACACAGCAGGAACTCATCAGTTTTTTTGCTTTTTTTTGAGTTAGACTACTTACATCCTTGGACCCAGGATCAGGTTATTTGAGTAAACAGGTCAGGAGCAGAGTTCTGTGTTTATATATGTGCATGTCTTTTCAAAGCAGCCAACATCTTTCATTATATTTCCCCTACGGCATTACTGGACTGCAGTTGGAGTCATGTGAACCCCTGTGTTGCAGGAGGGTGTGCGGGGCCCACAGAGGAGCGTCTGCGTGCAGAGCTGCTGCTGGAGCGACGCCAGAGCGAGGCCCAGGCCATGGCTTTCGAGGAAGAGAGACACACATGGCAGACAGAAAAGGACAAGGTCATCCGCTACCAGAAGGAACTGCAGGCCAGCTACTTAGAGATGTACCGCCGCAATGAATTGTTGGAGAGGGAACTGCACCAGCTGAATGCAGGCAGAGAGCGAGGAGCAGGAGGAGCAGGGAGCAGAAATGGGACTTTGGAGAGAGAAGTGCCAGAGTTGAGGAGTGAGAGAGTAGGTGAAAAACACGAGGACAGACCGTCCTCTGGTTTGCCATGGATAGAGAGGATTGAATCATCTGAAATTTGAACGTGTCCAATTTGTTTGCAGTGCAAACTATTTTCTCCTTGAAGTATGGCAGCTATGGAAGAAAGTGTCAGAATGAGACAAGCAAAGAGTCAAAATAAAAGTCTGTCCTACCCATTTAAAATGATGGTCTTGTAAATCACATTTTACTTGCTGAGACAAAAGTGTGTGATGAGAATTCATTTTTACCGACCTCTAAAAGAAAATGGTTGATAATAAATACTGATAAGTAATAAAGGAATATACAGTGCTGTGCAAGATTTGTTTTAGCAATGCTATAATTACCCTACAGTATAATTATTTCTCAATCACTTAAATGGAACATGTCCAGAAACTACTCCTACACTTGAACAATAGCATTACGCTGGCTTTCTAAAAACCTGGAGAGGAAACCATAATTCATGTTACTGCTAAAACTTTATGTCAAAAAATATCTGCCGACACCAGGTTTATTCAAGACCCACTTGAGCATTATTTCCACGTGTTGCACTAGTTAAACTCATTGACAGCTTGCTTATATACAGTATAAGACCAACTTTCAATCACATCATTCCAATCCAAATGCCAGTGATCACAGGATTCGACAGACTTTTGGACCGAAAGTAAAAAAAACAGATAGAAAACGGATAAAACGACAACCTAAATTTCAAAATGAATTTCTTTTCTTTTCTTGGCAGAAATGGGCTTCCATAGATTCTGCCACTCTCTCTCCCCACACAACCTTGTTTATTTTTTTAATGCCACGATTCTGCAAAGACTATAACCCATAAGCTTGTACAGAAACACAGGAAAAAACTGTCTTGTGTATACTTGGCTGTAGAGCCAAAAATCTTAACCATCCTGCTCAAGACTTCAACCCAATTATACCTTTGTAAATGAAGAAAACTCTTTTTCTTCAATTGTGATGGTTTTGTGTTTATTTGGTTGTTAAATTTTGGTCTGGACTGCTGTATGTTTTTAATAAATGGTTCAAAGGGTTCTACTGTGGCCTGGGAAAATCTATATCCGTGTGTGCAGATAGTTCTGTATATCCAGGATTCACCTGGACTTGAGCTGCATCCCTGGGAGGATGAAAGCTCACTGGTGCCATGCTCCTATTACTAAATCTTTACCACGAAAAAAAAGAGGAAATGTTGGACTTGTTTTATCAGTTTCCTGTCGAGTGATATCAGTATATTTTGTAGATACTGTAGTTCTAGTGAGTGGCCTTCTGTCATTGTGTCCAAGCACACGGTTGTCCTAAATGGGGGCAATTAAATATCTCTTGATTGCAATGAAACATCAGCAAATGCAAATGATAAATGATGAACTGCTCTTCTTATTGGTGTGACTTTGTCCCCACACCAGTAAATGCATGACATAAGTGGACTCACTCTATTGTATTGTTTATTATTAATATATGAACAAACAAAAAAAAGCAGTCCTCAATTGCCACTTCGGTATACTGTGACGTCTGTTTTCTGGAACTGGAATGAAACTGTACATAATGTTTGTTTTGGATTCACAATAAACATTTATGATGTGGGGTAACAAGGGTTAAGTTAGTGCTTGGCTCAGCGACATGTATGGTGTGTAAATCACAGCTGCAGAAAACTGTTTTTGTATATTTTCCGGCTGTTGTAGAATTTAACTGCTAGGGGTGTAACTGATGGCATTGACCCTCTATATCTGTCTTCTCTGAAGGGGCTTAAAATCTCCACAAAACATGCCAATAAAACCCAAGGACAGGAGCTTTATGACACAGGGAACAACAGAGCAGCAGAGGCTTTTGGGACTAATGTGGTTTTTAGAGGTTTAGCCTTGGATCCTTATCTGTGCCTCTCCCTGCTCTACCTCAGCCAGCTCTTACATACCACCTCCTGCTGTATAGACAGCAGTGGGATGGGTCGTCAGCTGAGATGGAAACAGGAGGATCCCTGTTTGCTTAAGAAAATAAGCACTTCTATGGAAACCATTGTACTGCATGTACACAGAGCCAATGGCATATTGGCAGGAATATAAAGTTAGATTTAAAACACTGTCAAATCTGTTGTGTTTATAGGAATGTTCTCTATAGACCAGACACTGTTTATGTAAAAAGTGTGAAGCCTGAGAAAACAACATAAGCAATTGGTTTTAGGGTCTGTTTGTCTGAATTGTTATGAGCTGCAGCTGACTCACAAGTCCTTTACTTTTATATAAACATTATATAAACTAGGGCTTAATATAACTGCACTCTTCAGGAGAGGTTGAATGACTTACTGAAGTGGGATGAGAAAGATTCTTGCTGGACACATTATCATCTCTCTGTAGGAGGATTGCAGCTGAATGCCATCAGCAAGAATGCTGTTTATCAGATGAACTGATTAAGTAATAGAGAAAATTGTGTAACAACAAATGTGAAATGAAAACTGAGATGTTATAGAGTTCTAGGCAAAGTACTATTATTAATGTAGCACTAATGCCACCATGTGGTGATAACTAAAAGGGGTGAGGAGATGTAATCAGTGAGTCAGTCTTTAGTGGCAGTCCACAAAACGCCAGTAAAAGCCTGGAGTATAATTTTTTTTTTTATTTGAATTTAAAGATGCAGGAATATGAAACATGTTATAGGATAAATATTTACAATAAAGGCTGTGTTAACACACAAAAGCGGGGAATGCAAACATTCAACTAAAGAAATCCAACAGAAGTTCGGAGGGTTTAGCAGTCTTACCAAAGGAACACTCAGAAGCAATGAATGATTGTCAACCAAAGAAAGAACTTCCAAACAAAACATGTACTTCAACCAAAGTGAAACCCAAAGAGACATTAAACTCTTAAACTCTGACTTTAAACCAAGTGTTACATTATAATAGTTAGTGTGAGTTATGCTGGTGCAATGCTTGTTGAACAAATTTGCCTCACTGGAGTGTGAGGTGACATCACCATTTTCAAGAGGAAACCATAAACTTGCACTGTTAATAATTTTCACCTAAATGTACCATATTGTACATTCAAATACAGTGCTTATAACACACTTTGACCAGTTGAATACATAATACAAACTCCTGTATCACCCTAACTATGAGCCTCAATAGTAAAATGTGTGTAATCTTTAAGAGTCCTTCAATGTACAGCGTAAAAAGCTAAATGTGAGGTGTGGTATGAACGTTTACAATGAGCCCTGAGGAAATGTATAGATTCTAATGTTTCTTTTCTGACTCCATCTTGAATAAAAGACAAACCTACTCAGTGGAGGCATTTTGTCAGTATATAATAAACAACAGCCACAAAGTTCAGAGGAACCCCCCCCGCCCCCCACCCACGACGAGTAAAGCTGAATCACAGTCACTGCAAGTCAGACCATACGGCTTCCGTCACACCACTTTACATCTTCAAATCACATGGTGTGCAAGCTCAGGAAACACGATATAGGGCAAAGTGAGGCAATGGCACAACCGTAATGTGAACTGTCGAATCATCGGTTGTCAAAGATTCACAGCAGTGTTGATTATGCATGATGCTCTTCAGTTTAATTTACTATTTTACATGAGCTGTCCTGGTGGTTGCAATGAAAAGTAGAAACGAAGCACATTTCACAGTAGTATATATTTGTGTTTCTTTTTTTGTCATTGTTTGTTAAATACATACACAGAACAAGAGAAATGGCTTCTATAATGAGGAAAACCTTGCTGGTGCAGTCAGTCACAAAACAAAAGCTGTTCCACCTTTGATGAGTTAGCTCTACAGATCAAATGGATGCATCAGCCAAGAGTGACTCTCAAGCTACGTGCGGCCTTTGTTACATTATGGAAGAGTAATTGCTCACAATCAAGACAGATCTCCGCAGTTCCCCTCACCAGCAAATAATAAACCTACCAGTTTGTTACACTGTGGTTTTTTCTTACATATAACAGAAGCTTATTACAATCCTGAAGAAAAAAAACTCCTCATCTTTGCCATTTATCAACACGCACCCATCCATAATCATTTCACTGCTTCTGTCGAAAAAAAGAAAAAAAGAAGCAGTCATCCAACTCAAGCAGTCAAACAAAAACTATAAAGTATTACATATTTAAAAAGATAAGCCTATAACTCTGCAGGCGTTTGCAAATTAGTTTCAATGAATGATCCTTTCTCAGAGGTGCTTTGCTTCTTCGTGAAGATATTCTCATTGATGAAACATTCTTCACTCTACAACAGGTCGTAGGTGGATCATCTCCCCTGGACTCTGTGTACTACTCAAAGTTGGAGGGTCCAAGGTGGATAACAGGGAGGCCAAGGCTATCCAGTGACACACTGGGAAAAAAAACCTTAATGCTTTTAATAACAGGCCAAGAGGCCAGAGACAGGGGGACAATTGCCAGAGCAAATGGTCCTGGAAATGTAACAAGCTCCAGGGAACTTCATCCTTACTCACGAGTAGAGTGTGTGGTATCAAAAGTAGATCTGTTTGGCATGTGACGGATTCTGCTCCATGGGGCAGTACGGGCATTTCAACCTGGGGATGAGGAGATTGGGAACAGGATGTTAAGATGAGAAAGACGTGAACATCCATATTTATTTCACAGTGTCATCCAGGATTTTATTTTACAACACAAGGGTAGGCACTCAGAAAACACAAACCTCCACCAAGGATGCTCAGTTTCCCACAGTGTCAATACAATGCCAGTGGTAATCCATATTTGGATCACCACTAAATTATAATCATTATTTGTTGAGCCACGGCCTATATCCCCAAAGATTTTTATCAAATTTTCTTTGCTTTACATTTCTCACAGACCCAAAAACATCATTTCATTTAAGTAAGTTTAAGTAACAACAGAATCTGGATGCTACACTGGTCCAAAAGGCTTACATTTGGATTAATTCAAATTTGGTTTACTAGGTGAAACAAAACAGCACACTCAGATTATACCTCAGATTTTTTTATACCTAAATTTTTGACTTACTTTCCAGCATTTGTCAGTTTGTTGAGAGCATCTCTGGAGATGACATGGCCACAGATGAGCTTCATAGGAGGGTTGCTCTCCGAGGTCTGCTGCCGAAGAATTGGGCAGGCAAACACGGAGTGGTACCAGCACTTTTTTCCAAGGTCAATTTCAATCTGAATGAAAGGCCAAGGACAATTAAGTGACTGCAGGTAAAGAATTAAGAGATATTCCCTTTGGAATTTAAGAAGGGACTCACAGGCAGCTCATCTTTGTGTGTCCAGACTCCACTGCACTGTCTCTGCTCTATCACCTGCTTAATGTTCATCAGCACTGGCAGAGCCATGCAGCCTGATGCAAAGCTATAGAGAAAAACAAAATGGATATACTTCAACTACAGCTCAAATATTTTTAGCACACAAGCATAAAATAACACCACACGATGTCACTGCAATAGCATTGTTTTTCACTTCTTTTCTGCTTGTCATAGTTTTCTTACCTAACACTAAGTGGAGACTCTACAGAGAGGCCCAGTAATGCACACGCATCTCTGGTAAAGATGTTACAAATCTCTGCCCACTGATTGGTCTCAAGCAAACTGCGGTATGGAGAGTTCTCAATGCCATGACGCAGATACACCAGACTGCCCATCAAGATCTGGATATCTGAGGGGATTTAAAAAACAAACAAAAAAAAAAAAACAGGTAAGCATCTTTGCAAGTGTGTCAGGAATGTCACAATGATTATGCATATGTTTAATAACTACCTCTCTGGTGCTGAGAGGCAAAGGGCTGAAAGTGTCTAGCATACTGCAGAGCTTCCATTTGGTTGCCAATTCCACCACTAAGCAGACTGATGAAGTACAAACGGTGCAGTTTGAACTCTAAACTGCTGTTCAGGTCCAGGAGACGCTGCCGATTTGTCACAGCCCACCTAAGCCGGTACATAAAATGAATGAGGACACTCAAATTATTCATCATCATACTAATTGGTTTAAAGTAATATGCTTGGCATAACACAAACACCACTAATCTTTGTGGAAATTCCTCAAGTTGATTTTAACTATATTATACATTTTTATTTACATTCAGTTGCACTGGTGAAGTTTCTTTTTTGTTCTCTGAAGCAGTGCATTTTAACTTAACACAGCTCTAAAAAACTGTAATATCAGTTGACTATGTTACAGCTGATGAAATAATTGGTAAAGATTCAGGTAAAAAATTGATAAAATACATTTTCATAAAATAACATACTCGAGTGCTGGCCTGAGATCCTGCATTCTCAGAGCTTCAAGGATCCTGTTCAGCTCCAGGAAAGGCTGTTTCATACTCATATCTATAACTACACCAGACTCCTAGAAAACAGAAACAGGGTATATTTAGTGGAGGAATTATAAACATTATCTTCACAAACACAGGGTTTACATTAAACAACATAAACATTTTATAGGGAGGTTTTAACATTTACTTTCAGTGAAGTAGAAGTTTTGACAGCCATTTACCTGACACAAATCCTCTGCCACACTGAGCATCCCTTGTCTGTACAGGTGCTCCACTATTGTCTCACTCAGATATTTCTGTCTCTCTGGGGTGTCCCACACTGTCTCTGCCACAACAGCACTGATTTCTGCGTCAAAATTCTGAAGAGAGGAAAATAATTTGATTATGTATGGTAAATGTTAAATGTTAAGGAATACTGGTTACTCATTGTCCTTACTCTGTCAATGGCTTTGCCCACTTTTGACACACTGCCATGGATGTCTTTATGTCGGGAGGCTAGCATCTGCACTGTTTCTTTGATATTCTTGCAACACTGGGCCATAGTCTGAGACAAGACTGATAAGTCTGCATCTTGCACTCCTGCAGGAGAGAAAAGAGGAGTTTCTACTGTGCATGTCTACAATTATATGAGCCTCATTTATGATGAATAAAACAACCAATCCATTTGAGTTTATGATTAAAATAAAAAAAATTATATTAATATATATATATAAAAAAGGAGTGTGTTCAATTCACTTAAAATAATAACATTCAATGAGCGTGAATATTTTTTTCTCACCAAAAGCGACTAGCTGTCCTCGTATCTCACAGACACTGCGCAAAAGCTCATCTAGCCTCTCCTCAGACTGGTGGCCGTACATTACGAAGCGATGGAGCACCTTCTCAAGCTCCCGCTCCACACACGCACACTGTTCCATCTTTCAGGCTGGAACACTCACACACATTCACACACACACAACACTGACACCTGGAAATAAAAGAAAAACATTTTAAGGGCACATAAGCAGAGCTCCATGGATGCAGGGTTCACCAAACATGAAGCTTGACGCTATTTCTAAATATCAAATATATTCTAATTCTGAACAGTCATGAAACTTACATTAGCTCAACTTTTCAATTTCCTATCCATTTGTTATATATTTTCTAAACAGAATAAAAACACCTTTGTAAACCTAACATCTAACGTCTTCTAACAATATTTTTTTCAATTATGCTGTACACTCAAAGGCATAATCTGCCCTCCACAGTTTAAAGATCTCAATCCGCAGATCCATCTAACTGAACTAAAACAAATGAGTATGCATCTGTTGCCTTTGATCTGTGCATAATCTACCTTACCTGCCTTTGAGGGGCCCTCTCACTTCAATTCCAATTGTGAAAAAATTGGCAGAAAATGTTAAATACTTTCAGAAAAGTATAAAAATCTGAATTTTGTTTGAGCCACATTAGTATTACCAGCTAATGTGATTTTACAAAATGTGGCTGTCATATCTGGATGTGACACCGATAAGTTAACAATTCACAGTTGCTTTGCTCACAACAATTTAACCATGCGTTATTGTGACACGCACACACACACTTACTGTACTGTATTAGGTACACTTGTTCAACTGTGAACGTGACCATAGTGCATTTAAGCATGTAGATATTGTAAAAATGATCTGTTGAGGTTCAAACAAAGCATAACAATGGGAAAGACAGGTGATTTAAGTGACTTTGATTATGGCATGGTTGTTGGTACCAGACGGGCTGGTCAGAGTATTTCAAAAACTGCAGCACAACTCTCTCTAGGTTTTACAGACTATGGTCTGAAAGGCCTGAAAGATCTGAAAGATCTGAAAGATCTGAAAGATCTGAAAATATCCAGTGAGCTGCATTTCTCCAGACAAAAATGTCTTGTTGATGCCAGAGGAGAATACTTAAACTAGACAGAAAAGCAACAGTAACTTTCAACAGTTACTCAAAAACATGTTTCAACCATGATATGCAGAAGACCCTATGTGAACACATAACCCAAATCAAAGCAGAAGCCCCCAATGGGTGCCACTTAATTAGATGTCTTGTGTACCTAAAAAAGGGCGGGTCACTATGTGTAAGTGTATGCATTATGTGTAGCCACATAATTTGAAATAAAAAATTGGTTGTAATGAAATGGCTGATCAGTGTACTGATGTAATTATTTTGATTATTTCAGTGTGTGTAGATTATATGCTTTTGTGATATGCTGCAACACATAATGAACTCCTTTAACTTTCGCTTGTGGACACAATGATACTTAAGTCCTCCAGATTACACTGTCACGGACAGACTGGACGACACCAATATGACAAAGTATAAACTGCCTGATGATGTGACACTCCTACCAGACGCTCTGAGGTTTAATGAGTTAAAAGACCTTTGACAGCTGAGGAACAGACGTTTTATTGAACGGGGATGGGGGAGGAAGGAAACATTGGCAGATTTGCTCTGATTGTTGACCTGATATGACACCACTAACATCTAGTCACCACAGACAGGCCTTAAAGTAATGGGAATCGGGCACACAGTGTACTCTGAGGCCTGGTGTTTACTAACGACAGCCGTCGCTTACGTCTCAGACATACTCAGATTCATTGTAGTCATGAGGCGACCAACAGACATGTCGATCGGGGATTTCGTTTGCAAAGCTGATCTACACTATGCTATTCTAATCTGTTATTAATATATTTTTGGTACAAACCCGAATCGTTTGTGAACACAGATTTGCTGTCAATTCGCCGTCTGCGAGCTGAACACAGAAAATGTCCACCTACCGCAACAGCGGTAAGCAGCTTTAAAGCTAACTGCGCTAGTGTTTCACTCACCAGTCACTGAGTTTATTATTAATTACTCACCACGAGACATAAATACGAACAGTCACCAAGTGTTAACAATACAATGTGATTCGCTGCGGTGAATTATAGCAGAAATGCAGAGCTAACGTAAACAAACGCTAACGGTCCCTAGCCACAAAAGCTCGCCATTGCTAGCAGCTAGTTAGCTAGTCAATGTTACCAGCGTGTCACTGACTCGACCCAAATGATTTCAGAACACACTGACACCGTGATTATTTTATATCACTCATACACTTCAAATGTCAAGAAGCATTTAAGTGAAAATTGAGACGGGTTTATATAAACAACACTCACCTATCGTGCTAATTAGTTAGCAAACATTAGCGTTAGCCACTTGCCTGTTATGGCAACACTTCACCAGCAGTTGTAATGCGGAACTTCCTGTGTCGCAGTTTACGTTCACTGAATATTTCACAATAAAAGCCATCTTCTCTGCGACATCCAAAACAACCGGTTACACATCTTCACTTAAATTACTTTTAATCCTTGGCTGAATGTAAACTTTATTTTAATAGTTCAAACTGGTCAGGGTAGGTTCTGTTATGTTGTTTTTGTCATAGTGGATGCACCACTAGATGTTTTACAGAGAATCAATACATTTGTACTAAGTAAAAATAAGAACAGCACACTGAAATAAAAAAACATCAGTGGAAATTTAAAGTTATGTAATACCAAAAACAACGCCCATCAGTCGATGTTTACAATTTTTCAACATTATTGTAGTTGTGAACGATTTGGTTGCATTTGAAATTGTTTATTCAACATTAATGGTTAATATTTTTTTCCTCCAAGGATGGAGGCCATTCTGGACCAGTTAATCTCACTGAAAATGTATGGGATAAAATTATTTGACAGGGTAGGTTGTACATATTTATTTTGGTATTTGGACTCAAAAAATTGTAATAATAAATTGTAGGTGCATTCATCAATCTCCACTCTGTGGTGTTACATCTCTTGCTCTCACAAATTAGGGTGTGGTTCTACAGTGTGTAATGGTTTTCTTGTGTTTGTCTTTAGATGTTTATATTCAAATACAGTCTTTGTGGTTAACGAAAGCAAAATTTGTAACAGACAAGTTGAAAATAAATAAGTTGTGGCTTTTACCTGCCTTAATTTAAATTCCTCAGTCTTCTATAACATTTAAAATGGTGTCTTGAGCATTATGTGTAATTTTTGAAAAGATAGATTTGATAGGTTTGTTTGTTGCAAGTACTCGATAACTTTTTCGGAGACTAGAACCTTTTGGTGCATCAGACCAAAGCCGTAGCAGAAAAAGCAACTGTGATTAACTTTACTTTTTGTTTATATTTATACATATTGTGCCAGGCAGCATTTGCTTAATGTGTGTATTGAACATCAGATTTCCTGCCAAGCCTGTTGATAAAAAAACTTGTACATGCAGCCCTATTGTTTCTTCATGATATTTTGCATGGCCAAGGGTGAGGTCTTTGGACTTAAGCAAGTGCGTGTGACTAATCTATCAGTGATGTAGACCAAAGCTCCCATTGCTGAGGTGCTCACCATTCTTTCCCTGTGAGTCTTGCTCTCATCTGCCATGCTGCCACAACCACAGGGGTTCAAATTTATCAGCACTTCTGTATACTCCAGTTTGCACTCTCTCATCTAGCAACTAGTGTACACATATGCTTGCATTCCACCCTCTACAAGCTTTTGAAACTGTATTGTTCTCAGAATCATTGTTATACATGTTTACTCCCTATTTTCCAAGAAAAAATCATAGTAAATGCATTTGTTAGGCATGCATTGTAATCTCTGTGCCTCATGACTTCAGTAGCTCTGTGTGTATTGAGCCATAGTTCATTGAAAGCACCAAGGTCAGAGACCCAGGTCCTATTCTGAATAGCTACCCTATGTGCAATGACACCTCAGACAAAAGCATGGGCCAAATTTCATATCATATGATGACATAAAATAGCTATTTGACTTTATAGGATTGTGACAAACTGATGGCACTAATCAAGGCTGCAATCAAAGATTTTCCATTTGCACAGCCTGGAAGACTTGATGAATGACAGTAAATGATAACCCCATGTGGTATTAGTTTAGAGACAGAGGCCCATGAAACATGCCCAGGAAGTCTCAGTGAGAAGCCAAGAGTTCTGCTTTTGTAGTAACAGTGAAATGTATAGTAAATGATGTGCCCTGGAATGTTTTAACAGTTTTGACAGTACACTTGTCATGTCACGCCAAGCTTAAATGTGAATGCTACAGTTTTCCCTGGAAAATAAGATGTCTTGGCATTAAAGGAAAAACTGTGACTGGAAACACGAGAGCACCATAACAAGGTGAAGTGTTGCCTAAAATACTGTATAGTGCACAGGGGTTCTGCATATGAGCTGTGTAGATTGGGTGATCTGTCAACCATTTACTTCCTGTCCTGCAGCCACACCATGGCCTTCATAAACATACACACAAAGCATAAACAAACACACAGACATATGTACATATATATATGCATTAATTCAGTGCCATGTCAATGCTAAATATATAAACTCTTAGTAGTGATTAGGGGACAATGTGTGTCCCCACCAGCATGCCCAGGCATACAGCTAAAACTGTGGTTATCTGGCCCTGATAGTATGGGTCTATATATAGAGGAACCCTGTGACTGAGCTGGCTTTAAGTGTCAAATTCCAGGCACACTCATCTGTCCTGGCTGGATCAGCACCTGCTGCTAACTATAACCCACCCATCCCAGCGCCGCACCCCAGGCTGGCTCACACTGGGCAGCCAATGCCCAACCAAAGCCCAGTCTGGAAAAGAAAAAAGATCCAGGTTAGACTCAGTAAGTTTGTACCCTGAAGCCAGCTTGGAGAGGAGGGGCAGAAATAGAGATGGGAGCATTAGAGGATGTAATATGTCTGAGCGAGATGCCCCTGTGTGCTTTTTCTTTTCAAGTCTGATACATGGCAGTGTGGCACTGCCACACTGAGCTGTACAGAGCTGCTCAGATCTGGCTACAGAATATGTGCAGAGGACCTGTATACTGGACGTGTGCTATTGATTTTGAGGGGCAGTTCACTGGATGACAGACAGATATTGCAACTCATTGGAACTCAGTGCTCTCGGGAAAGCCTCATCATTGGCCAAAGGTACAGTACCAATCATTCTTTCTCTCTCTATTTTTACTCTTGAGCAGCCTTTCTATACCAAGGATGTCATGGAAAGCTTGATTAAAGTGTGTCTACTGGACCAAGCACGTGCATATTTTATATATTTAAAGTGAATAAATCTCAGTCAGTGTAGCTTAAAATAATTTACACTTATGACAAAGTTGAATTAAATGTCTAGAGTAAGACCTTAGCAGATACAAAGACAATCAATTGCTAGTATCCTGCTAGATTATTTACTAACTTGACAACCAGAGTGACAGAGTGCATTATATTTATGTTGTGAACCCTTTTTGGAGGTGGGATACATTTTTTAGATTACCCAAGAGTTAAATATTTATTTGCTGCTAACTAAAAAACAAAATACTGTCTACATCTTTGCCTATTATTGATACATACACAAGATGTTAATTTTGGTGTAAATTAAAGCACTACAGCCACACGGTTGGTGCAGTGGTTTGTACATGGAGTTTGCATGTACCCCCATGTGTGCATGGGTTTTCTCTTGGTTCTCTAGCTTTCTTACACAGTCCAAAAACATGCAGATCTGGGGATTAGGCCAATCAGACACTAAATTGCCCATAGGTGTTAATATGAGAGTGGATGTTTGTCTGTCTCTATGTGGCCCTGTGATGTTCTGGCAACCTGTCCAGGGTGTACCCTGCCTTTTGCCCTCTTTCAGCTGGGATAAGGCACCAGCGCCCCCATGACCCTCATGTGGAGGTCAAAGTGGTAGAAGATGAGTGAGTGAGTGAGTGAGTGAGTGAGTGAGTGAGTGAGTGAGTGAGTGAAAGCGCTACACATCCTCCAGGTAACGATATCTTATTTTCAGTCCAGGAACAGAGCCCAGAGCAGCAGACGAGACGGGTGGACAGGACTGGCCACAAATTTGGAGCTTGGAGTAGCAATGGACAGCTGGACTCTCCAGGGGGACAGTTACTCCTTCCTGCGCAGTGCGCCACGCACCTTTTCCTTGTGCCATCGTGACGGCACCCCAAACCACGTTGAAATCTTTGACATCATCAACGTCCCTACACAGCGCAGTGCTATCTCTGAAACGACTTGTCTGTGTGACATTTTTGGAGACGACTGTGAGTCGCCCTCACTGGCCCAGTCGTCCAGCAGTCCTGCTGTTGGGTCCTTTGTCCCTTCACAGAGGGAAGTGGAAGAGACAGCTGCTGCAGCACCACTGGTGGATGATCTCAACGACTCCTCAGGGTCTTACCACACAGCACCTGGCTCTAGTGAAGGTGAGGAGGGATTTGAAGATTCACGAGAAAGGCTTCATAGTCCCCTGTTGTTGAGCTCATCTTCAGAGAGGTGTCAGTCAAATGGTGAGAGACTGAGCTCACAGCATACAAACATTTTTGAGGAGACAAGCCTAGATTTACAACAAAAAAGTAAATCACCAGTCCCTCAGCTTGTTGAAGCTGACCCACCAAGTGAAGTCCTCAACATTGGCGAGAGGTCCTCCTTCACTCCTGTCCATAATAGTTCCTATCCTACCAGCCCAGGGGAAAGAGTGTCACCCTTGTCATCTTCCTCAATCGAAAAAAGACATTCATCGTCATCGTCACCTAATCCAACAGAAGCTCGTTCAGAAGCTGAAATAGAAAGAATCACCTCTATTTCAAGAGACAAACATAACAGCCACTTACATCACTCTATAACTCCAAGCCCCGTTTCTGAGCCTAGGAACAGTGTCAGGTCCTCTTCCTCTGAATCACTGAACATACAATCTTCCTCCTCAGTTAACCAACACAGCAGTCCCTCCCCTGAGCCCTCATCCAAAGATTTATCTCCAGATTTTGCAGAATCATTACAAGAATCATTTCAATCTACAGGAATCGTTTCATCTCCTTTACCTACAGAAAGTAATTCAGAGTCATCCCATTCAAGAGAAATATTGGTCTTCCCTGAGCTTAAGAATAGACCCTACACACCTGATACTCAAGCAATATCTCCTTTTTCTGAGCTAAGAGGGAGGGTCTCCCTGCCTGATCTTTTCAGCAGAGGCTCCACACCTGATGTAGAAGTGTCTCCCTGCTCTCCTGAGCTGATTTCAAGACCTTCTTCAAGAAGAATAGACACCCCATCAACTCCTGAGAGCAAAAACAGAAGCCCAGTTGAACCATCCAGTAGTGTTTCTACACCTGCCCCACGATACACACCTCCATCACCAGTTATTTCAATCGCCACCTCTCCTGGACTTGTGGAAAGTACTGTCTCACCTGAATTAGGACAAACAGCTTCATCACCTGGCTTGCTTAGTGCTGCCTCTCCAGCTGAAACAAGAACTCCTTCTCCTAGCAGCTCACCTAAATTAAAACTCGTTTCAACAACCCCTGAAAACAGGACTGAGTCATTCACACCTGTGGACAGTTACAGTTTATCTCCATTACCTGAATTTTGGAGTAACTGCTCTCCCTTGGAGCGGAGACATACTGCCCCTTCACCTGAAATCAGGATTATAGCATCCTCACCTGAGCCACACACTGATTCTGCCTCATCAAGAAGCCTCACTTCATCCCCTCATATCACAGGAATTTCTTACACAGTTGTTCAGCCAGAGGACAGGGCTACTCCCCCATTTCCTGAACTGTCTCACCTGTCAACCCCTGAGCCCGATAGGACATTTGTGTTCACTGAAGCAAGTAGCCCTACCCAAAGCAGAGACAGTATTTGTAGCAGCGTAGCAGAGTCCACTGGTACACCACCTGGCTCTCCTCAAATATCAGGGCTAACAAGCTCAGACCTACAGCCGGAAATAACTTCAAATCAACTTTCAAATCAACCCAGGTACCAAACACCTTCACCTGAGCCAAAGCACCGAACTCCCTCACCTGAGCCAAGATATCAGACCTCTTCATCCCTTCAGCAACAAAGTCCCATCCCTCAGCAACCTATAAGTAGAGATCCATCACCTGCCTACCCATCTCCTAAGGAGAATTCACCAGCAATCCTCTCAGCAGAGTATTGCTCAGACCATACACAGTCTACTACTTTGAGCTCTACACCTGAGGTTAAGAAATATTCCTCTTCAGTTGATATAACACAAAACGTGTCACCCTCATTTAAGTTGGAAAGGGGAAACAGGTCGGTTATTGCTGAAATTAAAAGCAGTTCACCACTGGTTGCAGTTAGTTTACCCATTATAACTTCACCCTTTTCAGGCAAGGAAAAAATAGATAGTTCACCTCAACAGCAAAACACAGAGACAGCTGTTTCTCCAAAGAGGAAGGAAGCAAACATTCTGGGAGGTTTTGCCTCCCTCTCTGAAGAAACAAAGGGCTTTGACCATACTCATTTTGAGAAAGAGGACAGTTTTAATAACCACCCTATTGAAATCAAGTCTCTTTCCCCCACTTTTATAGTCTCTCAGGACACTGGTTTAACTATTTCCCCCGTCCACATGGCTAAACCCAACTCACCTTTGCAGAATCTGGAAAAAACACAGCCAGAATTCACAACTTATTCGCAAGGTTCTGAAAGCAGGAGCTCATTAAAAAGTGACAGTACACCTGCGCAATTAAGACGACACATGCCAACCCAAGTAAGACGTGAGAGCACAGAAAGGTTCACAGGGAACATGGCCCACGATGCGAACAGGAGGACGCCCTCTCCACCACTCACCAGGTTTACACCTGTCCACATCATAGCACCTGAGAAACCATACCGGCACTGGCAGAACAGAAGCCACAGCCCCTTTCAGGATGTAGCATTTTCACCAAGGGGTAATTTGAATAAAGTAGTGACAAACAGGGAAACCCCCAATGTTGCCCCTATTGACAGTAATAGCCAGGCCCAGTATATCAGACTGGGAGGCCAACTAGAGATGGATAGGGAAATGGAGGAGGAGAGAGTGGTAGCTAGGAAGAAGCAAAGCAATAGGGAGAGAGAGCAAGAAAGAAAGAGGGCGGAGTGGGTTCCTAAAAAAGAGGAGGGGTGGCAGGGGGACGCCAGTTACAGAGGGGAACAGCTTGAGCTGTCATTCAATGCCAGGAATAGAAAAGGGCCTGTGAGTTGCAGTGCAGCTCTCACAAGCAGAGAGACACGCCAGGGACTGCCAAAAGTGCATTCCTATTCAGAGAGCTTGCTTGCCACCAGACAGCTCCAGCAACAACAGAGTCTTCTCAGGCTTGCTTCCCAACAAGACACCAGGGGTGGTGGTCCCAGCAGACGACTTCAACATTCTGCACACCAGAACAAAAACAGTACTCTTGGACGTAGGCCGTGCCGGAGTTCTAGTTCCAGTATGGGAAGTGAGCTTGATGAGGCAGATGATGAGGTGAAATGGTTTACAGACTTGGCTTTCCGCAGCCTGTCAAGTCCTGAGGTAGATTACCTTGATATGTACAACTCAAGCCATCGTTCATCTACCAATATTTCTCAACCATCGACCCAGGAAAGCCCTGCTGGGGTCAATCCCTCCTGGCAGGCCTATGCTGACTTCAGGGGTTCTGCTCCAAAGTTGGACAATGATGAATTTTCCTTCGAGCAGTTATCCACAAACTACTCGGTTGGCCTAGATCCATCAAGGCGCTATGAGATGGGAAGCTTTGAGTGCGTAGATGTAGCCTTGGAGAGAGAAGACTCCAGGAGGGTGAGAAGAGGAGTTCCAAAGAGACAGATCTTGCTTAAGAGAAAGAATAATGCTGAAGGGAAGCAAGATGAAAGTAGTGAAAATAGTAGTCCTGCAGTAATGCTGGAGAGCCCATCTTCAGAGACTCACACTGGTGAGATAGTGATGAGAAAACAAAGTACACCGGCAACCACACAGGAATGCTTTCCTTCTACAAGCAGCCCTGAGCCTAATCAAAAAAATGACAGAAATTTGAGACTGCAGAAATCTTTATCCCTGGATGACACAAGCTCTAAAACAAAGATCGCCACTTGTCTCATCAAGAGTATGTTGTCCAAAAAGATTTTAAGTGTTGATAAAGAACCAGGTGAAGAGGCAGAAGAAGTGAACCCTGCTTTTGAGGAAAATAGTCTACCAATAAAGAGTCTAGTGCCACCGTTTAAAGTGTCCCCAAAACCTGACACACATAAACTGACTTCCATTCCTCAGTCAGATTATGGTCTTTCATCTGAAAGTCTTCCAGGGAGAGTTGAACCAAGCGGAAAGGATGAAACCAATTCACCAAAAAGCTTTGGACTAAGATTCAGTAACAGGCCAAGTTCATCCAGCAGCAGCAGAAGTGTCAGTTTTTCACACAGTGACAGTGAAGAGGCTGATTCTCAAAGCAGGAAGACAACTTCATTAAGATCTGAAATTAGATCAGAAATTAAAGTTCCATTTGATAGCAAACAGTCCAGAACTGGAGTACAACGGGCAGATGGCATTAAAATTTGGGACGAAACTGAGGATGTTGACTCGGCAAATGCTGCTGCTGGGAACACAGGAGCTCCTTCTGCTACTGGAGCAAGCAGCAGTCCGGCCAGAATGACAAACAGAGAACAGGATTGTGAAAACACAGAGGACTATAAGCAACTTCAACAGGTTGACACTGCCTGCACATCCAAACCAGAGGAGATTATGACCAAAGCTGTGGAGAAAAAGAAAGCTTCTTTAAGTGTCCGTCTCACACCTGAGGCAGAAAACAAACCTGGGGTTTTTTCCCCAGATATGTTTTCAAAGGAAAATGAGGAAAGGGTAGAACCCTTTATGGAAGACAAAACAGGGGGAGATGAAGAAAATGGCAATAATAAATTAAAAACGCCCATACACAAAGTTAGAGATGTGAGACAGCTTGTAAAAAATAAATATAATCTTTCTTTCAAAGCACCGAGTACTGTGATGCCATCAGATGTGAATGAGTTTATGACTGAAGGCTTTAGTGAGCAAATGAGTGATACAAAAGAAGAAAGGGGCAAAGAGACCATAGCAGCGAAGGAGCATGAGGAAACCCAAAATATGAAGATTCAAGAGAGCAGGGAGGAAACTGAAGATGAGAACAGAGTTGAAAGGAAGGAGGAGCAGAAAGAGGAGGAAGATTCAAAGATGATGACTTTACCTCCACTTTCTCAAAGTAAAGGAAAGCCTCTGTCTCGTCCACATCCAATGCAAATACAATACAAAGCTGTTTGCTGGAAAGAAGACAAAAATAAAAAATCGAATTGTATTAAAGAAAACCCAGAGGAAAAGCCACAGGTTTCTTCAGAGCTTGTCACTAAGGTAAGCAAAGAATCACAAAAGTCCGAGACCACAAACACAGAGAGTTACACAACAGAAGACATAACACATGACAAACCAAATCAACATGATCTAAAGATGGCTGCAGACACCAAAGAGACTGTGACAGACATGCATAAAATGACAGACAAAGACGGCAAACCTGTAGTTGTTACAACAGACAGAAACACACCCATACTGGGAAGTCTACCCAGAGTGCCCAATAAAGAAAGAGAGGTGTCCACTGCTGTTGTGTTGATAAGGGATGGATCCAGCAAAACCAAGACATCTGCATCTCCATCCCAGGAAGATATTCCCACTCCAGAAATCCCAAGTACTTCACTTTCACCAGGACCCATGACCAATAAAAACACCCTTAGCAACACTGGCCACTCAGTTTCCATGTTTCTGAAGGGGAAAGGCTACCAAGCTGATATTGGAGCAGTGGTGGGTGACGGTCAGAATTCAACAGGAGGGAAAGGGCCTCTACATAAACATATTAACTGCTTGGAGATCCCTGTTCAAACATCAGTGCTCTCAGATGATGAGCAAAATGAGTCTCCTAGAGGAAAGACATTCTCCTCATCATCCACCATGTCACACTCATCGTCAGTGTCAGAAAACAAAGACATGCTTACAACAACAGAAGCTGAAGAAGTGTACAATAAACCTACAATAAAAGACATAGTGAAACAGAAAGGTACCCCTCCACTAAGGAATACACCAGATCAAACATCACCTCTCATTAAACAAAAGGAACTTGGAGATTTTGAAGCAGTGAAAAGATTAGATCCAACATTTCCACCCAGGTCCCCAGCAGTAAGAAGATTCAGACCACAGCCAATTGAGGTTAAGTCACTGTCTAAAGAAACACAGAAACAAGCTATACCTTCAAATTCTACAGGAACTAATATACCTCAAAGAATTGAAGTTAAATCCGTTGCCAAAAATTCTCAAAAGCCAGTTGTGCCCCCAAAACCAAACTGCAAATTTAAACCAGCAGATTCAGGAGCAATGCCAAATGATGCTCAGAAACCATCAACATCAACCATAAAACCACAAGGTGAGGAGAGGTCCCAAACAATTGTGGTGTCCTCACCAACTGTTTATAGAAAGATCTCCAATGAGTCCACAACAACATCAAACTATACAAGGAAACTAGCAGTGTCTGCAGTATCCAGCCTTAAACCACCCCCTAGCAAAACTACCAGCTCCAGTCTCTCACTCCAGCCAACAGCACCATCAGAGCCAGAAGCACATAATAACAGAGAACAACAACAGCCAGCTGCCTCACCCCAAAGTTCCACATACACACAGAGAACAACAACCTTAGCCCAAGCATCAACCACCTGTGCAGGTTTAATCTCAGCTTCAGGTTCAATTTCTGACCCAGTGGTGAGCCAAGTCACAGGATCTTCCACAGCTGCAGCCAACCAGGCTAACCAGTCAGCTGTTACAGATCCAAACAGCCAACCAGTGCATCCCAGGATGGCATTCCCTTGTGAACAAACTACACTTGTAACTGCAAACAATACCAACCAACCTGCTGCTGTTCCCACAACACAGGTGCCATCATACACACACCAACCCTACCGCAGATCATTGTCTGGTGAGCGCTTCCGAAGGACAGATGACCTGCGTTTTTATGCCTCAGATGACCCTCCAAGTTATGATGAAAGAGAGAGTTTCAGCCCTCTGATGCTCCCAGATTTAACCCCGAGGAAGCCGATTCGCTATCAGCCCTCATCCCGCCCTCCTCCCTGCTCCTGCTCTGTTGGCTGCCCTTCCCACCCTGGTCTCTCACCTTCTCACCATCACCGCAGCCCTCATAACCTCACTCCTCCTGCCCCTCCTCACTCTCCAGGACAGGGAATGTCTTATCCAGTGGCTCAGCTCCCTTTACGCTCCCATCAGTGCAGACCTGACCCTCAGCCAATGAGTTACCAGCCCAGCTCTCCCAAATCAAGTCCTCTAGGGCCAAACCAGCCACTGGCCTTGTACCAGCCTCTTCACCAGCCTTTTCACCAGCCTCCTCCCTGCCCTCCCCACCCCTCACTCATGCAGGCTTGTACTACTGACCGGCCATTGCAGCCACCTCAGCATATTGACCCTCGACGGCCCCCTGTCCACAGGTCTCCACAGCAGCAGCCACAGAGCATGGCTGGGGCTCCTTACAGCGATCCAGGTCACAGCCACTCTCCTGGCCTTCCCCCCGTGGATCCCCAGTACTTGTGCGGCCCTCAAAGCTTGGGGCCTTCTTACGGCTCTGAATATGGGGGTGACAGCTCTAGTTTGTACTCTGAGAGCAACTATGGACATACACCTCGCAGAGTGCTCCTAGATCCTGAGACTGGGAAGTATTTTTATATCGAGGTCCCTGTACAACCTCTGAGGAAAATGTTGTTTGACCCTGAGACTGGCCAATATGTGGAAGTGCTCATCCCACAGCAAGCTATGTCACATTCAGGCCTGTATCCTCCGTCAGCAGCTCCTTACCCACCTCTCCACAATCCTAACATGTATGCGCCTGGTGCTCAGTACATGCCATATGCAGCTCCTCCTCCTCCAGCCCACAACCAGACTCAGCCCCAGCCACCTCGCTATCCTGAGGCCTCTGCTGAAGCAACAATACACTCCAGTGGGCCTGGGGTCAGCTACAGAAATCAGTCTGGTCAGGGGTCCAAGCTAGAGCCCCAGAACCGTCCACCATTGGACCAGAGCTACCTGGAGAGTATGTATTATGTCCCTACAGGGATGAATGCAAGCCCCAATCCCACCCCACCAGACTATTACCACAAACATCCCTCCAACCTCCCCCCAACAGGGGGGGAAAGGTCCTGAAATAGAGGATAGAGATCGCCTTCCTGGAGCCTGTTGAGTTTTAAATATACAGTATATAGAAGTGGGTGTCTAATGTTAGCCTGTACTGTTATTTGAGTTTTCACACTGCAACTAAAGACAGCAATTCTTTGGTTGTTTATTTGCTGCTGCTTGTTTTGTGCCAGCCTGCTTTAATATAGAGAATGGGATTTGAAAACACAAGGAAGAGTGAGCCTTTTCCATAATGTGTTTATTTGTGAGATTATTACAAAATTTCAAAATGAATTTTTATTTTTTGGTCTTTTTTGGTCTTTTTTTTTCTTCTTTTTTTTGATACAGGGTAAGAACATCATACTGTAACGTCACCATTAATGCACATACACTATCAACTAGTTTACTGATTTATTGACTTGTGTACTTTAATGACAACTATCTAAAAAAAACAACCTGAAAATATTTATTTTGTTATTGTTTTTCTCTAATATTTGACGAGTGAGTTATTTGCAAATAATAATAATCTGCAACAATGCCAATAAAATGTGTCACATATTGCTGTATATCCAGTGCTCCTTTTTCATGCCGTAATCTATATTCTTCCTGTACCACATTTATTAATTTATTAGCTTCTCTTTGTGAGATATTTAATATTTGTTTTTTTAAAATATGTAATCTAATTCATCAATTTAATGTGGTACATTGTATAAATGGAAATACAATACAAAATATAAAAATAACACTGTTATTAATAATAACAACAGGAAGAAGAAGCTGGATTTAACAGTTCATCAAACAAGCTCCCCCTGCAATTGAGCACCATTAGAAGTTATTGCTACAATGTGCAACATAAATGAAGTCACATGGTGCCATTCCAAATAAACTTATTGAAAAAAAAAATCCTTACTTTGCTATGACTTTTGTAAGGCAACATTAATAATCACATATTGGAGATTGGGAAAGTGCTATGTACCACCAGGACCACTGGAGGGTGCCACAGACCACTACAGCAGGTGAAGAAGTCCCATTCTCAGGGCATCCACTAACCCTCTGGTGAAAAGACCTTGTGAAGCACACAGAGGTATTTCCCTAATCAGAACCTGACTGCTTAAATACAAACCAAACCATTCATTCATTCATTCATCTTCTACCGCTTTATCCTCCACATACGGGTCATGGGGTGCTGGTGCCTTATCCCAGACAAGCAAAGCAAAAAGCAGGGTACACCCTGGACAGGTCACAAGTCCATCACAGGGTCACATAGAGACAAACAACCATCCACTCTCACATTCACACTTACAGTCAATTTAGAGTGTCCAATTAACCTCTGCATGTTTTTGGACTGTGGGTGGAAACGGGAGAACCCGGAGAAAACCCACGCACACACGGAGAACATGCAAAATACAAACCAGAGCGTCATTATTTTAAACCTGAGGAACAAATTTGGCTTTTCTTTTCTTTCATGTGGATAGCAGTAAAATTAAAGAGAGGTCTGACCAGTAGCAATGAGGGCAGCATTTTGTGTGTGTGTGTGTGTGTGTGTGTGTGTGCACCACACATAACCCCTCAAACAATACACTGTTTCATCTGCAACAGGGAAGCCTTAGAGAAACACAGGAGCATGTTCATTCACATCATGCTGCAGCACCTGGTAACATGTGTTTTCTTTCTCTAAGTAGGTCACTTTCACCACTACAAGTCTATATTATCAATGTGTTCTAATACAACTTTTTATTTTGGACAAAAAAGATATGTTGTCCCATTCATTTCAATCAGTAAATAATGACACTGGCGTAAACAATGTATATCACTAAAAAAAGACACTGAGCTATGGTGTAATGATGCAAAGTCATACAACAGCGAGGAAAGGCGTCTACAGAGGTTATCAGGACAAAAGGCAATTATTGCACAGCAACAGCATAACAAACACTATATTACCTCAGTTTTTTTCAAAACGACACAGTGTTTTGGCTTCACACTAAATAAACTGCCGCGTTAGATCTTCCTCTTTTTAAAACGGTCAGTGGAATGCAGAGTGCTACTTAAGTTTATTGCCATGATCCTGTGTCACTGCCTGGATAAGAATTCAAGACGCACCTTAGATACACACAGTAATCTGTATAAACTTCCTGATACGCCTACTGCAAAATCACTTCCAGACAAACACACACACAAAAATTGCACACACCTTGGTCCTGTGCAGAGGCAGATTCACTGAGTTACCATATCAGTCTTACTAAAATCCAACTCAGCAAACCTGCTTTGTGAAAAAGATGTTAACCTTGTGTGGTTTTACTGTTCATTAAATGTCAAAAAATAAATTTAAAACCATGTCAGACTGATACTGACTAGGGAGTGAATCAAACCCCAACAGTTTGTTTGTAAAAAGAGCATGTATGATCTTTGGGACGGCAATAACAGCATTGCTTTACCTGTGCTTAAGTGATTTCATTTGAAATTTGCGACATATTGGATTTGATAATGCAGCTTTATTTAATAGTCCTTTTTAAAGTCATCAACATTTTCCATACCCACCCTCCCCAACTTGTGTGACTAAAGTGAATTCCAATCATATGTACACACAGAACAGACCTCATAGCATGATTAGGGGCGTCTTGTCTCTTTCCAATGTGTCTGTTATTGTTACGGTTCTTTGACCACTTTTTTAAACCACAATGTGACACCACACACACACACACACATACAATGAAGGAGTCCAATCATCCCTGCTGCACCCAGAAGTGAGTGGGTGAGTGAGTGACTCCTGGGCCGCATTTGATGTGGACCCACTGCAGAGCTGATTGTTCAGTGGAAAATTCTCTCTACATTGTCTTTCTATTATCAGAAATGAGGAGAAAAGTGGGTGGCATGGACCAGGTGGCAAGATAACCAACAGAGTTTTAAGTGATGATAAGGAATACAATTCGCAGAGTGCTTCTTGATATTTTCCAATGAGTGGTCTCAAAAGATAGTGACTGAATTGGCAACCCAGAAAGAAACGGAGGGATCTCCTAGTGTGCCAGTCTGTCTGTCCATGACTCTTACATGATACATCGATACATGACACAAAGATGTATCGATTAACGCAGATGATGAGCTGAATGTGTGGTCCCTTTCAGACACTGATATTAGTAACTTCTGTCTGGCTGAAAAGCTTCATTCAGGACATATTGTCCTGAGAAAGAGAAAAGTTAGGCAACAGAAGTCACTGATTATTTTTAGCCTGTAAATATTAAGCAGTGTACCACAGGTTTTGATTGATTGAGTGCATTACCGCCTGAGAGCAGTTTTCTCCCATTTTATATTGTTTCACTTGAAAAAGTGTGAAGAACCAAAAAAATATCCAGTGTTTAACAAAAAAATGCTTTAGAAAAAGTCAGACAGAATATATTTATAATTATTATAAAATATTAAATTGAATTTTGTCTGCAAGTTTTACTTGTGTGTGACATCTGTACTATATTTCTGTTTGCATTGTTGTAATCTTGTTCAGGTCACAAGAGATTTTTTTCACCTCAAAGAGGCTTTTACTTGGTTTAATAAAGGCTATGTATACAGTAAGCACAAAGACAAGCTTCAGATCAATATTCGCTGCATAATAGATCGCAGTGGAGCTTTGCTTCAAATTACAATTTTAATTTGAAAACAATGTATTTTTAAGCCCCAGTTGTGACCCATTTGAGCGTTTGATTCCCAGGTTTGAAACCATACAGTATATACCATATTTACAGTGGATGCTATAGACACCACCTGACATTAAGGCTAAATAAGCCAAGATGCACTGAAACTCTGATCCATTCATATGAGTTGTTCCGCTTTCCTTTACCTCGTGTGATGTCTACCTGCATCACCACAGTTCATTCAGTACTCTGGCTTTAGTGTTTATGATGGCCTATAAAAGGATCCGACAGAGATTTCTTCCACCCTCAAACAGCAGAGAAACTCTACTTTATGTCAAGTGCCGCCTTACCTATGAGTGTAGGTACATGCCCATAGATGGCTTTCCTCCAGGAGGAAGTGGGTGTGGTATGTGAGTATTTGCTGACTGACACAGCTGGTGAGTGAAGCAACAAGAGGGGAGATAAGAGAAAGGGACATGTGAAATGCCACAGAACACCTGAACGCGTGCCTTCCAGAATTCACCCTGATGCCTAGCAACCAGAGCATAATAATCACTGTGTTGCAATACATGTGTCTCGTACAGGCCTCACTACTGTATCCACCAGGTACTGCATCAAACACTGGAATAGTAAGCTAGAAATGATCAAGGCTTAACATTTTTATTTAATTATTGATTTGGGCGCTTAATCTCACAGAAAAGCTCACAATACCATTATATGAACTGCTACATTATTTAGAGCTGGGAAAAAAAAGAGTTTGGAAGAGGGATGTTTTCATTCATTCATAGTGGAAACGATTAGTCTAGACTAGTCTAGTCTCTCTAGTGGCCCCAGGACCCCTCATGTCTCAGAAGGAAATTGTTACATAGAGTATGAGGTGATCCTCACACAGTTGCACACACAGCTACACACAGATAGACACACAAATACACTGCCATTATCCAGCATAGAGGATGAAGTAGCCAATGAATGATGTCATGGCCTGATCACGTTACCCGTCCTTCTCCTCCTCCTCCACCATGAATTGTAGATCAATGAGGAATGGAGAGAATGAGGAGAGAGACTGATTGCATGTGTGTAAGTGGTTGCTGGGAAAAAAAATGACAGACACACATAGAGAGAGAGATGCTGCCTCCATCCTGAATGACTTAGAGCTGATGAAATGTCTAAACTTTTATTGCCATCGTTCCATGTCACATATTTACTGCACCGCTCCTTGAAACTCTGAGTTGGACAGTGATGTCTGCTCTGGGAGATTGAAGAATGAAGAATGCAGGGTATTTTCCTGGGATTTGGCCTTTGGTCTTGTTCTGTGATCAGGTTTGTTACGGGGTGGTGTGTGTGGGTCACTGGATTCCTCTAGTGTGAGGTAAAAGTAGTGAGTCACACAGGGTGGCCCCACAGACTGTCGGCTTTTAATATTACAACTATGAGACATTGGAGCCAAGTACATCTGTCTTCTGATTTTCTTAGGAAATATTTTTGTTTTCCTCCTCTCATTTAAGAATCTGTCATACTTTCTTTTTATTTTTATCAAGACGAGTGTGTGGAATCTCAAACATGGTCCAGACAATCCACAGCACACTGGAGAGGACTTTAGATCCTGCAACACAACAATAAAGGCTACTATGCAGTTTAGCCACAGGCCAACACCAGGGCCACACGTGCATGCAGCATGAATAATTATATGCTTGCACTTTGTACTGTTCACTAAGTTTATTATGAAATGATTAAGTGGGTCAGAGGTCTAAGTTAAAATTGTTATGTCCTAAGTGGATTTTTTGATGCATAGTTATTGATAGTAACAGCTGTAGGGGAGGTCAAATGAAATGTAGTTAAGTTAAAAAAAAAAAACAACTAAAGTTAGAGATATTACAAATGATAGTGATGAAAATTTTATTTGTGGTCATACATGTGTTAAATCATTACCTTTACCTCCCTTAACATCAGTCTCATACCAACATGATTCTCTACATTCCATTTTAAAGTCACAACGCCACCTTAATTACGGGAGCCCTTTAAATAAGATCTAATAAGTGCTATGGTCTTGTTGGTCAGATTAAACATTGCTTGAACAAGACAAGACAAGACATGCTGGAAGAGACACAAACAAGCAAGATGTGTAGGAAAATGTTCTTAATAGTTTTGTTGACTGGGTATTTTTTCATGCTGCTATTTGTCCCTGGATTGTTTGTGCTAAGTATCAAATAGGTGTTACTGTGTGTAAGATTTTCCATGTTTCTTACATCCCCGAGGCAGCTGGGTGAGTTGTTTTTTTCAGGCTGCCTACCCAGCATTAAGAAAACAATAAGAATCAGATTGTTAATGTTTTCACTTATAAGAAACCACCCATAATCTCCTGTATGACACATGTATTTTTCCCAAAAACACTAGAAGGCAGAACTCAAAACATCTCATATGAGGGTTAGAATTCAGACTTCTCAGTTTGTTAGTGGGTTGATGGGTGGAGGTCCAGTGTGATAACAGATTAATGGGCTCTCTGTCATACCTTCCCTTCAAACGTAGCAAAATTATTGATATTACACATACAAGATACTGCATCCTGTATCAACCAAGGAAAATAAACAGTCAGAAAGCGTATTTCGGAAAGTAGTATGAACTGAGTGTAGGAAATTTATCACAGCAGAGATGTTAACCCTAATAAAATAAATCATGATTGGCTGAATTCTTCTATGAGACTTTTACTGGGACAGTTAAGCAGAATAAAGCCCTCTGTTGTCGTTCTTATGTGTGAGAGTCTGGAACATAGTGCAAGTCTTATTGTTCTGAACACTGATCATGTTTGATTCACAGCTCTGTGCGGCCCAGTTAATGTTGCACATTGCACATTAGAGAATATCAAAACCACGCTGCAACATTAGATGGCAGTATTGTGCATTTTGAACATTTTGAGGACACTCTATGAGGGGGGTTTTGTTTGTTTGTTTTTTTTTTGACCACCAGTGACAATGTACTTAAATCATGCATGCACATAGGGAACCACATGCATACATGCGCATACTGTGTTATACTTAACAAAACCCTCCTGTCCATTTTAATTGTGTTGGCAGTTGGTAGTGTTTACATACAAAAAAATGCACATAAAAATGCTAAAGGGAGCAGTGTGCCATGCTCAAATAGTATAGTAGTATTATGGGCCACTGACTGCTTACAAAATGTTTTTTCAAGGAAACCAACGAAGACTTTGGTAAAAGGCTTGTTCTCATGCATCTGTCTTGATAGGTGAGAAGTCAAAACAGTAGCGAAGGGGAAGAACAGGAGACATGTTTGGATGAATGTTGTGCTTCAAGTCAGCAGGGTGGAAGCAGGCAGAGAAGGCCTTCTATTGTTGTGAGGAGAATGAAAACTCTCATACAGCCAAATTCCATCCTACCAATGTGGTCATGGTGGCAACGCTCTGATAAGCATCTTCTGAACCAATCTCAAAGAGTCTGTTGTTAGATCAAAATTATTTCCCCCTTTTGACTACCTCTCTGGCTTATTTTCAGACAACAGCTCATAGACGTGATGGTTGCACAGCATCCCAGGCTTTTTGAATGTTTACATTGATGGCTGTCTCATCTGATAAAGCATCTGTGTTGACAGATCATCCGTGGAAAATGCCATTGACTTGACTTCCTCTGCCAGTACCTGCTGCACAAAGCACTGTGGTTGCTCAAGGCCATTTATTACACCTGAATGAACTCCTGAGTGCCACTCGAACATCATAGCCTCTCTACTTGCGTCACTTGCTGTGGTCAGCGTTGGCCAGCTGTCTCCATTTCTCCACCCACAGCATCCATTCCACAGTATCAGTGCATGTGAAACTAAATAAGAGTTTGGATGGAAACCATGGCAATGACTTGCTACCACAGCAGTGACTCGCCACCACAGAACTGGGCAAAGTTTCTGTAGACAGTGGCAGAACCACAGAGTTTTCCTCCACTGCTCTCTAAAAACGGTATCACTCTACAGTTTCACTCTAAACTTGTTTAGCAAACCTTAAAACATGCTTCATTATGAACTGTTTCTCCATCAGACTTGTGCTATGGCCTGTCTAAACAACAGTCCAGAATTTAATCTGGAAGTATTTATTTTGGATATATATTTATCTTATGACCACCAAGCTGGATCATGCCAACCATGCTAACTAGCTGGGGCAGGGATATATTTACATAGGGCTGGGCATCCATCATCACGGCGCAAAATCACAGACAGCAAGGAAGGGAAAGTGTGGCCCATCAGTCACCACAGTACAATCTCAGGACTCGCCTATTTTAAACACCTCACAGTTTGACAACACCAGAGTCATAGGTCACGCTGTACAGCAGGACCCACAGCACTGCATCTTTGCCACCCAATATGCAGATGTGCATACCTGTGCTTATGCTCATACTGCATGTTTTTATGCATGTATCACCAGTGACAGGAGAGAGAGAGAGAGAGAGAGAGAGAGAGAGAGAGAGAGAGAAAGGATGCATTGGCGACACCCGGGCTTTCTGGCACAGAACACCTGAATGCCACCACGCAGACAAAATAACACATCAACTGTCAAACACAAACAGGATCGACTGTCTGATGCTGCAAATAGATGGCCAGACAGATAAGCAGGCACACAGCCTGCAATGACAGATAGTTTTAAAGCAGACAGACAGACGGACAAGGTCAGAGACTGGCTGACAGAAAGACGGTGTGCTGTGTCACCACAGATCAGACAGACCGGTACTGAGTCCAACTGCACTGCTTCAAGTTGTTGGGTTTAACCTGTACAATAGCACAGGTTTACACACTATGTCAAGAAGATCCATGCATGCATGACTGTAATCTGCAGAATTATGTTTTTTTTCATTATCAGTATGGGCATCTTCTTCTTTTTTTTTTTTTTTTTTTTTTTTTACTTCACAAAAACTGTGTCTTTGTTGAGGTCCATTTGGGGGACAGATCCAGAGCGACATTCAGGGCTTAAGATTCTTGCTTATACCAACAGTGACCATTGTTGAAACAGATGACAGTGACTGTCATCCATCCCACACAGATTTTCCCAGGGCCTTTGGAGAAAATCACATTCAATGCAGACATGTTTGCTTCACGTCCAGTGCCCATTCATATGCATCATCTGCTGTGAGCTGCCCCTGACCTGTATGTGGACTTACTAAAGCTGCACATCACCAGGAGTTATATATACAGTATAAATAAGCAGCGTTTTACACTTGACACATGTATCATTAAAAAGCTATTTGAAAAAAAAGGTAAGGCTTTTTGTTGGTGCTACCTGGGGATCTGATGAGTTGTAGAAGAAAACAAGCCATAAGCACTTTGGTGTAGAGAAGAAACCAACCATTTAGGGACATTTGTTTGTGAGCTCACAAACACATGAAACTCAAGAGGCCCCTGTAATCCCCCACCCCCAAAGTGAGTGCCATTGATTTATTAATAACACATATTTACACTCAAATCCACCTACCTATTAACAAATCCCCCTGAGTGAAGTGCTCATTCAGATAAGCAAAGACTAAAAGTGCATTGTGAAAATCAAAAAGGGGTCATTTTATTGTTTCCGCACTGCAAATAAACAGTGCTTTTAGTTGGAAATACGCTTCAAATGCAGTGCGTTGGGTTCACGTTAATGTTGGGGTCAAATCTGGGCTGTGACATGAGTGTGTGTATGTGTCTAGTTTAATGACATCATGTTAACTTGTAAATGAACACCCCCCGACTACCCACTGTCCCCAACCATGTGAATGCATAAGCCTCCTGGATGGTGAGGTCATGATAGTCAGTAGATCCTTGTCATAAAGGGGGGGGGGGGACTGCTAAATACAGACTTAGGTTGGGGGGGAATGCTGGCGATGCAGACCCACTATCTATAGTTAGTATGGTTCCCCCAGCCTTCACCTTTTTCGATGCACTCACTTACAGCATCCACTACATGTGCACTGTGTATTATTGATATGTTTTTGCTGAACCTGCACCTATGTGCATCTAACATGCATGGATGCACTCAGGTTAAAAACGGGTTAACATAAGAAGCCAACATTTTCTTTACAATAAACTTAAGCCACAGCTGTTCCAATTGGTGACTGCTATTTTATGGCCTCTGGGCTACAAACTACACATGCAGTGGCTCAGATACAACGCAATAAATTGTGCATGTGTTGACAGCTGTAATCTCTTGCTCTCTCTCACTCTGTGTGTGTGTGTGTACCTGGTATTCCTTAAATCTGTTTCAAGTCCCCATAATGTAAATTACTACATTTTTAGGTGAAGACATGTTTCAAAGTTAGGCTGAGGTTAGAGTTAGGTTAATGTTAGGGTTATGGCACTAGTAATTATGGTTATGGTTAAAGTAAGTCTCCAGGAAATTAATGTAAGTCAATGCAATGTCCTCTGAAGTCATGGAAACCAGTGTGTGTGTGTGTGTAAGTGATGCTCAGGAAACTAGAAGACAGAACGAAAATAAAACAGAACAGAGTTATTGTTATAGTTAATTAAGTTATTACCAAACACAGTGTTAGTTACATGTTTTGTGTTGTTCTTTTAAAAAGATTATTGTTATTATTATTATTCCCCTTGTGTTGCACTGGAAAAGTACCCTGGCTGTGTTTTGGAAAAGTACTTAGGACAAGCTCCTGAAAGACGGGGAAGCCGGTACTGCATTCTTGAGTAATGAGAGGGGCAATCACTCATTGTGATGTCATGGCCGTTTCACAGTTTGTGTACATATACATGTTCAGACAGAGCACCGATGTCAACACCTCACCACACACCCTCACCAGGCAGGAACATTTCATTTCCTCTTGTTCTCCAGGTACATGACAGCAGGAGATAAGAAGAGTAATTCAATGAGCTATGCATCAGTGACACTGACACATAAGCGATATGGCTGTAAAACAGTTTATATCCTGTGGATTTCCATGAACATTCATGTTCCAAGTCTGCTGATTCTTAAGACCTGCTTACTGTACTTTTACTGTATCACTACTATGAGTTTTACATTAGTAGTAGTGATTTTTAAGTACTATTTGATCTCTACTTGTATCTATATTTAATGGATCTCTCTCTCTGTTGCGCTAACATTTGACTTGGCACTCTGTTTGACAAAAAAAACCAGCTACGAGGACAATGTTCTCAGCCAACTGTTTGGACAGTGTTGTTTTAAAGCTTAAAAATGTGATTTAATTGGCTAATGCTTGTGCTAGAATATAACGTGATGGGCCACCAATCATGCTACTGATTGGAAAGTTGAATATCTTTCAACTTCTGCTGCATGCAAAATTGCTGCAATGGATCCATACTGCAGTCCAGCAATGCTTGATGCTGCCCCATTCAAAGTAAATGAGCAGCGCTTCAGTTGACCTCCGCCACTAAACTGTAATTATTTGCTTATGTGATCACTTAACTATGCTTCTGGTATCATTAACAGATGTTCTCATGTGCTACGTCTATCTCCACTCACTCATCTTCACTTTATCACTTTATCCTCCAAGTGAAGGTTGTTAGGGGTGCTGGTGCCAATCCCAGGTGACATAGGGTAGGGTACAAAAGGCGGGGTATACCCTGGACAGGTCACCAGTCCATCACAGGGCCACATAGAGACCAGTCAATTTAGAGAGTCCAAATTTCCCAAGACCAAAATCTCCAGCTTATTTTGAAATTGCACATTTGCTGATGCTGAGATTTTTGTTGGGACTGACCAGGATGGACAGGATTAGAGAATATTCAATGAGAATATTCAAGGAACAGCTCAGGTTGAACAGTTTGGAAAACAAGGCAAGGTTGACATGATTTTGTCACATGCAGCAGAGAGATAGTAATTGTATTGGACAAAGGATGTTGAAAATGGAGCTGCCGGCAGGAGGAAGAGAGGAAGACCACAGAGAAGGTTCGTGGATGTTGTGAAGGAATAGTTGGTGTACTAGAAGAGGACACAAGGGATAGGACAAGATATCAACTGTGGTGGCCCCTAAAGGGAGAAGCTGAAAGAAGAAGAGGAAGATAAGAAGCAAATTAAAAAAATGTCTTTAATTTAAATAGATCTTAAAATATTACAAAAACATTTTTTTAAAAATTAATTAAAAAGTTGTTAGCAGTATGCTAAATTAACGTGGTGGTGATGGCAGCGCAGTGGTATTGTGCAGACCAACCAGAGAGCTGCCGCAGGTGTTATAAAGCTGTAATATTTCCACTGTATAATAAGTATGGGGGTGAATCAAACCATTGTTTCAATATCTAAAATGCCAGACTCATAAAGTTTATTCTCCTGTCTCGAATGACAAATGCAAGCCCTGATGTTGTCTGTGAAATACACTGGTCAGCTCCTGTGTGTCCACGAAGTCATCAGACTGTCTGTCTGCTTGCATGGTTATATTTCCAGTATCATTCACATCAAACAGAATTTGTCTGTCTCCCACACATCCTCTGCATATTTCACATAATCCACAAGGCGCAGCATAATTCCTCCCTGCAGTGTGTGAGTGTGGTCTATGACAGAAAAATAAACAAGGCTTTTCATCATGGGAGGCATCACTCAGTCAAGGAAACCCAGGCAGACAGACTTGTCTTCTTCATGACAAATGGTTTTTGTCTCCCTTTTTTGTCAAAATCAACACACTTCTGCTCCATATATCCATTCGGTACGGGCCTGTGAGGGAGTAAAAGAAACCACATTGTCGAAAAGAGTCTGCAGACCCTGGATAGCTTGCTTGTGTTGGCAAAATGCACCATTTAATTACTGAGTATGTGAAGAACACCATTTGCTTCAGGGATTCCCCCATTCAATGTTCGCTTCACACACACACACACACACACACACACACAAACTGCCTGGCTTGTCCACAGAGACATTTCTAGTCTTTCAAAAGCAGCATTGTGTGCACTGTGAAGGTCAGGAGAGTCTGTGGAATGGAGATCTATCGTTGTGACATTCGCTGCTCTGTGAGAAAGCCAGCTCTTGTTACACAGGCACCAAAGTAGTGCTGCGTTCGTTTGTGCGTGCACAATGTGTGCATGCATGTGTGCGACTGTCTTTCATAGGCTACCTCTAACTGGTCCATTTGACCTATGGATGAGCCCCGCCCCTTTACCTCACACAGATAAACAATCTGCGTCATCAAGAGAAACAATGGCAGCTGTCAGTGTCAAAGGGACCTCATTTTTGTCCATGAGATATCGAAGGGATTTCTTTATGCCCAGAGAGAAGGAATTATGTAGTAGAAGCATGTTTGTGTTGTCTGTTTGAACCTGTTTTTGAGATTTAAGATTCTAGTAGTGATACTAAACTAATGTTACACCCTCACTAACACTGTAACCTTAGCAACCCTTAGCAAAGTGACTGTTTCCTTCAGGTGATTTATTGTACATTTGGAGGCAATAAGAAATTAAGCTCTAGCATACAGTAAGTTCATTTAGGAGCAATACTCTGTTCATGTATGATGGCAAAAACGGTGTATGATAATGAAACTATTATCATACACAGTTTTTTCGTCCTCTCTCACAAATGCTCACTCACGAGCAGTTTTTTTTCCCCCACCGTGTCAGTGGTGTTAAACAGTTGTTCATTAGCTGATCCTAACTGTCCAAACACATGCTGCAACACACCTGCTTCAGTCTTCAACAATCATCTCGTTGCCATGTTTTTCAATAATTACATTGTCTCTTTTTGCCTTAGTTCTCTCGCTGCTATCTCCATCTCCAGATCACCACCAAGTCTTTGAATTCTCACCTGATTCAACATTCTTCCTCCTTCAACTGTCTCACCAGCTGAACAATCATCATCACCACCCATCTCTGGACTTTGGGGGATTTTCATAGTTTCTGCTCCAAAGCAGAGACCTTCCTCTTTGATATCTCCCCCATCGTGTCCAACAAGCAATTACTCTTTAAACACTGTTTGACATGATTCTGTCCAAATGTAGATATCCTTGTTTATCATCTCCATGTTTACTTAATTATAAGGTCAATCACACAGTTAAATCCACTGGAGACATTTATCTTTATTCAGATGGGGCTCAGGAAATTTGATAATGAATTATTATTATTACCTTATGTGCATTATATGTTATAATATATAATGGCTTATCCAATTCAGGAGTGGGTCACAGCCATTGGTCAGTTTGGAACAATGGTCAGTTGGAAAATAGTTAGTGGCTTTTAGAATAACAGTTAGAGTTAGGCAAGCAGTGACTATGGGTAAATCCCAAGGACATTAATGCTAGTGCGTGTGTGTACGTGTGAGTGTGTGCGTGCTTGCGTTTTGCAGATCATTAGACAGACAGTGATGACGGAGATCCTGATCTCATTGTGACTCTTTGTTGAATTCAGACACAACGGAGATGAGTGAGTAACACACAGACATATCAGTGATTTCATTTTTATGAGGATGCACGCACCGAAATGCAACGTGTATAATTTTCCACCGAAAATTACACATTACACATACAATACTCTGCGAGTCTTAGGCCGCCATGATCACCTTATTGGAACACATCCAGAAAATATGTGTGTGCAGTTTTAACTTGGTATTTGTAAAACCTGTTTGTCCTACTATTTCATGTCGGCAAATACCGCTGTGAAAAAGATCTATTGCACCAGGTTTATTTAAGACATGCTTGAGCATTACATCCACATGTTGCATGAGTTAAACTCATTGACAGCTTGCTGACATATAAGACCAACTTACAGTCACGTCATTCCAGTCCAAATGCCAGTGATCACAGAATTTGACTGACAAAAAAAAAACAACAAGCTGGTGGTGCCCTGAGACTTTTGCACAGTACTGTGTTTATACTAACTACTTTACTTTTAGGTTCAGAACTGTTTGTTCACAACTGTTTGTGTCCTAATCCCATTGATGCCATCAGTTCTGAGAAATCAGGCAGCACACAATAACATTGCTGCAACACCACAAGTTCACAAACAGCTGCTGCAAAGACTCAGTAGTTCATAGGTCATTGTTTGAGATGTGTCTGTGGTCACTGTTTTTATTTTACCATTTTACAATTAAAAAACATTTGGTTTTGTGGTTTTGTTTCTGGACAGGCAATGGTTTAGATATATGTTGTAAAGCAATACAAATGAGGACCATGTCCTGCCCTTTTCACTTTTACTCCTTCTGTATCTTCCTCTTTTTGCCCTCATAGCTTAGTATTTTCCACCTTATCTAAACTGTCATTCTCACTGTGCTGAATATTTCCCGGTTGGCAGTAGATCAACTGCAAATTTCTGTAAAAAGAATAAGTTACAAGAATTTCCTGGAAAAAAAAAAAAAAAAAAGAACTAAAAAGCAAGAGTATCAGTCTCACTTAGCTGCAGTAATGCTTTCAGCATGATATCACCATTAGCAGTGTATATGCTCACTTGACATGAAAAAAAGGCTGCTATTTTTCACAACATAGACAGTTTTTATAGAATAACCATGAAAGCTATAAAGCATCCTTCCTAGTTTAAAGTTTTGCAACCATGGACTATTAGTGGTAATACAGGTAAAGCTAGCTGTGCTTCCTGTAGGTGTGTCTGAATCCATTCAAATGACCTGAATCACTTGGCCTGTTTAACCAAACCCTAAACTGTACATTCAATGAAGATGGACTGTTTATCCGAGCCACCCACCATGAGACCAAAGAGTAGGCCTGTAGTAGAATTCTCAACTTCTTAACATGTCAAGGACTTTTGCAAGCACACCAACGGATGCACATGATTCACAGATGAAATAGGCAATATCTCTACCTCTAAGACATTAACATGTCTCTGTGTTTAAGACTTAGATTCTTTTTCCTTAGTAGAGCAGAACATGGACAGACAGACAGACAGACAGACAGACAGACAGACAGACATACAGGGATAGATAGATAGATAGATAGATAGATAGATAGATAGATAGATAGATAGATAGATAGATAGATAGATAGATAGATAGATAGATAGATAGATGATAGATAGATAGATAGATAGATAGATAGATAGATAGATAGATAGATAGATAGATAGATAGATAGATTCATTCACTGCGGGGCTTCTTCTATCCCATTAAAAGCCAGATTTATAATAATCTGAAATTGTATTTTGGAATTATTACTCCATAATGCCAACAATATGGTACCTATCGCACCTTTAACATTCATCAAGGTTTTGAGGTAAGAGCCTGCTCACTGTCTACCCAGTAAATGTGAGGTCACTGGAAGTTGGATCAGACAGCATTGCGTTGGATTATTTTCAATGCTTTGATGGACGTGAAACTCTTGCAGTTGAATCATCATGATGAAAAATGAGGAACAACATTGCAAAATGTCTGCTTTATTTTTTGGTTAAAAATTCCCAGGCTTGTGTATACAAAGCTGTATGAGAGGTCAAGTAAAAGTGGCACACACTAGTTAAACATGACCTTTAAAAGTTTGAGCCTGAGCATGTTTGATTTAGTGTTTTAACTCCGAATGCGATCTACAGGCAAAAACAAAGATGGAAATGAAAAACAGCTGCTTATACTTATTTTTCTAGTGTAATTTAGCAATGAATTTGGTCATGTTATGCTCTCCATTGTTCCTGCATTGCATCACATCATGCCCTGATGTGATGCAATGACAGTGAGTCACTAACTGTTTCTCAGCACCACCAGGAACCTTCTTTAAGTTCAGGTGTCGTGAAAAGATGTTATAGTTTCAGTAATGTGGTGGGTGTAAATGTCAGACATACCTGACACGCATTCACAATGCCTGAGAGAAACGCAAGTTATAGAAACAATTTAGATAATCCAAAGACTGTATGTAGAAGAAGGTTGTACAACCTCAAAACTATTCCATGCCTTTAAAAGTCGTCCAAGAGTGCTCTGCACTTTGCAGTGGTGAATGCAGATGCGTCATTGTTCTCCCTCTACATGTGCCAGGTGCCTCAGTGGGAGATCAAACTTCAATAAAGCCTCATGATCACATGATCACAGCAGGCTCTTGGTCTGCAGAGTCAGAACACACAAAGGTGTGCTGACAGTGATCAAAGGATTCATTGCTGATTCTCTGTCACGTTAAACAAAAGCGATTAAATGCGGCCTCTGAGTGAAATCTGCGGAACGTACCAGGAGAGAAATGTGATATTTTGGTTGGGAAAAGGGGCTTTGAAGTTGCCTGAGTGCTGCATAGTCATACATTTACTCAGATCACTACAGCTGGCTCAGAAGTGCCGCACACAACAGGCCACAGACAGAGAGAGAGGACACAAGAACATCTGTGTAAAACAGTGTAATCTCAGTGAGTCAGGCCTTCTTGAGTAAATTATGTTTCATGTAAGATTTACCTGTATAGAGGTAGAAGAAGGTGGCCTCAGGCTACACTAAGCTCACTTCCGCTGGTGTCACTCCCTCTCCACCTCTTGACTCCACCCCTTATTTAGTGCATTCCATTGTCCTGTCACAACCTGCCTTAGCACCTGTGCGTGTATTGTCCATATGTGTACATACCAGTCCACAGCAATTACAAAGCAGTGTCTGAAAATGAATTTATTTGAAGGCTCTTTAGTTAAACCAAGCTTTTTAACAAACAGGGTGTTGTTTTTCTGGCTTTGGCCTTCAGCTCCACAAAATGAAGAGCCGAGATCTCAGGACATTGCACATTGATAATGAGAAAGAAACATGAACAGTCAGATTATCAGTCTGGTTGCACATAAACCTCAAAATTCTGTCCTGTGTGGTGATTGATTATCAGTGACTTCGTCAGCTGTCCCTCTTTAATAAATCCTAAAAGAATTTGACTGTCTGACTACTTGTGTTTCCTGCAATGGATCTACAGTGTGTTTCAGCTGTATTGCAACTTATAAAGGAATTTCTTAGGGGAGTACAGGGTCTAAAACATTAATACATTAGTAAAACATGTAACTTTAATCTATAATCAGCCCAATTTCTTCATCAGTTCCAGAAGCACTTAACAGTTATTAAAATCCATTTCAGGCAAGGACCTTTATTATCATTATACAATCGAAATTGCATAACAAAATTATGAGGTCAGATGGAAGGTTGATCAGAGCTGCTGCGACTGAAGCAGGCTTCCACACAACCTGACGGAAGGTGTCTAACATTCATCCATGTTTTGATTGTGAGAGGAAACCAGAGAGCGTGGAGGGAACCCACTCAGACAGGGGAGAACATGCAAACTCCACACAGAAAGGTCCCAGACCAGTAATCAAACCTGCCCTCTTGCTGTGAGGCAACAGAGCTAACCACAACCAGTGCAAACCACTAAGCCACAACGGACGTACAGCACAGGCTTCTCCGAACTCTGAGCTTCATGTGTTTATGCCCCTAATTATATAAATTAAAGTTCATCCTGCGCTGCATGTTTGTCAGTATTATGATACTATGTTAACTGTAAGGTCCAGTGTGTGATAATTAGTGACATCTAATGGTGAACCAGCAGATTGCAACAAATGGAGGACTCACCCACTCACCCCTACCAAGTACATCAAGGAATGACTGTCACCTTAGCATACCAGAAAGGATTTAAACTCTTTTTCACTACTCCCTCCATCCTTTCATTCTTCCACTCTCTCTGCCATCTTTTTCCATCTTATAAGTAGCTGCTTGTGTTGTAAGCTTCCAATTCAAAATGCTCACTGTGATTGGTTTTCTGTTGGGGCTGCAGTAGACAGGTGGCATCACAATGCTGAAGTACACATAAAGTGATTATACACATTTTTAATCATACTAATGGGTAGTATATTTTTCATATTTCTGCCATTAAATCCTCCTAAGTGCTATACACTGGACCTTTAAAGGTATACGACATAAATCAGAGAATGTTTGGTGAGAATGCAGTACTTGTTCACTGTCTCTTCTTATAAACTGTCTGAGCCGCAAACTATCAAAATAAAGTAATAAACTTATGTAATGACACATAACTCAACATGGTTTCAATACGGACAATAGATAAAGGCCTCCATCATAATTTCTTCCATTCATTAGTCTTCAAAATGAGGTTATGTGAGCATGTAAATGCACAACATATTTACCATCAGTTCATAATATATCCAGGTTTAAAAGCCCTGGTGCCTGACTGTCTCCGAGTACAACAATGTAACATAGTGATGTGAAGTAGTAATGTGTGGCATGCCAGCAGCATGTTGGCTGAGGTGGGAGCATACTTTGGAATATAGTAAGGCATGATTTAACTCTCATTCCATAGAAACAAAGCAAAAACTCATAAAGCAAAGTCTCTGACAGGAAGCTTAGGTCTATAAACGCTTTCGAAATGAAACACTTTCCTGCTTGTGAGACTAAGGATGCCAAAAACAACCAGGAGGTGTGTTTTTAAGCCTGCAAGAGTAAAAATACTGACTTCAAACTGAAATAGCAACTTCCCATCAGTTTTAACCATACCCAGGGGTATTGTGGGAAAGTGCTACCACCATGCCAAGGGCCTTCCATTGTACTGTATATGTGTGTGTTCCTGTACTTGTTGCAGAGTGAGGACTAAAAATTGTATAAACCTTACAGAGTAAGGATATTTTGACAAAGTGAGGACATTTGGGCTGGTCTTCGCTTTCAGGTCACCCCTTCAAAGGGCTTTTTCAGGGTTAAGACCTGGTTTTAGGGTTAGGGTTAGAGTTAGAATTAGGTTTAGGTTAGGGTTAGGCATCTACTTGTGATGATTAAGGTTAGGGTAAGGGGCTAGGGAATGTATTATGTCTATGCCTTACTTTGATAGAAACCTTTTGGCTTGTCCTCACTTTCTGACACCCCTTAAAAGGGCATTTTCAGGGTTAAGATCTGGTTTTAGGGTTAGGGTTAGGCAGTTAGTTGTGATGGTTAAGGTTAGGGGCTAGGTAATGTTTTATGTCTAGGAGTGTCCTCACTTTGAATACTATACAGATGTGAGTGTGTGTTTGTGTGTGTGTATTGCCTGGATTAAAAAAAACTCAGCAGCACTTAATTCTTTCCATTTTCTATTTGAAGGTCAACAGCTCTGCAGTAAAGCACACAAAGATTTATTGGATGAAGACAGTGGACAAAGAGCTAGATGAAAAGCCCCTCCCTCTTATCCTCACAACAATTACACTTCCTCCATTCAAACACTTTGTTATTTCAGCTTCTCTTTGTTTGTAGCCTGATAATACACTGATGCATGAGTACTTAATGAGGCCACATCCTCCTAAATTGTTAGCCCAAACTGTCTATAAAAATGAGCCATTTTCTGTTGTTTTACAGGGCAAAATTCAGCGGCTGCATCAAGGCCACCAGCATTTCCATGGCATCACAGGAGCAGTGATCTCACTGGGCCGCCCTCTCTTTGACGTCTCTCTGCTTTCTTTCCTTCTCCTGTGTCAGTACTGTTTTGAGGCAGAGCAGGAACTGGTCAGGGTGGAATGTGACGGCACAGCAGCATGACACAGCCACTGGAGCACCCACATGGACACAACAGAAGTGGAAAGAGAGGGAGGGGAAAAGAACGAGAAAAATGTGGTGTTGGGGGAGATATGTGTCAATGAGCTGCTGGGAGTTTTTGACTAAGACGTTCAAGTGTATTTAAGTAAAAGAACCACTAAGTGGGAGGGGGGGGTTGCGCGGAAATCATTGTGCAAAGGAAGTGAACACAATAGTGATTACAATATGTGTTTGTGGACTCCAACATTTACCAGTTATCATTTTTCAAGGAAATAGAGACATTTAATCAGTAAACTATGAAGTCTATTTAATGTCAGCATACATTCATTCAGCTGTACTTGCACATGTGGTAGTGTGTATGCATGTGATGTTATGGGTTTTTGCATTGCCATGACCCACCTGTGATGTACAAATGACTGCAAGATGACGTATATATATATATGCAAAGCGTAAACAAACAAAATGGTGAAGCGAAAGAGGAGTGATGAAGTTACCCCAAGTTCTCTTTGAGGGACTGATGATACATCCTGTCCTTTTCTCAGAACCAAACACACCAGGTATCATCCACACCCTTTCAAGCACTATTGTTTGTTTAAATTATTCTTCTGGGTGTTGTCTTGCCCGGCCCCATAGTCTAGCCACTCTTCCTCTTAAGTTGCATTTCCAAAAAGCAGTGCAGTGCACGTCACCATGGTGCAGTCTGGTTGAACACACACTGATCCGGCTTGTGTTTCTACTGCAGGTTGAGTAGTGACAACCGTGCCTGCTACATAAATAGCATGATGTTGACACAGTGTGGCTCATTTATAAATTCCACAAAGATGAAGAATGAAGGGTAACAATAGAGGACATCCAACATTTTGAGTCCTTCCTTCTTGACATGTGGCTGTTAATCACATTAAGAAGACAAGCCTGGTTTGAGAGATGGCTGCAGGCTGAAACCTGGGACAGTGTGGATTAATTATTTCGATTAAATGGAAATGCAAATAATTGTGCGATCTATCCAACTGAACTGTACTGCACTACTTGGTGCAAATGGAGAGTTAACGTTATCATGTCCGTTGGGTCTCACCATGTGGTCTGTAACGTCTGCCGGTCATGTCACAGTGCAAATGTATGGCTCTGTGATAGCCTAATGTGATGTAGTGGCCATCATAACAGACCAAAAGATACTGTACAGTAATCTACACTTTCAGTGAACCAGGCAAAGCCCACAAACCACAGCAAATCAAATACTTTAGGGCCATTACTAGACACTGATTAACCAGAAACTAACAAGAGCAACTTTCACATATCCACCTGCTGTGCCAAGAGATATGAAAAGTAACAATAGCAATAAGTGGATGACACTTTCTGCAGAGTCTCCAATCACTGTATTTGTCCACTTGAAAGCCTTTTTTCGTGGCATCTTCTTCATATCTCCAAATGGTGTATTAAATGCACACAATCTTATTAAAATTAAAGAAACAGAATCTGCACTTATTGCTCTCAGCAGGCTTCTAATCAAGTTACTTAATTCTGTGAATGGAGGTTTGCTGATATCAGTAGTGGCAGCAAGATATATGAAACTGTAAAAACACTGAAGTTTTTAACAACTTATATTTCCAACAAGTGTGCAGCATTCAGTCACTCACAACATGTTGTGTGTATTTATATGTGTCTGTCGTTTGTTTCTGCACATGGAGTTGAAACTTAGCTCTAACACAAACTGAATGTCCAGACGTCAGTTTCTATTCCACATCCTCTTCTTCCTTGCTTCCCTCTTTTCTTTTCTTTTCTTTTCTTTTCTTTTCTTTTCTTTTCTTTTCTTTTCTTTTCTTTTCTAATTTTGTGTTTTTGGTGTGTTTGCTGTCACTTTAGGTCACTAACACCTACTTCTAAAGAAAGCTTATGAAAACAGTGTTACTGACAGACAGATGGAAGAAACCCTAACTGTGTTGGTGAGGCAATGGGTCCTGGAAAAAAACGAGAACAAAGAACAATCTTTCTGTTTATGCGAGATGGGCCCTTTTTTGGGTGTGCAGGGTCAGTAGTGGGTCTTGTGTGTGTGTGTGTGTGTGAAAGAGTGTGTGTTTTCCAACCGTGGTGCCTATGACTCTGCAGTAATCAGTTGAGAGAAAGAGCCTGTCCAAGTGCAGACACTGTATCTCCTCCAACTCAATGATCCACCCATTTTTCACACACCACACAAATGCACTTGTTCGACAGACTATACAGGCGACAATGTGTAGTGTGTAGATTATAAAAGCATAAGAAATACCAGGAAGAAGCAAATTTAAACCCAAAGGAGTGGGCATGTGACACAACAGCATAGCACTGTTTACTATGACATGAATAGTCACAATGCTCTTGACAGATAGGCTATTTTTACCAGCTGCAATGAAACTTGATATTGAGATAAGAGAATGGAAAACTGCCTCTGAGAGGACAAAATGGAGAAATGTGCAGGGCGAGCATCAGGGAGGGGTGAGGTAAATGTCAGCAAAACAAAAACCAAAGTGAATTCCTGCTCTGGCTTTAATCCTTCGTTGTGTCAATGGTTGTGTGATGAAAATCACTTCCTGATGATACTGTTGTCCAGTGATAATGTATTTGACCTTTCAATCAATGGTTTAAAAAAAAAAGGTGCCGACCTTGTCTTTTCATATTTAACCTCTCTGTTAATATCATTATTAATATCGTTAAGATCATGTCATGAATATTGTCTTAAAAGGGACAGATGTAAAACTACAGCGACTTTTAGGATTTAAAATGGTTACTGCAGTCCCTATTCAAAATATTGCAAGAGCTTGGTCGTAAAAGGTAATGTAGCACAGAAAGAAGAAGCTGCACCTACACCTAGTGCTGCACTGTGTTCATGCGCATACACGTACACATAACTGTCCCACCGTCTGTTTTATTTTTATAAACAGTGAACCTAATGCCCCAACAGGTGGCATTTGAAAGTGATAGCAACAGCAGCAGAAAATCATTTCATGATGAGAGGAGACGACAAAACAATAACGGGCTGTAAAAACGTGTAAATGTTAATTATTGACAACTGAGAGAGAGAGAGACAGAGAGAAAGCATCAGCGAACCTTAGCCGCAACTGAGCAGTTATCCACACCAGCATGTCTATCTTTAAATTTCTCTAATTTGTTTTCCCTTGTTTTTCTTCTCATGTGGTGGAGACATTTTTGTAAAGGGTAGTGAGGTTTTTGTTACTGTGTTTGACTCTGCTTGGAGAGTATTTAACCAGGGTATTTAGTTGCTAGAAAATGCATTATTGGGTGAAAAGTGGAGCACCAGACTGAAATACCAAACCAAAACATAAACAGAGATTGCAGATAATGAGAATATAAATTGTGACTATTGTTATCAGTGAAGCCACTATATCAAATTTTACATGTTTGCTGAAGTTCTCATGACATCCAAGGCCATTTGTATAATACATTTCTCACATATAGCCTGTTTAAAGGCATCTTGAGATAGTATCACAACAACCACAAAATTATTGTACTAAAGCACAAGTTACTATTACATTATCACATGAGTATTCAGTGTCCATGGTTTCAGCTGGTACAAATGAGTAAAACGTGGCAAAGCTACTCAGAGAAACTGCTTAATACTGCATTAATGTAATACAAACAATTTTCAATGAAAGGCAGAACACTTTTAACACAGCATCTATATTGTTCCAAGTTTCAACAGCATATTGTTTGCTTTAAAAACATTCTAATCTATTTTAAAGAATATTTGGGTTGTGCATTTTGTCCTCATAACTAAGGGAAATGCCACTTCCCCATTTGATTCCTTAAATAGTCTGCCCTTGTGGATGTTCGCTGCAATATCTTTGGAAATATTGCTGCTCAGGATATTAAGACTCCTACAGTGACTCATACACACAGTGATGATGAAAAGAAAATGATGAGTGCAAAAAAAAACAAAAATAAACAAGCCGGATAGAGAATGTATTATTGTCTCGTTTTGACAAATGGAAAGTGATAAGAGACAGACACATTTGGAAACAGGGTGTGGGAACTTCTGAGAACGGCTGACGAGCATAGACTAGGAAAAGTGTAACCTCATCTTCACTGTCTCCTGTAATCCCACTGTGACACATGAGCACATGAAATGTTTCTTTCACTCTCACAAAGACTGAAACATCTGCAATCAATTACTTACTCCCACCCAGCTATAGAGTCCAATAATGACTGTAAAACGCAACAGCAATTTTCTTTTATGATGTTGTTTTCCCTGCTTGGCATTGCTGACAGTAACTATAGCGATGGTTGGCACTGACACTTCAGAATAATGTCTGATTCAGTGGTCATAGTAAGAGCAAAAAAAAAAAAAAGGAAAAACCTCTGCCATTACTAAGTCTGGATGCACTATTGTTGGTTTCTACCGCCTGCACTGTTTCACTATATAAGGTGCTATAAAGAGGGTCTACACACACCCACACACACACAGGGGTGTCAGGAATCTCAGTCCTGGACTGCAGCCAGTACCTACTCACTCTACATAAACCAGTCTTCAGAGTAGAGTTTGAAGTGAGTCCAGGGTGAACCAGGCCTCTTACACAAAGACTTGTGCCTTGGTGATGTCACTTCCTGGAAGACCATAACTCTGTTTGATGTGGGGTCTTTGTTGATGGATGTAAAGGCCAAGGCGACCCCCCCACCCCACTGTGGTGGACGTAGGCTGGAGGAGCAGAGAGGAAGGAGGGCTATTTAATGAGCACAGAGAGAGGAGGATGTTGTGGTCGGTCACAGTGTGGCTGCCTAGTTTAACACACACCTCATTTCCTTCTCTGGTTTCTGCGAAGCGGCGATGTCATCGTTCACCAGCCACTGATCTGAATGTGAGGTTGAAAAATAACTTGACAGAGATATGGAGGGAGTGTCTCAAGAAAGATGGAATTTAGTGACAATAAAGATGTCAGTGAAGAGTCTGTAATTATTGTGAGGGAACTCCCAGAGTTGCAAACACACCTGCAGTCTTAAACAATCACACCACTGTTGTAGAAAAGACAACTGAGGCCTTAAGAAGAGGCAGTGAGTGTGTATGTGTGTGTGTGTGCAAGAGAGAGAGAGAGGATTAAAACAGGTGTGGAAAACTGTGATTGAATACACACACACTGGTTTCCATTAATTCAGAGGACATTGCAATAAATGATATTCATTTCACAGAGACTTACTCTAACAGTAACCATAAATACTTTGCATAGCTCTTCTTGTTTCTTGTTAGGACACTGCATTGATTCCACTGATGCGGACACCCTAAAGCCTGATTTCTACTCCATCGCTCAACACTCTCGATAAGTGTCACTAATAATGTATCGTGCAGTGTTTTCAATGTATGCTTTGGTGAAAGGTTCCAACCACACACCTCCAGCTGGCTCTTTCATTTACCATTTCACATTACAGCTTCCTGATCTGTCTGTTTATTTTGTGTCACTGTCATTATGTAGTAATTATCAGTTATTGATAAAGGGTCAATTTGATAAAGTTGTGGATAGAACTGAGGAGGAAGAGATTTTGAATCTTCTTTTATTGAGATGACAATGGGAAGACAAGAAAACAGAGATAGTATGTTGTATGTTTATGTAGAGGCAGTGACTTCCTATAACACTATGCAACAAAATATGACAATGTCTGTGATACAAGAAAATGTGCCCAACATTTTTTTCACTTTTCCCAGTCCATTCTTGTTGCTTGACACATTTTAAAGTGTCTGGCAAGGACTATAAATCAGGCTGACCCAAAACATTTTTATCACCAAGCTTTTGTTCATGAGGGCAACTGGTTTATGCCCAAAACCATCCTAAAGAGATAAGAAATACAAACACACCCACATACATATTCACAATCAACGTGGTTTTAAGGAGAACCTAGAAGTCCTGCTCCCATTTTAGTGATCTTTAACACCTGTAGACACCTATTATAGTCTTTGTGGCAGAACCAAAGTATAACAGCCATACAATGCAGTTCAAAGACACTGAACCACTGACACACCACCCAAGCCTACAGCGAGGTCCTAGGGGTTAAATTTCACTCCGAGCCATGACACACAATCCAGCCTCAAAGAACCAACACAACAAAGGTTGACCTATCAAATGCTTGATGTTGCTCTCTTATGCCTCTCGCCTTCTGTTAAAGTTGCACTCGATCATAACAAAGATCGAGTGCAACAGATACAGCCAACAGATGCATGCTTATTCATTAAGCTTGGACAATAGGTGAACTGTGACTGTTTTTTATGTATATAAAAGTAACGGCTAACATATCAAACTGATTTACTGTTTTGACTTGGAAAACTGACTGGGGATACCACACCTTAAAACGGAAACTGAAAATCTGCAGGTCCTGATGTTCCAATAAAGTCCAAGCAAGCAGAAAGTGAGACATTTGTAAATGATTATGCAGAGGCTCACATCTCCTCACTGTTTATGTCTTAAAAGTCATGAAGTGACTACCAGCAGAAAACAACGTGGATAACAAATTGCATGAATTGCTGACAAATACTTTTGACCACAGTTCCACCACGTCAACAGTTTTCTTGCCAGTCACTGCTGAGAAATTTCATTCAGATAAACTTAAAACACCATATGGTATCCCAACTCTGACCTTGGTCACATACCTTTGAATATGAATATGGCAGTTATTGAGTCCTCACTTGGAGAGTTCTCTCAGCCGCCGGTGTCACAGGTCAGTTCTGCTTACTCAGCTAATTGTCAGTGAGAAACTGAGTACCTAAAAGAGCTATGGGCATGGGTCATCCTCAGACCCATGCCCATACATCGCCATACATCACCTGATAGCCAACTGTGAACCTGAGGTGTCAGGGTTGTTCAATGTCTGACAAAGGTAGTGCTCGGTAATACTGTAGTCAAAGTTCACCTTCATTGAGACTGTAACAGTTTTTGGCTTGACTTGTGAGAGTGACTCCATCTAATCCAGCTCACAGGGGGAGGATCGGGGCACATGTAAAAACAACAAGTGCTCCCACAGGGGATGTGTCACATTCACATGGGGGCCCAATTGTCCCCTGACAAAGCTTTGGTAGTATGTCACATTCCCGACATCCAGGCTGGGGAAAGGGGCTCGGGAAGGAGAGATATTTTTCACACCAAGGCACAAAGCCGCAGAGCGTCGGTCTGTGTGAGTCACACATGAGGAGGAAAGGGGCTGAGTAATCACAATAATAAGCACCATCATCCTGCTGTCTCGACAGTTGGGCTTCTCACCCAATCTCAATCTCAATCTCACAGAATCATATCACTCCTCGAGATGAGACAATATTGCTGTTGAATCAGCTGTGTGTGTACGCCTGTGCATGTGCTGACCACGCTAATTGTAGTCTGTTAGTAACCACATCCATCTCTCAGCTAGTAATGGGGCAGAATTTAGCAGGGCTTTTCACATGACTGGGTCTGCTAAAGTGGCCCACTGGGACTTTATTTTGCTGCCATGTGCAAAGCTGCCTGTCATGTGTGGTGTGTTGATAAAGTCAGAGCAATCTGGACTGGGAGATTAGCTGTGGTGTAATGGGTAGAGATGAAAACTAGATCACATCCCATTGCCAACCAAGTGCTTCCACAGGCTCAACCCTTCCTCCCGTATGTGTGTGTGTGTGTGTTTGTGTGCACATGCACATGCCGGCAGAGGGAGATCAGGGGCGCGTCTTCCACACGCTCAGCTCTCACTCTGAGAAAAGCCATCATCCATGACCTCATCCAAGGAAAAAATCCCCCTCTCCTGCCTTCTTCTCCTTGCACAGCTGAGCTTCGCCTTTGCATTCCTGCACTCTGAACAGCTCCCACACTGTCTCGGGGCTGTGGCAGGAGAGAGGGAACACACAGAGAAACTGTGGGTGGACAGTGGATGGATGGAGAGCAGCAGAAGGGAAAGTCTTGTTGAGGTCACGGACCCCACTAATAATCTGTGGGCTGCTTCTGCGGTTTCACTGGACAGAATGTAAATTTGTCTAAGAGTCAGAGAGATGAATGCAGGTGAATGAAGGTTTAATGCTAATTTTCCAGGTCTTGATCACTTGGACTGTGGGAGGAAGCTGGTCTATCTGAAGAGAGACCCCAACAACTAGGGAAAACACACAAACTCCACTCAAGCAGCCCAGGCTGAACTGGGATTCAGATTTTGTTGTGAAGCACTACTGTCTGTGCACTACTGTCTAACCCTGTCCTGCCCCTTAGTACCACTAAACTTTGTGAAATAACCTACATGAAAGTACTGACATCATTCATTTATATTTTCTATTGAATGGTAAAGCTAACATTTTACACTATACATAGTACAGTAGCAATAGTATGCTAATAAATGTGCATATTATTTCTAATTTAATTCCCAGCTTGGTAATAAGTGTTTATGAAATAATATTACAGTAAAACAATGTTTTTCAAAGTAATATCCAAATTAAAGCTTGATTCTGAGAATTATTGTAGCCTTTTCTATCAGTCTATAACCATCACATAGAAATGTGTATGTATCAAAACTGATAACTGATACTACATAAAAAGAGTGACATTAATCATCCCTTATGTCCCTTGCACCTTTTCCCATTTTTATTACTAAGTAATTACCTGGGGATTACTGTAGAAACATTGTGTCATGCATAGAAACCACACCCAGTCCAAATGAGTTTACATATTTGTTTATAGATACAGACCAGAAAGCCAGAGTAGAACATACATTGTAAATAATGCTGAAGAAATAAACCTCTCTGACATTTTTTTTCCAGATTCGACACACAGGTAGCAAACTTTTGGACATTAAACTTAAGCAACCATTCCATTCTGTTTCAAGATTAATTTCACTCACTATAGGTATTCTTAATTAATCAGAATGAGGACAATACAAAAGAAAGGGTGATTCATTAACAAGTTTGCCTAATTCGCATTTTTTTCTTTTTTCTTTCAGGATGGAGAAGGATTCCTGTTCTTGAGTGCAAAGTTAAAGACTTCTGACTGCTTATGAACTTTGCTCTAATGTAAGATTCAGCATAATAAGTATTCTGGATTAGAATTTATGCTTGCAATCTGAGTTTGAGCAAACTATACCTATAAATATAAGATGGTTTTGCATGATATTACTTTCCCATGACAAAATGATCACCATAATATAACCACATTGTTACTGCACTGTAATAGTGTTACTAGTAATTGGCAATTATTTAATACTACACTGTTTATATTAGTCGGCCTTAGCTTCTCATCTTTGAACCACAAAATGAAACTGAAGCAAAGGGAATTCATGCACATTCACTCCACTCTGAAAGATCAATGGTCAGTAATCAGCTTTTGTGATAGCACCACTATCACAATGCTTTTCTAAATTTATAACACCCTTCTTAGAGCTGTCTGATAGTCTGGGATTATATTATTGGACAGTCAAATCAGTGAGACATAGAAAGGAGCCATTCTTGTTTTACTGATTCGTTGAAGGGGCCGGGAGATCCCTCTGCTGCCTGTGTGTCAGACACAAATATCTTCGATGCATAGTACAAAGTAAGTATTTCCTCACAAGGAAAATCCCATCACTCTTTCCTAACAATCATTTCAGGTTCAAACTGGAACAATAAAGATTGCTTAAAATGTTTGCCTTGAGGGTGAGGGGTGGTGGGGGCTGAGGTGTGTTATTTTCTAGTTTCAACAGCAGCCGACCACAAAGTGAAACATCATGAAGAGGAATGCCTGGAGCCCACTCCTTACAGCAACCTCAGCCTGCTGCCGTCTGCTCTGACATCTGTACGCCTCTCCTTTTGTCATAATCTGTGGAGTCAGCCAGCTCAACTGGCCAGCACGCGTTAGGCTGATCCGCTAAAACCACCATTAGTCTTTGGGCTTATGCACATGGACACACACACAAGCATTGGGCGGATATGGGAGGATTTCTTTTTTTTTTTTTTTGGATTTCAGAGAACCGCAGGGCATACTGTAAGAGGTAGAGAAAACAGATGAGTCAAACATGCAGTCATCCAGTCTTCCTGTCTGTTTGGCTGCATGCTGTTGACTATGAGGGTTATTTTGTTGCTTGTTATATGTGTGTTGATGATGGCGATTTAAGGGGAAGGTCAGTTACATGCAGTTTCTTCCCTTGCTTCCCCCCCTCACTCCCCTCTTCTTCACTTCCTGCTTGTCTTCCTGTCTCCTTCCTTCGTCCCCTTGTAACCCAACAGCTCTCCTTCACTCCCCCCTCCTCCTTCTCCTCTTACCCAGTAAGTAATGTGATGCCACCATCAGCCTCCATAGGGCCTAAATAGACCTCAGTGAGAATTTAATAGTGTGACCATGATACATAACAAGTGTCTGTCCAGCAGGGTGACATCAGCAGAGGGGAATCTACTGGTCTCCCTTCCCAAGTCCTGCTGGCATCAGGAGCCAGTGGAGGTGGGGGGGGGGGCAGGACTCAGCTGCTTTTTCAGCACTACTAACATAGAAAGCACCAGTGCTGAGCAAGAGCACAGTTGGTCATTTGGGCTCCTGAGCAAGCTGTGAAACCGACTATCTGCAAACTACATTCTTGTACCTTTGATACATAATACTTGTATTTTAATTTTAGACTGTCTGTCCCACACACACAAGTGAATGACAACAGTGAGTGACAGTTGAAAGCATTCAATCTGACTCATAATAATAATAATAATCATAATAATAATAATATATATATATATATATATATATATATATATACTGTATTTTATATATTTTTATATTTATATTATATTTTTAATCTCGCTCATAGCTGCTGGTGCAGCAGTAAGAAACACGTGTTTGAGATGAAGAGAAATGGTTAAAGTTGATGAAGTAGTGGAACGGGCAGGCATGAGTCAACAATGACATGTTTTTCATCTTACAAATGAGGGGTGTTGGTCATAAAGTAAATGTCTATTCTAAATTAATTATGAATTAGCTTTCATTGATTGATGTTTTCACTGAAATGGACGCTCTTCCCTTCAGGCCCTTGAGCCAGTTTTGTGCCTTTCAGACTGTCTCTGAGCACATGGATTAGTCTTCAGTTTAAAGGGAAGTGGAAGAACCAGAACAAGAAAAGCATTACGAAATGGAGGAGGGGATTGGGATGTATGAGGGACGGGAAGAAGAATACATAGGCTAATTCACAGGAACTAAAGGGCAAATGGAAGTGCAGGGCTAGAGAAGGAAGAGTGACAGTTAGGAGTGACCCTGCTCCTCTGACAACTTAATCTGTCTTATCCACAAGCAGGTGAAGACAAGTCGCCACTACTATGCAGTAACTCTCACCTTGACCCGTTCTCTATCCCTCTCTTCAACTCTCCTTCTCGTGTTACAGCCTTATCGTTCACTCCTTCTCTTATTCCTGTCATTCACACAGACTGAACAATACAGCCTGATCTGTTGCAGCTTCATTTTGCCATGTGACAATGACTGCATCGCTTTCATCACCTCATCAGTCCGATGTGAGTGGCACACTGAGTCCAGGCCGGTGCTCTACTTCAAAAGGGGCAAGTTGGGACAGTTGTTGGTGGAGCAGCTAATTTTCAAAATCATAAGCAGCCTGTGACATGCACACGCTCATCACTTCCAAGTATTAATGTGTTCCCGTTGATGATATCCGGTCAGAGAATGATTATATTACCAACTGTTGGCGTGTGCGCACTTCCATACCAGTGAGGAAAATACCCATTGTTGCTGCTCAGCGGGACAGGAAGCACCTTTCACAACAAACTCACACTAATTCAGTCCAACACAACTGCTATAACATCTGATTACTCAACTCTATTTGTCAATGACAGAGTGCTTTACTTTAATATCGCCTTTAAATATTTTTTTATAGAAGCTTTAGAAAGTCATAGCAGATGAGGAAAACTACGCACCATCATCAGAACAGCCATACCTGCACAGATACACTAACTGCAATCTAATCAGAACTAGTCTGTTTGAGGTTTTTAACCTCAATTGAGGCTTTCTGCAAAAAGTATTTTAAAAACATATAAGTCTTTAGAAAAGGCACCTAAAAGGAATATCTGTAACCTTAACAACTTGACATAAATGGCGGATGACAAAAAGGATTAAAAAACAAAAGCCGGTAGTTTCCTTGGCATGATAGAATGGCACTCAACAAATCTAGTCACCTCCCATTAATTTTGGCCATCCTGCAAGGAAATGCCTTCTGTTTAGTGATAGTGAATTTGACCTCTGTATTTAACCCATCCTTTTTACACCAGAAGTGAACACACACACAAGCTGGATGCAGGAGCAGTAGGCAGTACTATGGGAGCAAGGACCCAACTATGGGAGTGGAGTACCTTGCTCAGGGACACCCCACTCCTTAATCTGTCACAGGATTTGAACTGGTGACCCACCAGTTATACATTCATTTTCCTTCCATTTGGCTGTGGGCTGCCCCGATGTTGCAATATCTTCCTTGAGTCTGTCTAGAAACAGTCAAGAACATTAAAATGGTGAAGGAAAGAGCCATTGGCGCTTGTGCTGAACCTTAATTTTGACCCTACAAGGTAAATTCAGGAGTGTTGCAGCACTTGTGCCTGATGATGGGCCAGCGCACTGGACATTAATTCCTGGCTGAGGTCCATCAGGCCACTGAGAAGCAGAACACATCTAACGCCCTACTCTCGCAATATTTTGGCTCTTTGGTAGCGATCAGCCCCAGGAATAGCAGCTATGTGTGCATGACTGCACTGCACTATTTCTGTGTGCTCTGCTACTTGACATTGAGAGGCCGGGATTAGGTGGCTCCATCACTGTAAATGACAAACCCCTGTCACACACCAGCAAACTTACACTTGCATGCTTTGAAGGTACACATGTGGATTTGGACTACAAAGAAAATCATCAGTAACTACTGTATGTTTACATGGACACAAGTAATAGGAATAAGGGCCTAATCGGAGCATGTCAAAATAGTCCATTCCAACTGAAAGCTTGATGCATGTGTACACATCACAATTAGATGATTCAGGTCAACTTTGCATCCATTTAAATGATGTAAATTCCAACTGGAACTAATCTTTTCGGAATGAAGAAAAAACCATTAATGGTTTTAGTGGCCCAATGTGTAAGAATTAGCTACATTTAATAGTGGGACTGCAGATTGTAACAAACATGACTCTTGCGCTCATTCCTCCATTTCCCAAGCATATCGTGTGTACAATGGCCTTCACATAATGATGCACTTCTTAGTTGAAAGCAAAACTTCAACTCTTCTTTTTACAGTTCCTCATCAGGAGTTATAAAAAGAGCTGAGTCCCGAATCAAGTACCACACCCTAATGGTTCATCTGAACATCTGCCTCTAACTACCACCCATCAGTGTGAACGCCTGAGTCCAGCAGCATCTTGTTTATCCAGTATATATAGAAAGTATGGGAATCAAATCCACAAACAGTGTCGAAAAACGATCCCATCAAAACATGTAAACACTGCTGTTTTGCTTCGGAGTTTTGCTTATAATGGTTTGGTTAACCCCTGTAATCCACACAGACACAACACCAAAGCATTACCCTACCACATTTCCACTCGTGTGCACACACACACTCAGAGTAACAACATCCGTGTAGGAGGTTACTTCAAGGAGGTGACTAACGTTTGTCTGGGTCTCTGCCTCTCTTTGAGCACAGCTGGATCCTTTTTGCTCTCCTCATCCCCATTAAAACAGGATTGTTGCATCCTGCTAGTATTTGCTGTATGTGGTCTCTCTGAACTACGAGCTCTCAGTTGTTATAGCTGGTGGTGCATCTTTGAACATGACATCTGTTGGCTGTGTGAGTAATAATGTGTGGTGCTGTGGCTTGATGTGTTGTGGCTAGAAATCAGGTGCTGCCTCGCCCGCGCTGTGCACATCTGTTCCCAGTGGCTCTCTGTGCGTACACACAGCTGTAAGTGAGGCCTGATTGCACTCACCGTGACTGATCTATTGATGGAATGACGTCAACACGCGGAACTGATAATGACTTCATTCGACAGCTCCAATGAGGAAAGCCACTGTGAAATATTAAGTGAACAAAAACAATTGTCTGTTAAACTACACTAATAGGAGACTAAATGTGATAAAAGCCTGTTATTTCACAGCCAACATGCAGATTTATGATTCATGACTACAAACACTTGTCTAATAAGCAGTGGGCAACCAGGATACAGGTGGTTTGGTTAAAAATGTATCTCGCATCAGAGAGAGGAAATAAAAATATTATGGTTACTATAATTGGCCAAAAGAACACACAACTGTTATCATTATCCAGATGGATCATTTTAAAATATCATATTAATATGTGGTCTAACTCAGGAAGTGAATCAAAGAGCGAAAATAAACCTGACCTTCCTTAACTGATCTTTCAGTGCAGCATCTGAGACTCCTATTAATATCAACGCAGTGTGATAAACAGGTTTTCGTACCTCTTCAAGGATCAAAAAGAAATTTATTTTTATTTTTTTTTTTATTTTGCTCTGAAAAAAAGATCACATAGATAAACATCACTTCAAAACTGCAGGACAAGATTTGAAAGGGTGGAACACTTAAATTCACATTTTATTTTCCTTGACAGCTTAACTTGAAATTTCTCCTGTATTGATGGTAAGACAACATGACAGCACAACATATTCATACCAAAATCTTACTACAGTGCATTTTTAGTTTTGACTCCCTATTTAAATGTTTCTTAGCAAGACAGACATGGAGTGCCCAGTGTTTATGTCACCTACTATAAATGACTAGCCAATGAGATGTATCACAATGCCATTACATTGACTCATAACACAAATCCTAACGTGACCTAAAGATCCCCGAACCTGCAGGATACATCTTGGTGTGTGACATGAAAGCGCTGGACTCACTGGTCGCTCTTTAGCAACTGTGCCTTTGAGCAAAACCGTGAATCCCTAACCTGCTACGGCCTGACTGATCACACCAGTTCTACTCAGCAGTTTCCAGGTGTGAGTGTGTGTAACTGTGTGAATACGAGCAGGATGCTCATGGACAGTGTTGCTTTAGAATACAAGATGTCAATAGTAATGATCAATTTATTAATCACAGTGTGATTGATCATCTGCCGAGTGGAAATTTTTATTTATCATATCTTTTTTTTTTTCATGAAGTACTTAAATATCCTCAGGAACTTCTGCATTGTATGCTTTAATGTTTCATTAATAAATATAGTCCAATAGGAAATATAAAAACAACTGTAACATCATTACTTTAAAAACTGCTGAAGTTGGTTAAAAATCTCTATAAATACCGTTAGCTTAAATAAATAAATAAGAATTATAAATATACTGTTTACTGTACACAAAAAGATGGAGTTGTGCAGGAAAAAAAAAATCCAGGTTGAGCTCTCATATTTGTTAAAAAAAAAAAAAAAAGAAAGAAAAAGATTTTCTGGTTCAGTTCAGTCTGAGATGACTTTTCACACATTCAAGAAGCAGCACAGAGTCTAGACTTGTCCCTTCTTCTCCACGTTCCTTCGTCTTCATCACCTCACGCTTGTCTTGTCTCTGCTCCCTCATCTGGGCCGTTAAGTATTCCAGTATGAGGCGACCCATTTACTTCTGAGGTCTACAGGAATACGTTCATCTGAACGTCCAGTAGAGGATCACACAGACAGAACCCTCTGCTCCTTTCTTCGTGTACGTTCCTTTACCTGTAGGACCTCCTTTCATGGTTCACTTCTCTTTTACTGTTTTGAGGTAGACTTTCTGCATCTTCTCCTGGCATAGAAAAGGAACAAAGGCAATGAGCACACCCACAATGCATTTAGACATTGAAGAAGAAACATGTATGCGCCTGCGACCCTGATCCTCATACTCACCCCTCATTGTCTCTTCAGTGGTTTGACGCTAACCCCAGTTTGACCTTCTCCTCATTCTCCACGTCATAAGCTCCCCGCTTGTGAAACCTGTACAGAGCAAGAGAAGATGAGAGCCCACTTTCAGGTCATGCATCGTAAGGAGCCAAAACTGTCTTTTTTTTCTTTCGATGGCTGTTTTGCTCACCTGAGCATTAGTAAGAGGCCTATGATGGTGAGACACACAGACGACAGCACCACCGCCACCACAGCCAGAGCTGTGGTCCGGCTGTAGCCCTCGGGCGACTGCACAGGCAGCAGCGTGATGAACTCACACCTTTCACCAGAGTAATTTGGAAGGCACCTGCAGACAGTGCAGAGAGGGAAACGGTTAACAGGTGAATAATTCAGCAGATATTGGAGCCCTGAATAGAGGGTGTGGTACCGAGCTAACACTTACACACAGGATGGGGCGCGGATGTCCTTCAGGTACTGGCAGGTGCCGTGAATGCAGAAATCCTTATACTTCCTCAGGCAGGGATTCCTCTTCTTTCCCTTTCCCTTTGCCCTCTTTCTTCCCTTCCTTCTCTTTCCTTCAGTGTTTTCAGCCTCCAGGATGGCAGAGGGATCTTTGGGTTTGCTTGACATGGCAACTAAAACCACAAAAACATTAAAGACATGTATAACACCATTCTTATTAACGATTACATGTGAGGGAAAAAATCGTAAATTACCTCGTGGCAGCTCGAGTTCCTCTTCTCCCGACATGCTGTCTTCGTACTCGTCTTCATAGTAGTCATCATCATACTCCTCTTCCTCACTTTGCTGACCGTACTCCACTGTTGTCACACTTCTGCTTTCATCCTCTGCCCTCCTGTCTTTGGTCGTGTCCACAAAGTTGATAACAGCTGTGTGCCACTGCTGCCTGTTGTTCTCATACCTGTCGACCGCAGCAGCGCTGGCCTGTCTGGACACTGCTGCAGGAGAAAGACAGAAGTGTTAAAAAGGTTCGCAGGAGTTTAAGTTACAAACTTCAAACACAGAGAGGAACTGAGAGAATGGCTCTAGGGGGACAGGCAGTGAGCAGTGAGCACAGGATGCTGTGCCAAAAATTGGGCGGACCTCTACGGGCAAGTTGAAACATGTTGTGCACAAGAGAACACCAGGCAGGATTTTTGTGGAATCCAACTGAGCCCTGTTAAGAAATGTTCATGGCGTGGACTCAGACTCAGAGCATGTTCTTTAGAGCTTGGTAGGTACTTGATGCCTTGCTGTGGAGCACTTCAGTAAAGAGGAAACTGACCAGCAGGTCCTTACTCAGAGAGACCGTTTAGATTTGTAGAAATATAAGTGTGTGTGTGTGTGTGTGTGTGTGTGTGTGTTCACACCCAGAATGCATGGGCAGACTGTTAGCTAATGCCAGGCAAGAATATGGTTTAAAAATAAATGTATCCAATTACATAAAGCATGCTCTAAAATAGAGGGATGAGCCCATTGGCTAATGAGCAGCCTGGCGTCATGAAAACCTCTGTTCTCGACCGTGAAGGAGACACAGGTGTGACACAGGAAGTAGACATCAAACATCATCATCATCATCATCACCACCATCAAAGTCAACAGTCACCTAACACGAGCGCACGTGAAACTCACCCAAGGCGTGAAGCAGCAGGAGCACAGCACTGAAAATCATGTTGACAAAACCTCCAGTGACTTTTGATTTACAAAGAAAAAGTTGTATTCCTTCCAATTGGCCCGGTTCTATTCCTTCTTTTAGGGTCTTCTCTCGGTGTGTTGCTTTGAATGGGTCCCTGCTGGTGTTTGCTCAGAAAGGCAGAGTCTTCCTCACTCTTCGTGTGAGAGTCTGAGTGGAGCGGAGGAAAAGAGCGTCTGCTCACAGGCGCCGCGGTATTTATGGCCCCGTTCACTTTACCACGCCTACCTGACAGCACAGCACAGCACAGCACAGCACAGCACAGTTACTGTGTGTAGAGTTATGGACTTAACAAGTCTGGGCATATAAAGTTATAGATGTTACTCCTTGCTGACATTATTTAGTGCATTTATTGTTCGATTATCCACTGGTGACTTTAATGTAAGGAGCTATGAATTAAAGTATTCATAATATTATAATGGTTGGGGTGTTTTTTTTAATTTCTAGAAACCCACTTATTTAAATAAATACATTTGCTGATTTTTTCCCTCCCAGCCTTTTGGTAAAGATTTAACATCATGCGTAAAAGTTGAGTTGATTAATATATTAAACATTTCAAATTACCAAATAATGTTGGGTGTCAAGAAAATTGATGAAAAAGTTGCATTATGCACACATTCGCTGTTCATATGATCATTGTGAATTGGGCCATTGTTGTTTGTCAGACTCAAAAAGCAGGTCCCCATGTGCATTTTTTGTTGACAAATGTGTTGATTGATTTTGGTGTTGGCATCCATAATGATGCATTATTGCCTTCCTTTTTCTTTTTCCTTTGACCCATCTTCTCTCCAGGCAAAAGGGACCTGACTTCAAGCTTCACTGAAGCTTGTGTTCACATGATGGTTCACATCTAAGACACATACATCTGTGACAAGAGTCACAGAAAAGGTTATAAAACAGTTGATCAATTGTGAATGACAGCAGAATAAATAAATATCTATCATTAAATATGTAACCTGTCTGTGCGCAGTACAGTAGGTAATGGCTCAAGAAAATCTCTTTTTTTCTCTAGTAGATATGATTAATGGTGGAATTATAAAAGTATATTTGTGTTTTTCTCAGTGTCCCAAAAATAATAATATAATAAAATAATAATTAATTTCATTGAGCGTTTGAATGATATATGCAGCTTGTTTGCGCCCCCGTGTGGTAGAAGTAGAAAGATCATACAATTTCTAAATGTATTCTTAAATTCTGCAGTTCTGCAACACAGAGGATTTGTTAATGTTTCCCATGAACATCCCTGGAAATAATTCAATCGATGATATGATAAGTCACCACTTCATACTGAGACCTACAGCAACTGCACGGTGATGGAGAGTGAAGTTATACTTTGGGAATATGGTACTCATTTAAAAAGCTGTTTAAAGGATCCAGAGTTTCTCCTGGTTATAATCTGTGTTAGTCTAACTACGTGCATTTTTTTAGAATACACATCTGTAGTTATTTTTCTTGTACGTGACATGTCAAAATGTCCTATACGACAAGAAAAGGAGTGGCTGGAAAACAGTGTGGTAACTGTCTAAGAAGGTGAGTCGGCTGTGTCAACAATGCTCGATTAAATCATGATGGAGATATGAACTGAATCAGAGTATGTTCAAATGTGGGGTTTGCTTTTTATAGCTTTTAAATAATTAATGCAACCAATTACAAACGTGGTGGCCTTGAGTGTGTGTGTGTGTGTGTGTGTGTGTGTGTGCGTGTGTGTGTGTGTGCTGATCCAGGCTTACTGAGGAGACTCCACAAGACCCTAAAAGATTCTGTGGTGCTATCAGCAATCTTACTGTCTGCTCAGACAGCAATATCTCAACAACAGACAGGAAGAGGCTTTAAAGACCATGAGATGCCCTCGTGACCCACTGGAGGTGGTGTAAGAGAGGAGAAAGATAGCCTGATGAAACTTTCATGCCTGAGAGACAACAAGTCCCAGGACACTGAGGCTGTAGTGGGCAGCTCCTTCAGCGACAGCCTGATCCAAACACGGATCAAGTGTCTGAAAGAAAGGAGTCACAGGTTGATCCTCTCTGCTGCTGCTGGACTGTAACAACCAAATGTTCTATTATTATCATTCTATTTTGTTTTTATTTAATATTTTATATTTTTATTGTTCCTAGTATAATGTAAAGCATGCTTTTATTATATCTCTGCTGCGACACTGCAAATTTCTCATCTCATCTGAAACACCAAGAAAATATATATATATATATATATTATAGCACATGTTTGTCATTTTTTTAATTACTTTTTATATATACTGTATATATTAATATTTATTATTATTTACTATTAAGAAATAGTGGGAAAGACAATACCCAGCTGTGTTAGGATATATAGAGTTTAACAATAAAAACACACAGAAATAATTATTACCTGGACAATAAACTGGATAGAGAGACATGAAGGAAAGGAATAACTACACATACAATTAGTTACAGTTAAAAACACTTTCATATGGAATAGCAAAACCTATCAGTTATAAAAAAAAAACAAATTATTTGTCAACAGTTGCATGCTTTTTGTGGAAGACAACAATAATTAAAATAACTCAAAATCAATATTAGTTAATTTTAAAATTACTTTACCCAACAAACCACTTTCTTAAAAAAATCTGAAATAATCTTTGTAAATCCCATGTAATCTGTGGAAGTGGCAAAGAAGCAATCACACGTGCTTTGAGTTTGTATTTGGGATTAAGATTAAGTTACAGATGGTCTTCATAACAGATAAGATTATGTTTTTCCTCATTTTATTTTACACACAAAGTTAAATATTCAATGTCAAGAGGAACGTCCATCAGTTTTTTTTTAAAGAAAGAGAGTTTCAGTAGAACAAATATGTCCAGTAGGTGGCGGTAAAACTAATTGACTAGCCGCTAAAATTAAAAACCCAGAAGAAGAAGACAAACGCTCTGACGGCGCGCGTGATCAACTGATCGCTTCCTTCAGATCACGTGAGAACACAGGATGAGGGAGGGGACAAACATGGCCGACAAGGCAGAGGAAGTAAACACGGCTGGTGAGGTTATTGACACAAAACAACAGCTAGATGAGACGCAAGTTTCTAGTGCGGGCCCCAACGGCGACTCCGGTGACAGCGACGGGCATGACCAGACAGAGAGTTCGGCTCCGACCGCGGGAGAGAGTATCTGGTCGGCTCCCATCCTGTCTCTGGCTCGGAAGGCCACGGAGACGATTGGCAGCGGGATAAACTATGCTACTGCCCCGAGGAAACTCTCACAGGACAAGGAGCCCGAGAATGGTGTCAGTAGCGCCTCCAAAAGACTCCCGGGTAAGATGACCACAGCTAACACTGACCACAGAGTGACTTTAGTTTAAAGTCATGGTCTATTTGTGTCACTTCCTCTTTGGCTTGTCAGTACATGTGACCTCACCAGCAAAATTGAGATTTTATGAGTACATGTCTTTGTCAGGTTTGTGTTTACTACAACATTCAGTGTGTATTCAGCCTTTTCATAGACACAAGTTTTCAAGTCTACTCCAAAACTGCATCAGCTTCACTGAATTGATTGTATTTTTCTTTTGCTGTCTGTTGTACAGTTGTTCCCCCTAAAGACCCCATGGCAATAGAAAGAGCCAACCTTCTCAGCATGATGAAGCTGAGCATCAAAGTGTTAATCCAGTCCTCCCTAAGTTTGGGCAGGTCGCTGGACTCGGAGTATCCTCCTCTTCAGCAGTTTTTTGTGGTACTGGAACACTGCCTGAAACATGGCCTGAAAGGTGAGACCAACCACAATGCTGAACATGTGAATGAAATAAATAATGTCTCAACCAGAGAGTGTGGAAATTAACTATACACCTTTCCCCCTCAGCTAAGAAGTCTTTCATTGGTCAGAACAAGTCCATATGGGGCCCCCTGGAACTAGTTGAGAAGTTGTGTCCAGAGTCTGTTAACATTGCCACAAGTGCTAGAGATCTGCCTGGCATTAAGTATGCTACTGCACACATCCTTCCCAGTAAATCTACAAAGTAAATGCAAAATTAAAACATCCTTTCTGCTCTGCCAGGACCGGTTTGGGTAGAGCAAGGGCTTGGCTGCATCTGGCACTGATGCAAAAAACAGTCGCTGACTATATAAAGGTTTTGCTTGACCGCAAGGACCTCCTGAGGTTTGTCAGCCTGAGCAGTTGTGTTTTTTTGGCATCAGGCATTTTATATTTTACTGTTTATTTGCTGCACTTGCAGATAATCCCCTCTCTTTCCAAATCTCTGTTTCAAACCTCTAGTGAGTTTTATGACTCTGGTGCATTGATGATGGAGGAGGAGGGAGCAGTGATGGGGGGACTGCTCGTGGGCCTCAACGTAATTGATGCAAACCTCTGTATCAAAGGGGAGGATCTTGATTCACAGGTGAGTTTTTTTCAAGATTTGTTGGACTTCATGCCACACACGACCAGTGTCTCCAGTTGTTATCGGTAGACAGAATTTCTGATTTCCAACTCAGAAAGTTGTAGCAACCTCACAAACCAAGATTCGAAGGTGGCTGTCCCTTGTGTCAGTAGTAAAAACAATCTGCCACTTTTACTGTTAATTGTACTTCCATCTTATTTGTTTTACATGAAGTCAGTCCTACACATACAGTAATTTTGTTAAATTTTTATCTATTCAGATGTAGCTATGCTGTATGTGTGTGCAAAATATGGCTGAAACATTTACCTGATTAATTGATTATGATCAACTACTAAATTAATTGCTAATTTTAGCTTGTTACAGTGACACAATGTATATTTTGCTCCCGGGATCCCCCTAAAGTTGGAAAACAGTACTGTCTGTCGCAACTATTGTTAAACATACGCTGTGGTAACATATGCGTTTGTTGACAAACCAACAATATCCATAAACTCTAACCATGTCTTCAACAAGCATGTTAGCCATAACTAGCATCTAGGGGAAAAACTGCTGCACTATGTGAATAACTTTGAATTCCAAACTTGAATGGGGAATGATATGGTTTCACTAACACCACCTGACGCACAGCAGCTCCTTACTAGTCCAACAGTGGCTATATGGCTCAGCAGGTGTACACTGTGGTGGCTGGAACAAAATGAGAATGTCTGGTATATGGAACATTTCCATATTGCATTACTGCTTTTGCCTAGCAACAGGATTCAGGCAGCTGGACAAAGTAACCATCACTGATGGCATGCATTATTTTAGGGCCCATACTTTTTAAACATGTGTACTTTTGTTAATTCAGTTAAGTTTAAGCCTTGTACTTGATTCTTAAGTCTTTGTTCTCTCTCTCTGTATCTTCTTCCAAAACAGATGAGTGAATTTTTGGATTGCTTGGGGATGGAAAAACATATTTTCTGGCTGTTTTGAAGGAGCTTTTGAAATGGGTCACAGGTCCCATCTTCTCCTTGAGTACATAGTTAATGGAGATTCACAGTGATCATTTTCTCTCTCCCATTTAGGTCGGAGTCATCGACTTCTCTCTTTACCTGAAAGAGCCAGCCAACAGTGAGACTCAGAAAGAGTGAGTAGTTGCTCTCAGGTGGTCTGACTCTGATCAACCTTATGTTTTGAACTACTCAGTGTTATAGCCTCTTGCTTGATAATCTTTTGATTCCACACAAACCTCATGCACACTCAATGCTTCCACTCTTTTATTCTTCTTCTACTAGTGATGCAAAAATGACAGCCATATTGGATCAGAAGCACTACATTGAGGAGTTGAATCGTCACCTTAGTGGAACCGTCACTGACCTTCAGGCTAAGATGGACTCTCTAGAGAAGACCAACAGCAAACTTGTAGAAGAGGTCGGAAGAAGTGTGTGCCATCAGTTATGTGTTTGTTGTAAATGCAGCAACTGTATGCACAGGAGTGACCACTGAGTGTGTTTTTTTTATGTATTTGTTTTTCTCAGTTGACGGCAGCAACGGACAGAATAAATTCTCTGCGGGAAGAACAGGAACAGCTACGAAAAGAGAATGAGTTGATCCTGCAGTCCAGCCAGAAAAAGGAGGAAGTCTGTAAAATTAACAAACTACAAATGTGCAACTAAGTAATACATAAAGTTAATTTTTTTTTTTTTCAGGCAGCCCTTCAGGACAGCCAGGTGGAGCTGGAGACATACAAACAGACTCGACAAGGTCTGGATGAGATGTACAATGTGGTGTGGAAGCAGTACAAGGAGGAAAAGCGCATTCGCCAGGTTAGTGACCAAAAACGTCAGATGTAGATTATAACATACAGTACAGTACTGCTGGTTTCATGTTGGAGGTTTGTGTTTTGTTTTTTTTATGCTGACACTCATTTTGTGATGTTAGGAGCTGGAGCGTGAGTTGGAGCTTCAGGTGGGGTTAAAGCAGGAGATGGAGGTGGCCATGAAGTTGCTGGAAAAGGACACACATGAAAAACAGGACACACTGGTTGCCCTGCGTCTCCAGCTTGATCAAGTCAAGACACTTAACCTACAAATGTTCCACAAAGCTCAGGTAGACAAACACTCACATGCATACACCTTGTCTTTTGCACGTCCCTCCCAAACAGACATGTTTACACAGCTCATGTGATTTGAAAGGATTCACAACATGAAGCGGAGAAAAAGCAGGCAGAGGCTGTTCAACTTGAGCAAAAGATGAATGAAATGGAAAAAGCCATGGTGGAACTCGGGCAGAGGTTTGTGTTGTACAATCAGTCACCACCTGCTGCCTTATTCTGAGCACTTTCATGGTAAAGCATGTTTAAAAAAAATCGTACTCTGCTTTTTGGTCCATTTGGTATCACAGACTAGAAAACTCGGAAAAGGCACGCAAACAGAGTGACCAGTCAGACAAAGACATGCGTGTGGAGCTGGAAGGAAAAGTGGATGCTTTGCAGACACAACTGACTGAACTGGATACACTAAGGTTAAAGAAGCACACCATTGGGGGGGGAGAGTTAATGTATTAAAATTTTGCAATCTATAAAACAGGAAAAAACAACTATACAGTAGTATTACACTTTGCATCACTTTGTACAATTTGTACATGTACAAATTGGTAATGTCAGTTTCTTCTCATCTTGAATTCAACAATGAAAAAAGTGTAATCAACATCAAGTATTTACATTAAATAGTATCTATACACAGTCTGAATTCATGAAAGCCAAGTTCTGTTTCACAGCTTATTTTTAAACAAATTGCTTTAAAAATGGAAGAAATCTCGATAAATATCAAATCTTTACAAAAATAAGAGATGTTTTATTTGTATATTGAACTCACCATGTACTGTTGTGTGCACAGACTGGGTTTGGAAAAGGAGCTGCGCAATGAGAGGGAGCAGAGACAAAGTCTGCAAAAATCTCTGCAGAGGGAACAGGACAACAGCATGGAGCTCCGCACACAGATGCAACAACTGCAGGGCCTGCACACGGTCAGTGTCACACACGTGATACTGTACAAGTTATGCAATAAATCCTAAATTGTCTTTGTAGTGGGCTAAAGGATTTAAGTGTTTTTCAGAGCTGAAATTTTCATTTTACTTCTGTTGTTCTAAGATTGTGTGAGTAAATTATACAGTAAACCCATCAACTATTCTGTTAAAGTTCCTTTTTTTCCCCCTGTGAATTTGTAATGCAGGAACTGCAGGAGTTGAAGCAAGAGAAGCAGCAGCTGCAGCAGACATGTGAACAACAGGAACAGGCCTTACAGGAGATGGGACTTCATCTTAGTCAGTCAGTGACTTTTGATCATCTTACTTATCATTTGTCATGTCATTTTTTCTAATACTGCATGCATGTATCAAAGGTCGAAACTCAAGATGGAGGACTTCAGGGAGGTCAACAAAGCCCTGAAGGTAAGTTGTGAAAAATATATAAATGATGTCCTTCATTATGGATGCTCCAAAACAGAGTGTGCCATGAGCTCATCTCTTTTAGGGCCACACGTGGCTGAAAGATGATGAAGCTACTCAGTGCAAACAATGCCAGAAGGAGTTCTCCATCTCCCGCAGAAAGGTAGGTCTATTTTTCCATTGCATTACATTTCATTATCCTCCCCCTGTAATATGTACCCCGATTCTATCTTAAATGAGCGATTTGTGGTCGTAGCACCATTGCAGAAACTGTGGAGACATCTACTGCAACAGCTGCTCCAGCAATGAACTGGCGTTACCTTCGTACCCTCGTCCTGTGCGGGTGTGCGACATGTGCCACTCCCTCCTGCTACAGAGAAGCTCGTCCACAGGTTCATGACAGAACACCTACATACCTACTGTTACTAAACACACTGCACGCACTCATCCACTTTTGTTAAAGGATGTTTGAAAAATCAAATCTTGGGGAAATGTGATTCCAGTTACCTGAAATTCAGGAAAATTAATCTATATGTAGTTAATATGGGGCCATGATCAACACAATGAGCTCACATCACTTATGCAGACTGTATGTTAAGAGATGTAACATTACTTGAAGATGAGTTTTTGGGTATTTATTTTTTTCTGGCTGCAGTAACACTAACAATTTGGTACTCACCCCACAAGATGACAATTTTAACATATGTAGTTTTCCCAAAGTGGATGTAGTTTTAGTTCATAAGGATATTTGTTTTCAGCTTTCGGTTGCCGATTTACCATTGCATCTAATTTTTACAATAATTGCCCCACTGCCAGATACATGCAAATAAATGACTGTAGAGTGTTAACAAATTTAAACTATTTCAGAATGTATTATGACAAGGTTTTTGTGGATTGTATCAACTGCTACAAAGTCATTTTCTTAATTTTGGATTCATGACCAAATTTCTTACTGTATTTGATAAAACAAATAAACCTTCCTTTGCAATGCTTGTTTTCAATTAGATATTCCAGACTAGTTTATTCACTTTGTGCACAGAAATACAAATAACATTTGAAGCAGTAGAAACCTTCAATGTTGTCAGATCTTAAATTCACTTGCTGTTGATAAAGCCCAAATCCAGAAAAAAAAGCTATATCAACAGTCACAAAACAAATTATGCTCTGACCATGTGAAGACACAAACTCAGGTTAACAATTTAACAGGAAACAAAAAGCTTAACACTATGTAGAAGATGAAACAAGGTCAAAACATTAGATAACAGAAACATTCTGATTTTTGTTCACGCACTCAGACATTGACAATTATGTCACAGCCAATAAAAAAAGTGAGTTAACCTTGAGGAGCAGCCAAATGTTTGAATAACACAAATGACACTTCATTATATCAAAAGAGTAAAGCATGTTTTCTGTAATGTGTGAAAACTGATGAATGGGTAAGACAAACAGCACTGTTGTGAAACCAGATGATTTCACATCTTCCTGAAGATCATCTGCTAAAAAAAAAAAATCCCTAACATTCAGTATTTTGAAAACATCCTCGCCTGACTATTATGCCTTTCATAGGTGAGACTTACATTTCCAGTCCTTACACCAAAATGCTGTTTAAAAGAAAACATCAAATTAGGGGAAAAAAAGAACATCTACATTCCCCATCCTCCACCCAGTCCATTCATAGAGCCTCTGCTTCCTCCTCCTCCACCTCCACCGTAGTAACTGCTTCCCATTCCGCCCTGGTTACCTAACAAGAGAAAGAATACACACTATAGGACCAAGGAGTTCAATGAGTCATATACAGACAAGCTACATCTGTTTAAGCTAAAAACCTGCCCAAGTCTTTTTGAAAAGGCCAAAGTTAGCCTTATATGGTGCTCCGTTTCTGCATCCTGGTACAAATCATGCATCATTCAAGGGCCTGGAGAGTAGGAAATGTTATAGTTAAAGAAACCAATTGTAAAAGAGATGACACTCACTATAGTCATTGTAGCCACCCATGTTTCCTTGGCTGCTGTATCCACCAGAATACCCTGAGCTCAGCTGACCACCGCTATAAGACGACTGGTTCCCTGAGGAGAAAAGATCCAGTTCACATCCAATATAAAGGGATGACAAGTCAGTATAAAATGTACTAGCGTTTTCATTCTGCTGTGAACAGGCTTTTCATCCCAACAACAAAGGCTTCTGTTTTTTTTTATCCCAAAATATCCATTACCAATACTTACCCATTCCACCCATCATCTGGCTGCCATATGCTCCATTACTGCCACCTGCTGTTGAGTTCAGAAATAGCTCCACATAGCGGTGCTCTGAGGGGCATAGAGACAAAAAACCTTTGAAACATAATAATTTAAGCAGGACTGAACTGGTAGAGCGATTTAACTTTTTTACTCACGCATATTTGCTTTGTCTTTGGACATGGCTGCGACAGCATCCTCGTGTGTTGCAAACTCTACGTCTGCTTCTCCAGTTACCCTGCCATCTGGACCTATCTCAATGTGGACCCGCACTGGATTCAGTGGTGAGAAGAACTAAGAAATACAAACAATACAGGACAGATTACATTTTGCAAAATTGTACATCTGCTGCAGGCAAAGAGCAGACTATTCAGCAGACCAGGTTATTTCTCTTACATTGTAGATGTCTGTCTCTGTGGCTCTGTAGGGCAGGCCTCTCATGTGAACACAGTGACCTGTTGTGCTCTGGAAGGAGGAGCCGCCATCACCATACCGTCCATCTGATACACCTAAATATACAGTATGCAGATTAACACAGGGTCTTGTGGGACATTACATCCTAATCTTGTTGCTGCTATGCAGTGATAACATGAAGTGACAAAGGGGGAGTTAGTAGAACATAACCAAATCTGGGTTTGTTTGTTTGTCTTTTAACTTGCCTCCTCCATAACCTCCGCGACGCATTCTGTCATAAGATCCTCCCCGGCCCATCATGTTGTATCCACGACCTCCAGAGGGTCGGTCATAGGGGCCAGGTCTCTGCATGCCCATAGGCTTTCGCTGGGGTTCATAATGGGTCCGCACCTCAGCGCGGCTACTCTTGAAGATCTCAATGTACCTAAAAGCATAGAGATACCACAGTGAGGGCATGGGGAAAAGACCAAGACTACATTTGCTCAATACTGATGACACTGGCCTATGTAGATGCTGTCATGGTGTAGTCCATAGGTAGTAGCAGCTTGAGTACTTAATGGTAGTTAATGACATGGATACAAAGACTCAACTTGTTAAACTGAGTTGAAAACAATGAATCTATTCAAATTCATGAGGGCCTTAATAACTTTACACTTTTCTTATGGTTTCCTGAAGTGATTTATAGATCTGATTTAGTGTAGTGTAGTAAAACGTCCTGTGTCCCTGCCATGACAGCCATTGTCCTGATGTTAGAGGGATGAGAGTAACCCACTCTACCCCACTCTAGGCATTACCTGTGACAGTGGACTCCAGATCCTTGTGTACAGTAGCCCTCTGATTTTACCACCAGGGAGACTCCTTACCATGTATCAGACTGGACATTTGAGTGTGTATCTTTTGTTTGTGAATGGTGCCCAAGCACACCAATCTTCCCACTTAACCGTGTGAATGAATGTGTTGCATTGTTAGATCAAACATAGCAATAAATGAATGCATTTGTGGTAAAAACTGCAAATGAATAGGTTAGGATTAATGTCAGATTTGTACTTGGTTCAGATGTTGAAGGTGCACACCATAAGAAAAGCACTTATCCAGCCAACCAACCAACCATCCCCACCTGTGCCCTATTCTTTCCTTGTGTTTCTTTAGAGCCTTTTCAGCTATATCCTGTGAAGCAAACTGCACGAAGGCCTCCCCCGTACTCCTCCCCTGGATGTCCACCGGCAATGTTATCCCATTTGGCACGATTTCCAACCCTTCAACCCAAGGACAGATAACCCCAGCAGGGGACATATTAAATCACATTCCTAATCACAGAGAGAATTTTCTCTAAAAAGAGAGAGATAAAACTTATGGAAAACTCTACACATCATCACACATACCAGTTCAAATTTTAACCAGTGACTGGCCATTTCAATGACTTACAGTTATTTTATTTGGGGGTAATGTAGACATGAGAGGACAGAGGAAGAAAATGGAAAGGGCGTTGAACGTCAGAATAGTATTGGTTTGTTGATGAAGAGGGAAAAGATCCTGGTGGGTGACATGAGTTAAATTACTGTAACCCTACTTTGGTACATTCAGCATCGTTTTTATATTGGTATATACTATAAACGTGTATCTAAAAGGCATTTTTAAAAAAAGTGCAAGGGAATGGGTAAAAGGAACAATGATAATAAAGTAACTTTCTTGAATGGGACCCATTCAATTATTGGTTCATTACCAATAGGTATATTTACACTTATGAATGTGACCAAGCTGTTTTACATTAGATCATTTCAAGGAAAAAAGTTATGAAAGTGAGCTCAAGATGGTTATGAAGGGCAAAGATAGGAAAAGGGTGTTTGCATAACAGAGTCCTCCCCATGAACAGACATGTAATATTCAAATAATTCCTCCATTTTAAATTGCAACAGGCTTCCTTTTCCAGCATCATTTCTCACTGACCACTAATCAAATCAGATTTCATTCTTGTATGTACATTATACAGTAGGCAATGACAACTTTCAAATGGCACATTAGATGCTCTGAAAATCAGATGCAAAAATTAGTGTCCAAAAGAAAAAGGAAACAAGAAAAGGAAGATGAAAACTATAAATTTAAATTGCTTACATTACTTATAGGAAGTTTAACATTTAACCACCAAATGAGATGCATCCATACCTGAGAAAAATTGTACAATCTCCTCTTTGCTGCAACCAAAGGGAAGACCCCGGAGCCGGACAAGCCCATCTCCTGCTGTTTCTGGACAGTTTGGTCCAGTGTGCTTCATGACCCAGTCCATTTCCACATTGTTGGATTTAAAAACTTTACCACAGGACACAAAGCAGTCAGTCATCACAGCTTACAGCAGACAATTACTGTACTCATCCCAAAGGAGTTCTCTATAAGCAATTATACACACCCTCCACATATCGGTGACCCATAGTTTCTCTGTCTTTTTTCACTGCAATCTTCAGGTCTTCCTCCGTCTCCAACTCCACAAAAGCCTCTCCACTGGGACGTCCCTCCCTTGTGTAGGTGAAGTGGATGCCACTTCCATTGTTCAGGATCTTGCAATCTGCATTTAAAATGTGTTATCAAACCAATTTGCCTACTTCAGTTACTCAAGTGTTCTTTTAAACTGTGTGCATTTACCGACCTGAAAAAAACCGTTGTACTTCATCCACTGAGCAGGACCATGGGAGACCCCTGATGCGGACCACATATCCCTCGTCAGCCATGACTGAATACGATCCCTGAGAAAAACTATATATCATTAAATATGAAATAAACACATGCTACCTTATAGACGAGACGTACAAATACAAATTGAATGTAATGATTAATGAAAAATGATCAGTCAACAATAGAGCATATACAGTATTACGAACCATTTCGTAAAGATAAATTACTTGGCAGCGCCATCTTGAGGTCGTTTCATAGAGCCGATCGAAAAGGTACTAAATCAAAAATCTCGGTTCTGTGACTTGTCCCGGTAATGATTTACATCGCTAAAACAGATCACAAACAATCCGTTTCCCGTTCTTCTTAGAGAAGGGGAACAAACCGCGCGAACCAACCAACCAGGAGAGCTGCTCCAAGCTAGCGGCACAACAATGTGACGTTACCGTTTACTACTTCCAATCAACATTTCTACATAGGCGTGTCGATAAATATTCAGATAGTTCACAGAAGATACCGTGGATTAGTAATCAGTCGAATCATTAATTTAAGATACGCTGCGCGGCCTTATGCGCGCTCACCACCGCACCCTGATACAAGAACAAAAGCGGCCCTCTTAGCCTACGCCATGTTATTAGCTATTAGCCGTTAGCTTTTCAGCCAATACTCGCAAACCAGCAACTTCGGCATAATAAAATAATTTGGCACGTGTCGGCACGTATACACTGGTATTAATCTGAACAATCTGCGCTGCAATTTCGTCAACGTATGTAAAAACTACAGATGCAACAATCAACTCACCTGATACAAACGTACATACAACACGCCGGAACGTACGGGACCACCAGAAATGACTGATGTAGTTGAAACCTACTCCGGGTTGCCAGATGTCTCTAACCCTCCCCCTTTCGGGAAGTACAAAATGACACGCTGAATAATATCTACATAAATTGCAACACAGTTAGATTATTCTAATGTTATACCTTTAATTGTAAAACATTTGTCGCATGTTGTGTTTTGTTGTATCAAAACATGTGCTTCATTGATATGTTGTAATATTTCACGGTTAGCGTAAAGTGTGGATTTGCGCACATATCTGGCAATCCCGGCTGAATGTCCTAGCGCCTCTGGCCGGTCTACGTCCACGCCCAAAAACGATGACGTTTCTGCCCGAGGCCCTGGGCGGCCCCGTGGCACCTTCTGGCCTACAAACCCAAGTAGTGTTGACAACTTCTTGGTCAGTACCTTAAAATGCTCTTCAGTTTCTTCTAACAATTTCCTGGGCAGACTGTTTACAGAGAGGAGCAGTTGTACAGTATTTATGTATCTTATTCACAAGGCACAAGACCAAACTATGATCATGCTTATCAAAGCACAAACATCACAATAAATAATATTTGACATCAAAGTCTGTGTGTGGCCAAAATATGATAAAAGGTTACTTGGTGAAATCAATTAATTCTGAAAGACAAGTTAAAAAAATGGCCACCTCAAGGAATTAACTGATTATAAGATACAAGGAGTAACAAATTACATCAATTCAAGTAATATGGTGTATAATTTTGAAATGTTGATACTTTCTTGCATTCTTATTTGGAATGCCCCCTATGTTTGAAGGGAACTGTTATACCTTTTCCTAAATTACCTATTTCTTGTAGCTTCCCCCCTTAAAGGTGGCCACAGCCACTCATCTGCCTCCATCTTGTTACTTGTTACTTTGAAAAAAGCCCTAAAATATGATGCATTATTGCACAATAAACTAAAATAACAGTAAATATTCAACATGGTACATAAGAAATGCTTCATTGCAACTGATTATCAAAAATTCCATGTTCTAAAACAAACTGTCATAAATGGTCATGGATGTGCACTTCTACTTAAGCTTACTCTTAAGTGCAGAAACTGCAGTATTAAGGGTCAAATAAAATTCCTAAATAAATTCTGTATGCATCTATACATGCACAGTCTTAATTCTGTAATAATGCGTGAAGAATAATTTAACTGTAAGAACTGTGATGAGTGTATGACCAGTTGGTTTAATTGGTTCAAGTTGGACAGGTGGCTGATGTCAGAGACAATGCAACAAAGTTTAAATGAATCATTTGCCAGGGTAAATGCAGTTTTGCACTAAAGGGCTGCCTCAGTTTTAATCTGTGTTTTTCATTTTAAGGGACACAGTAATTGGTTTAACTGCCATATATTTGTGTGTCTAAGTCAGTTTCATGGGATTGTATACTTATTTGCTGCCAAAATGTATTGCACATAAAACCAGTTCAATAAATTAGATTATGATCATTAACAACTTAATTTGGTAATGATTATGGTTAACTAACAAGAATTAACTGGTTATTGTTATTTATTGCTCTTCGCTTTCTCTCCATTTATATTTGCTGTCTCATACCACCGACTCTGCAAAGTAAGTTTCCTTTGTTTACTCCACTTCTTCCATTATTTATAGTCTTTAAAAGATTAAAGCAATAAGTTGCAGCAGGAGTAATTTGCAAGGTTCAGTTATCTTAATAATGATTTTAAATCCCATTTGATTATTGATTGACATGTACACCAGGTGCCACTATGCTCTAACTGTAATTCCTGCTGATGGTATAATTTTACATGAACTAGTAAAGCTAGCTACCAGTTAAGTTGGCCTACCATGACATGTCTTGACGTTCGTTCTACAGCCTCGTGATATCGGTAAACCTAACATGACGTTGCGGTCTCTTATTTGACAGGCGTTAAGTTCAACCAATAGAAGATAAAGGTTTTACTCGCTCAACCAATGGGCAGGGTAGGATTCCCTACAGAGGCGGTCTTTCTGAGAAACAGTGCGTATTGGGTTAGGTTGTTAGAAAGTTAATGGCTGGGGAAAGAGATCCTCGTCAACCCTCGCTTCGGGAGAGTTTCTGGATTCCCTGAAGTAAAATCACGCAAATATTCTAAAAGAAAGAGCCTGGGCGGACGTTTAAGTCACAAGCTAGCTCGCTAATACGCGTATCGTGAACATAAGTATGCAGGATGCAGTAGCCGGGACGGCAATGCTGACGGACGGCTTCGAGGACGAGATTGACTCGGTGACTCCTCGCTCCCCAGTGGCAGGGATGGGGGTAGGAGCGACACCAGGAGGAGTCGGACTAGGGGGCATTGGGATTGGTGTAGGTGGAAAAAAAGTGCGTTTGTACGGCGAACCAGGCGGACCTGCTACAGAAAGACTGGATTTCAAACTAGCGGCCGCGGCCGTCCTCTCCTCGGGTCCAGGATCCGGCAGCGACGAAGACGAGGTTTCAGAGGTAGCTATGCTAAGCTAAGCTAGTTAGCGAAGCTTAACCAAATAGCTAAGCAACATTCCACTCCTAGCGCGAGCTGGCTGCTAGCTAGCTAGCAAATTAGCTCGCAGTTGGCTACCACCCCCTCCCAGGCCGCTGAAACTACATAAAATAAACCAAGATTTTGAACGAAAAACACCCCGTCAGTTCTGGTGCTCATAGTGTGTTTGATTTCGAAATAGTTTGATGTGACATAGGCAGTTGTTGACGCTAACCGACTGAAATGTTTTATTTATGCAGCGCAGGCTATGACTACGGCCTAGTTCGGGTGGAAGCGACGACGGCCTCGGTCGGTGCTGTCGTCTCGTAACACCCATCATAAGTTTGCAGCTCTCCAGCCACGGCAAATGGAAGATGTCCGTTAACCCCCGGACGCACTCTGACCACTAACTGCCATTTCGTAGCTGTGGTGCAATTACGTCACATTTCAAGATCATATAAATTAACTCCGACAGTTACTCAGCTAACTTTTCAAGACGTGCAGATTAAGCCTTTCCTCGCGTCATTACTCGAATTTTCCGTAGTAGGTGTTGACAAATAAGCCTGTTGGTTGTTTTTACATCCTTGGCCTCTGTCGTTCAGTTGAGCCACCACCGCTATGCCAACTTGATTTGACTTTTCAGGTTAGAAAACAGCTTGAATTCCTGTTGAGATGTGTCCAACTTTCCATGTGCTGCCAGTCACACATGAGGACAGGTGTGACAACATCTCACCTCAGCTCAACATCCTGTATCCATGTTTTACATATAGATACACATATTAAACCAGTCGTCTGTCCTCACAGCACTAATCTTATTTACCAACTTTTCTAGAAGTCTGTGTGTTATCACCATATCTTTGGAGATTTTGTCCAAAACAGTCTTGAAGTTTATTAGTCAGCTGTGTAATTACCACACCATATGAGTTTTTACTGACATATGATGGCAGCAGATGCAGGAATTAAACTTTGTAGACTTCTTCATGGCTAATATTTGACTTGTACACACTCGTTAAAGGTCTCAGTAAAATTACAGTTCCATAGTAAAGTAATGATCTTTGTCATGCAATATAGGTGATGCAGTATTTACTCATAGCAACACCATTGTCAAGTTATGGGTGTGGAGAGAAATGCACAATACTTGTCTGATCCGTGTGTGAACAAAACTCAATACATGACAGCTAGTCAAGTTAGGATGTCAGCTGACACCTGTGCTGTTATACAGTTTCCATCTGAGCATCAGCTGTCAACTAGCAGATGAAGAGGAATATATCACATTTGACAATTATTGTTTAGTTGGGTCCTGTTGCAAGTGTATGGGGACCGTGTCATGTTTCCTCACTGAGCCAGACTGCAGCATAAGGCTGAATGGGAGCATTTGTTGTGGTGTTTTCCTCCAGTGGAGTACTCTCAGCTCTGGGCAGTAGCTAAAATCTGAGCCCCAGGATTAAGCAGATGCCATTCTAGGCCTTCGCAGCTCTCTGGATACCAACACTCTGGGAACTGTAGTTCATTAATAGTCAAGACTGATGTCTA